>BHDV01048896.1:339774-350836 GCA_005406045.1 Adoxophyes honmai | reverse complement strand
TATGTCGCTTGGTCATTTTTGCCTTTCAACCGTCGATATGTATATAATAGATTCTCAGACTGTACGTTACAGACCCACGTGTGGTGATAATTCACTGGGCTATAGGTACATAAGTAACTCTGGAATATATGAGAAGAGTTTTATACAAAACAACTTAACCTAATTAAATTAAACTAAAATTACCTATAAAACATACAGTAGATCGTCAAAAGACGATGTCTAACTAACATTAACATAGTCTCTAAGGATTAGTGAAACTAACGTACTAACTATTCTATGGACCACTGCTTGTAATAAGTATGTTGTGTTGTCTGAATTAAATGATTTTTATTATTATTTTATTTATTTTATTACTAGCTTTCCGCCCGCGGCTTGGCCCGCGTGGAACTCGGTTATAAACTCGGTTATAAAGCACAACTATAAGAAAACTTCTCGTTTCAAACGACCCAAAGCGCCATCGATCTATCATCTAACGATCGATATCGATCGATCATCGATTGATATCGATCTATCAAGCAAACTATATTTTTGTTTTCCCTCGGGAACATCATTTTTCCGGGATAAAAAGTACCCTATTATTTAATCCGGACTTCTATCTTTCTGTCTGCAAAATTTCAAAGCAATCGGTTCAGTAGATACGGCGTGAAAGCGGAACAAACTAACAAGCAAACAAACAAACAAACTCACATTCTGACATATAATATTAGTAAGGATATAGGCTGATGATGATGAATGTTCGGGAGTGAACCTTCTGCACCGAATATTGCCTATTCTGTGAGAACGTAAAATTACACCGCACGAACTCTTGAAAATAGTTCAGTCATGTTTCAATTTATTCTTGTACTAAATAAAGCCTTTGTAGGGTAGCCAAGGTATATTATTCCACATAAAAATGCAGTCAAACGTAAAACATTTAATTATTTTCCTCGTTAAAGTTATGGCGGAATACGAAAATGCAGTATAAAATTCACTGCAGTACCTCATAGCATGGTTCTGATATTCTGTTATTGTAAATTATTTATAAGTTTTTATGCTACTTTGGATTACAGTTAAAATAATGTTCATTAAATATTAAAAATGTTAATAATTTTATCAAAGTTATTAAAACTTAGATATTCAAACTATAGTTCATTCGCGTTAAGAGAGCAGTGAGTCATCGGGCGCTGACCAATAAGAATGCAAAAAAATGAAGACTGACCAATCACAAACACTGAACCAAAATGACACTATTTTCTTGACAATAGTTTTGGTGTTTTTGGGTCGATATAAATTAAAAACACCGAAAAAATCTATTTTAAAAGTAAATAAAATAAGTGTTTTTTTAAGATGGGCTCCCATAAAAATACATTTTTTTTTCAATTTTTGGTATAACCCTTCGAGCATGAGTCTGACTTGCACCCTTCGGATTTTTCCTTTTTTGCTTATTTTCTATGCTCCGTTCACTTAAAATCTTTCAAGAACTCAAGGTCTGTGGTAATGCCACGTCGTTAGTAGGTTAAGCCTGGCGTGAAGTTCTGCTGCAGCTAATTGTGTAATTTAACTAAGACCTTTGCCGGGTTTTCCGACTGCCCTACAAATAAACGACACATTGGGTCGTTCCCCGCATGCTGTATGCGGTATGTATGTATGTTACCATAAAACTATTGTGAAAGTTTCGTTATTCACACCCTAGTCTAGTTTTAATAACCAAAAGTTATAAAAAAAAATATTACAACATAATAATAATGCATTTTTCGTTTCCTGTCGGATTATGAACAACACCTCTCCATTTTTTCCGTGCATGTCGTAAATAAAAGGAAATACGTTAAGGTCTTAAGTATATTTTAGGCGACAGACTAGCAATCTGTCATTTTTGTATTAAACGCGTCAAAGTAAAGTAGCCCTCCCCCCCCTAGTAACGCCATGTAGTGAACGTGAGGCCGATGACGCAGGCGCTGCGAAAAGCGGCCGTCTATCGGCAGTTTAACAAACTGTATTGTTAACTGTCATCGTAAGTTTTTAATTTTTTTGTCCACTTCGTCAAGTGATCGCATAGCACGACTAGAAGCCAGTTGGTAAATCAAGCCATAGGTCAGACATTAACCTATTTTCTTAGTCACCTCTTACGACATCCACGTAAAAGACTGAAAGATTTTTATGTAAATTAAATAATCTCTACAACTGATTCTGAGTATTGCACCCATTTCGGAACTTCCTAACAACTCATCATCCTTGATGGAGAAGTCCACCATTTTGTATGGCAGCCTTCCCCGCAATGGAGAGGTGTCATTTTAAACCCGACAGTACACGGGGCCATATCGGTCAATAAAACAAATAATGGTATACAATAAACAAAATTATGACAAAATAAAAGCTAACGAAAAAAATACTAGGTACTTCTATTACTATAATGCTCCATTCGACCATGATATAACCTAAGTTTTTGCTAAAAGTGGCCATGAAACGGCCATTTAATTAATTTTTGGTTTCTGCTTACGAGTTTGTAGGTATTATTAGTTTTATTTTCATTTTTTCCTTTTAACATAAAGTAAGAATTTTATTGATTTGATAAACACAATTGAACTCCTGACTATATTTTTATTATTTTAGCCATAGAAGCCTAGCAGTTTGACCTGTGGCCTCTTCAGTACTATAGTCCATTCAGGAAAACATTAGACTTATAACAGTCAACTCCCCACACATTTTTAAGTATCCGCAAGGCGTCTCCGCAAATGGTGAAACCATTTGTTTTGAGAACATTATAAAAAACAGTGATAACTGTTATTGAAATAACGATTTCCAGTTTTACTTTTAGATCCCTGAAAAAAAAACTCCATTAAATGTCTAATGTTATCCTGAATGGACCATAGTAACAACTATTTGTGTGGCAGCCTCCCCTGCAAGGGTCCACCGAAGTCCAGGTGTTCAAACAAGAACTTCCTCGAACAGCGATCTATTAAGGGCTCGGGGGCTTACTGTGCCCAATATTTCATGACAGACTTCACTTTTTGTTTACTTCTTATTAGGTCTTAGAATTACCGTTACGGCTAAATGATAATTTATCGCTGTTAGGGATTCCCTTTAATTATGAGTCTGTTTGCCGCTTTTGGGAACATGTCTTGTTGCGATTTCCGTTTTTGTTGGCCGTACTTTTTGTTTACTTTACAAATCACGCCAATATTTACAAATGAACTAGGCACAGCACATAAAACCCCTCTAATAGCATTTTTTAAGTTTATTTTTATGTGACTTAACCTAGTTAACCTCTTCGCCTCTTACGACATCCACGAAGAAATGGAGATGTGTTATTTTAAGTCATCGTCATCACTCTTCTGGATCCCGTGTGGTGTCGGATTTAAGGTAACACCTTTCCATTTCTTCTGTGGATGTCGTAGGCGACTAAGAAAATAGGTTAAGATAATACATATTTTAAGCGACAGCCTAGCAACCTGTCACTATTATACCTGCCAACTCAAAACCTCAAAAAATTGCTAGAAGTGGCCACGGAACGTTAAATAGTAATGGTTTTGTCTATGTAGCGTTTTGTGTGCTCTTCCTACCCCATTTGGGATTACAGGCGTGATATAAGAATGAATGAATGAACACTTTTAGATGCTTTGGCTGCCACGCTACCAGTGGAAGTTTACGATATGCGCGCTACAGTGTACCTACTTGCAGATGATGGATGTCGCGAACAATTTGACTGCTTTATACCTTATCTGTTTAGGTAGTTAAAACAATGTAAACAATCTTGTCGTGTCTTTTTATTTAAACGTACACTTTATAAATCGAAATCTTTACATTTTACAATTAAGGTATGAAAAAATCATTTACTTTCATAATTGAATTGTATAGTGTAACGATTTTCATTTTTAGACTGTGTATTTCAACAAAAAGACATGTCAAGATTGTTTATATTGTTTTAACTACCTAAACCTATAAGGTATAGTTGAGTCACTGTTAATGATTATTTTGGGTGTTTCTAAGTATTTGAGGTTCTTGACTGCTACTTACACTGACTGTACAGAATTCACCTCTATTGTTTTTTTTGCGGACTGCTAAATATCACTAAAATATTTTGCATGTAGAATACAGTCATGTGCAAAAATATAACTCGTGCGTCACTTATTGCACAAATTATGACAGCTACAATCATGTAGAAAATTAGAAAATGTATTGTTTTTTTTACCTACTTTCCATTACACAACCTACACAATCGCTGATACAATAGCTAAATAGAAATATTGCTATCTGGGAAACTTCTTAAACGGCACTTGAAACTGTACCTCACGGTTTATCTTTTTATCGGCCTAGTAGCATTCTGTATCTTAACTTCAAAGATGAAGTACATAGTTTGCATCATTTTACCTATATTTGTTAGCACAGTTATTTGTATAGATCCTATAGTGTTGACTAAGAATGGATTAGTACGTGGATTTGAAGCTGATGATGGACAATTTGCCAACTTTTTGGGGATACCCTTTGCAAAGATCGACGAGGATAATCCATTTGGGGTAAGTGAGATATTTATTTTTTTCTAAATTATTAGACACCGTGGTTTCCTAAAAGCTATTTACGCTAAGCCAGTTACAAATTCAATTGAACTATACTCTGTTTATTTAAGATTTCTTCAACGGAAAATTTTAATTTTTTCTCTGAAACTCGAGGTAAAACTAAAACAGATTAGTGCAATAACATTTAATTACTGTTTGTCATAATGATTTCATTAAAAATGGTATCAACATTTGCGGCGATGCCTTATTTTTACGTAAAAATGCGTGAGGTTTGACGGAACGCTACTTCATTATTTTTCTAAAATATTGTCTATTTATATTTCCAGCCCGCGTTAGAAGTGCCACATTTCGATGAGCCTTACGCCGCTTCCGATGACTCAGCAATATGCCCCCAACAAGATGACCAAGACTTCACCATCGTTGGTACTCTGGATTGCCTGCGACTCAACGTCTACGTCCCTGATGAGGCCACTTCAGATAACAAACTGCCTGTAATGGTCTGGATCCACGGAGGTGGCTTCAGAAGATGGAACTCCAACAGATCCTCATACGGTCCTAAATTCATCGTCAGAATGGGAGTCATACTCGTCACTTTCAACTACAGACTCGGCCCTTATGGCTTCATGTCTCTTAACACCACCGATATCCCTGGAAACGCAGGTTTGAGAGACCAGTTAACAGCTTTGCAGTGGGTTAAGGATAATATTGCTGCGTTTGGAGGAGACGACAGCAATATAACCCTGTTTGGTGAAAGCGCTGGTGCAGCGTCAGTGGAATTCCATTTACTTTCAGGATATTCGGAAGGCTTGTTCCACAAAGCTATTATGCAGAGTGGAACTGTGCTCTGTGATTGGGTGATGAAAGAACCAGATGTTCATGCACCAATCAAACTGGCTGAATACGCAGGATTGGAGACAAATGATGTTGATGAAGCTCTGGAATTTATATCACAATTACATCCTCATGATCTCATCAGAGCTACTATTGGAATCGGATACGCAGAATCCTTTAAACCCACAGTGGAATACGAGTTTGATGGAGTAAGAGCTATGATTAAAGACAAACCTAGTAACCTTTTAAGACAAGCGTCTTTCTCGGTCCCTGTTATAATTGGTTTCAACAGCAAAGAACAATCACGAAACATATACAATTACTTGCAGTCCCCAGATGATTACTTTGAGAAAGCTAACAAAACTTTCAAAGCGAAGATTGGTGAATATTTCGAGCTTGATGACGAAGATTTAATAAAAGCTGAGAAAATGGTTAGGCACTTTTATATCGGTAGTGAGGACATAGGAGAAAATACTGTGAACGAAATGATAGAGTTTGATTCGGACTTCACTTTCGTGTATCCTAGTGTAAGGAGTAGTAGGTATTACTTGCAGTCCAGTTCAGCCCCGGTCTACTTGTACATGTTTGATTACGCCGGAGAAAGGAACTACATGAAAAATAGACTGAATATGACGTCAGCAGCCGGGGCGATGCATGCTGATGAAATTGGCTATTTGTTTCACCAGTCTTATTACAATGAACCCACAACGAATATGGACAACATGATAATTGACAGGATGACTACCATGTGGACTGACTTTGCAAAGACTAGGTAAGACACACGCAACGATACAAGTCCTAGTAAGTTGGTTCATGCTAAGTTCCATCACGAAATAAAGGAAAATTACTTACCACTATAATGGAAATATTACTCTAGCAGTTCATCGAGCTGCATCACTGCACATGTGTTTTTAGTTATTTTGAACGTCCAGTCTACTTTTGAAAATGTTCTCTAAAAGCTTATCACCAACTCAGGAAATATCCTGAACGTGCAAAAAGGACAGCTTTATTATTCTGTGATAAACACACTAACATTAGTGCGTTAAACTTTTACTTTTAAAGTGTCGATGAACTGTCTTTTTTTAATGAATTAAGTTTCTATCACCAAAGAAACAAGACATCAAGAGACTCATTTAATTTGTTAAAATACTATTAACAGTTCAAAGATGTTTAATGGTACATAACTAATCGTTATTCAAATATCGATAAATATTTCAAATGATCAGTTGTAGTAATTACCTGTACAGCTAGCTTCATACTTCGCAGTTGCCCGTACTCTTCGCGAGGGCTACGTTCAATTGTTTTTTTGTTTTCAGCAATCCAACTCCAAAATTAATGGAACTCATCCCATTCACCTGGTACCCTTCTTCAAGTCAGTCAGAACCAAAGTACGCCGTGTTCAATGAATACATGAGGATGTCGCAGCTTCCATACTTCCAGAGGATGGCTTTTTGGGACGCTTTCTTTGCCATGTATGAGAATAAGACTAGATGGTAAATTGAAAATGGAAACCTTTCTCAAATAGAGAAGGCAGAATACATGAAAAATCAGACAGTCAAGACCATGAGTTATTTTTGTCCCATTAAATTTAAAGTGAGGATTTAATTGATTTAATAAAAACAATTGAACTGATGACTATTATTTTTAATTATTTTACCTCAAGAAGAAGCCTAGCAAGTTTTGTAGATTGGTAGCATAAATACAACTTCCAACTTTCTCCCTGTGGCCTTCGGTCTCCAGGATAACACCTTGTTGGACAGAGATCTCTCTATTGGAAACTAAGCAATATTATTGCTCATTCTCTTGGTGTCGTCAGAGAACACAATACGCTACATAGTCAATATCACAACCGACTTCATTTTATACAGCCACTTTAAGAAAGTATGTACAATACTTACTCGTAGTGATAAGTTGCCTGTCACCTGCTGTAACATTCTTAAACCTAACCCTAGCCTCTTACGATATCCACAGATTAAATGGAGTGGTGGTGATATTTTTAACTCAACACCATACGTACCTATTTAATTTGGGTATTAGATATAACTATTATCATAATCCCAATCGAGGGGGGTTATCAGGGTCAAAATTACAAGTAACGACGCTAATACGATAGGAAAAGATAGCAGAATCCCCAAAATCCAACATCACTAGTAAAACAGATAAGGCAACAAGACGTAACAAAAGAGCAAACTGTTTAGACGCAGCACAGTGTAAACCAGACGGCAGTAGCAAGATGACGTGTGTGAAGATATTGTGTGCTCTTGCAATATTTACGATTGTTACTTGTGAGTTTAGGACAGATCCTCTAGTAAGCACTAATGTTGGATTAATCAAAGGGTTAAGAGCAACAGATGGTGCCTATTCCATGTTCTTGGGAATACCGTATGCCACTGTGGATAAGACTAATCCATTTAAGGTGAGTACTGATTATTATTTTATACTAATAAGAGTCTAGAGAGAGAAAAGAGAGCCCAAAGTGACTATGAAGGGCATAAAAATGTTTGTTTTGATTAGAGGTCTTTCATCATTGTTACGATAAAATTAGAGGACTGATTTTGTATTGAAATTATTCTAAAAGTGGTTACAAAGCGTGAAATAGTTAAGGTTTTGGCTTTGTGACGATGCGTGTGCCCATTTGCAAAATTGGGCATTAAGGTATACTAGATAATTCATATACAGAGCTAAAACGAAATCATATTTAAAGGTCACTTATGTGTATGTACCTAAACATAAACATGTTGCTAAGATAAGATATGAAAGACACAATGAAATGCATTTTTCGGTAAATATGTTTCAAGGCTACAAAAGTTGCGTTGTAATTAAAAAACAATTTAAAATACATACATACTACTTAACCTGAACGGCTCATTGCATTTAACGACTACTTAATGGCATGTCCAAATGATCAAAACGATTTTTAAGGTAATTAAGTAAAAGTGCTCGCATCTAATCGTTAACTCGTTTGGAAATTATAATAATTTGACACATTTTACGTACATTTGAATTTCGTTGAAAAAAAATTATTCCACATTTTAGGCATCAATTCCTCATCCGGGGTTCAAAGAAACCTTCGAGGCATACGACGACTCAGCCCTCTGCCCACAACAAGAGGACGTCACCAACACCATAACTGGAACCCTGGACTGCCTGCAGCTCAGTGTCTTCTCTCCAGACTCTGCAAACTCCGGAAACCTCCTCCCCGTTATGGTCTGGATACACGGAGGCTTCTTACAAAGAGGCGGCTTTGGTAAACATATTTACGGACCTAAGTTTCTCGTCAGATATGACGTTATTTTAGTAACAATTAACTACCGCGTAGGCCCTTACGGATTCATGTGTCTTAACACACCAGAAGTTCCTGGCAACCAGGGACTGAAAGACCAAATTGTGGCTTTGAAATGGGTTCAAGATAACATCAGAGCGTTTGGTGGAGACCCAACTAGAGTCACTTTAGCAGGACAAAGTGCTGGAGGCGCAGCAGTTGATTTTCATTTGATGTATCCTGGAGAAAGGTTGTTTAACAAAGTGATACTACAGAGTGGGGTTGCTTTGACACCGGCAAGACTTACTGAGTCAAATCCCACGGGACCAATGAAACTAGCTACACATTTAGGATTTGAAACCAGCGATTTAAATGAAGCTTTAGCATTTTTGGCTACCATGGATACTAATTCTGTTATATCTGCAGCACTGGAATTAGGGATCGAGTTCCGAGCCTGCGTTGAGCAGAAATTTGAAGGAGTGGAAATATTTGTACCAGAGCATCCGGCTGATGCTGAGAGACCGCAAGTTACCAACATTCCAGTTTTGATAGGAAACGTTGACAAAGAATTTTTAGCAAAGTATGTTAACCGAGATTCTGATACTTTTGGGAATCTTCAAATCTTTAAGGACGAGTTGGATAAGACTTTTGACTTCGGCGTGGATTTAGACGCCATGCAAGAGGTCGTTAGAAACTTTTACGTCGGGGATGATGTCATGACAGGAAATGATAGATGGCGAGTGATCGACTTTGAATCTGATTTCACGTACGTCCACGCTGCCCAACGCGCTATTAGAAAATACATTAAAAGTGGGGCTGAAAACATTTTCTTCTACATCTTCACTTATGCAGGTGGTAGAAATTTTGTAAAATATAGAAATGGTTTATTAGACGCGCCTGGAGCGGCACATGCTGACGATCTAGGATACGTTTTTGATCCCTCTGTAATCACAGAAGAACCAAATAGAGAAGACCAAATTGTGGTTGACCGGATGACGACATTGTGGACAAACTTCATCAAGTACGGGTAAGTCAGAAGTAATACATGTAGTAGTAGAATTTTCGATTGACTATTCTTACATTTCTTCGCATATCTCACGAGTTCTCTTTCTTCCGCAGAAACCCTACACCCATAACTTCTGAATTGCTACCTGTTGCGTGGACTCCGGTGTCAACAACGAAGTGGCACTGTCTGAACATAAGTGCGGACTTGAGCCTTCAAGGCAGACCTTTCCACAGGCGAATGGCGTTCTGGGACCTGTTTTATAGCATGAATGGAAAATTCGAAAGACTCGTAAGAAGACATTCGTAAAGACTGTAAAATAAAAGTTTTAGTAAATTTTTGTATTGTTTACATTTAGTAGATAATTTATTATGACAGCAAAAATATGTCAGTGATAATGATAAATGCAATGAAAATCAAGATCATCAGACTGCCGATAGTGGTGGGAAAACCTGACTACGAGCCTTAAGAGGGTCACAGCAGACATTTATGAGATGAATAGTCGAGTCTTGAATGATCATAGTACATTTAAGAATGTTTCCTATCCGTTGCCTAGTAGCTGTAGTATAGGTTTTGTCTAGTTTGTGTCAATTGGTGGGAAGTACCTATCCCTTTGTGTTACATTATTTATATTATTTTATCATAACATAAGTATTCGTTTTGTTCACTTTAAAATGGAAGTAACATTATCAACTCAATATCGTTATTTACACTTATTCCATTCTCAAAGAACGAAACTTCTTGCTAACTCGTGAACACAGCTAACACATCTGCATTATTTTCTATAGTCATTGGAAATTCTAAAAAAACATCTGATTTGCATGTCAACCAAATCCCTTATTAAAATATTTTTAAATCTTCAAACTTGAAGATCATCCACATCGCCCCACTCTGCAAGATGAGGGCTTGAATAATGAAAACTTATTATGTACCCCGTATGGTGCCGGGTTAGAATAGTACCTCCCCCGTTCTTCCCGTGGGTGGGTGTCGTAAGAGTCGACTCTGGGAAAGGGTTAGTGTATTGTGGGCGATGGCCTAGCAACCTGTCACTGTAATACATACATACATATCGTCACGCCTCTTTCCCACAGGGGTAGGCAGAGACTACTTTGTTCCTGTAATGAATGTAATTATTTCCCGGACGTTATGAATATGAACCGCCGGCAGCCATATTTTTCCGGCGAGATCCCGGACAACATTGCCGGGTGATGAAAATAAAAATTTGCCCTGAAAGGAGATGTTTTACTCTAGTGCATTTGGACCGGGAAACGATTAGCCGTAATATGTATTTTTGAGGGCTATTTATTTATGGGTAGTAATTAAAACGACTTCTTTTTAATAGCATAATCGGCTTCTGAAAAATCTAAGTTGCCTTCTAAATTACTAATTCAGCCGCAATCAATCGTCGTCTGAATTATGTCATCTTAGCCACTAATTATCTTCTATGTAAGCCACTGTAAATATAACTTGGCA
>BHDV01048896.1:304955-337842 GCA_005406045.1 Adoxophyes honmai | reverse complement strand
AAAAAAAAAAAAAAATACAGCCGAATTGAATACCTCCTTTTTTGAAGTCGGTTAAAAACAGCAAACTGTTTTAACGCGGCACAGTGTGAACCAGAAGGCAGTAGCATAATGAGGTGTGTAAAGATTCTGTGTGCTCTTGCAATATTTACGATTGTTTCTTGTGAGTTTAGGACAGATCCTCTAGTAAGCACTAATGTTGGATTAATCAAAGGGTTAAGAGCAACAAATGGTGCCTATTCCATGTTCTTGGGTATACCGTATGCCACTGTGGATAAGACTAATCCATTTAAGGTGAGTACTAATTTATTTCAATTTAGCAAACAATTTTTTTTATGTGCTCAAACAACATTTGATCAAAATTACAGGAGGCCAGAGGGCTGGCGCGTTCCTGGGGCAACGAATTGCCATCGCCATTCAGAGAGGAAAACGCCGCCAGCCTTTTGGGCACCTTTCCCCGGGGCAGCGGTCTCGGGGATGTTTTTCATTTTAATTTTTAGTTAGTTTTAATTAGTTGTAGTATTTTAAGTACTAATTACATATTATTGTTTAATAATGAGAGAGAAAAGAGACGAGAGACTATTAAGTGCATAAAAATATAAGTTATGATTGTAGGTAGGTATTTCATCACTGTTATGATAAAAATAGAGGAGGACTGATTTACAATGTAATTAAAGTTTGAGACAAATTTAATACCCCCGTGTGGTGCCGGGTTAGAATAGCACCTCCCCCTCTCTTCCCGTGGTTGTCGTAAGAGTCGGCACTGGGAAAGGGTTAGTGTATTGTGGGCGATGGGCTAGCAACCTGTCACTGCAATATCACGTTTAACCATCTCTGGTTACCCTGAAATTGCTAAACGTGGCACTGGATTTTTGAATTCATGTGCTCTGCCTACCCCTCTTGGGAATACAGGCGTGAGAATATGTATGTATGTATGTGTACAAATACAATAAGCAAAAAAAGTTCAATCAATACAAGTACTAATGAATTTTACAATTGCACAAAATTTTACTAAAATCTTCAATATTAAATATTACTTTTCGTGTGGTGTCCGATTTAGAATAACACATTTCCATTTTTACCGAGGATGTTGTAAAAGGCGACTAAGGAAATGCTTTCGACGACAGGCCTGCAACCTGTTACTGTTATCCCTCTTCCAAAAAATCTGAAATTATGCTGAAAGTGGTTACAAAACAGTACCTACTTATGGTTTTGGCTTTGTGACGTTGCATGTGCCCAGTATATCCCATTTGCAAAAACGGGCGTGAGGTAGTATGCTGGATACCTAATTTATTTTAATGAGCTAAAGAAGCGCCTGGTCGACGCAACTTCACTGGCGACCAACGGGCTGGCAGCTACTTTTCACAAAGAATCAGCATAGCTGTTCAAAGGAGAAACGCTGCCAGCCTTTTGGGCATTATGCCACGGGGGGCCTTTTGAGATTTAATTTACGCCTGTATTCCCAAACGGGGTAGGCAGAGCCCACCACACACTACAAAGTCAAACGATGACTATTTCACGCTTTGTGGCTACTTCTATCATAATATGTTTTTTGTTTTGAGGTGGCAGAAATTAAGTAGGTGATAAGATATTATGAAAATTTGGAATCATGAAATTCGGGTCATTCATTAATTCGGATACCTAAATGAAAATTCGGGTACTAACCCGATTTCCAGGTTATCAAAATTAAGGCCAGTGAAATTCGGGACAAAATATTTCGGGCTAACGGAGAGGAAAAGTAAATAACATACATACATTCATATTCTCACGCTTATATTCCCAAGAGGGGTAGGCAGAGCACATGAATTCAAAAACCCAGTGCCACATTTAGCAATTTCAGGGTAACCAGATGGTTAAACATGATATTGCAGTGACAGGTTGTTAGCCATCGACCACAATACACTAACCCTTTCCCAGAGTCGATTCTTACAACACCCACGGGAAGAAAAGGGGAGGTGCTATTCTTACCCGGCACCACACGGGAGTAAATAACATGTATATGAATATGACGAAATAAAATTTCATTACTTAAAATAATATTTAAAGAACTAAAACTCGTGAAATCATAATTCAAATTACGAATAATCTATATTTGGGTAAGGTTCAAAAAAATTGTACATAAATTAAGGGTTAATAAAAACAAAATCACGATCGCGTCTTTTGTGTGACGAAAATTACCTATACAAAATGTATGGGTAATTGTCGTAACACAAAGGAATCAATTAACTTTTGTTTTTATTAAAGCCCTTAACTATGTACAATTTTTTTGAACCTTACCCATTTATGAATCTATGTATGTACTAATTTGCTAAGATAAGATATGAAAAACACGATGAAATGCATTTTTCTGTGAATATGATTCATAGCTACAAAAGTCGCGTTGTATAATATAAAATTAAAATACATACGGCTCGTTACATTGATCAAAACGATTTTTAAGATAATTAAGTGTAAGTACTCGTACCTAATCATTTACTCGTTTGGACATTAAAATAAATTGATACATTTTGCGTACGGTCAAGGACTTTAATTCATGAGCCACCGTAGTTTTTCTCAAAGAAAAAATCATCCCATCAAAAACATTCTGAAAAAAAACCAGCCAAGTCTCGATGAAGCTGCTTGCTTATCTCTAAAAATAAAAAGGAATGAAATCTAGACAAAGCCATGCCAAGTCTAAGGTTCCTTACTGCGATTTCTTTATTATTATAGTTAATGCTGTGTGACTTGGCCGTTAAACGTTCTTTACAAGTTAGTAGGTACCTACTAGTCAATTTTGTTTACACGTAATGTTGTAACTAACTTGTTTGTTACGCGAGATAATAGCACATACTGTGGTATGGATAATTTGCTATAAAGAGTGTTCAACGGCCAAGTCACACGATATTAACAGATTAACTATAATAATAAAGAAATCGCAGTAACGAACCTTAGACTTGGCATGACTTTGTCTACATTTCATTACTTTGTAGAGATAAACAAGCAGCTTCATCAAGACTTGGCTGGTTTTTTTACAAATTTAATGTTTTTGATGGGATTTCACTTTTTTTTTGTAGAAACTTAGGCATATTAACATGTACTAAGCTGAATATTTTTGTAAAGGAGGTAATGTAAAATGTCGATCTCTGTAGTAGTTTGGTTGGGCTCTAGTGTTTTCTAATCAAGGTCACCAGGTACGCCAGATCTTTGAATATCCTGATTTTTATATTTTTCCCTTTACGTAGCCATTAATCCCCATGGGAAGTACTAGTTCTATTTTGATGATCATGAGTGAGTGAGTGAGTGTCGAAATGCGAAACTTTGCTTTCGATTAACTTCGGAACTAAATTACCTACTGACTTGAAATTTTGGTTTTTAAGTATTTGAGTATAGCTTAATAGATGACAAAAAAATCAGCGTTCTAGTCTTATCCAGAGGTTCTCAAATAGGGGCCTGAAAATGGGGCGAAATGGTTCCAGTAAAGGATGGTACGGTAGTGCTTGCTTCGCGCTCGACTTGGTGGGGGCACGGCCGTTATCGGGGGATAACGATTTCCCTTGATATTTAATGGGATGTCACTATGACGTTTACTGCGAATTGGTACCATGGTGGCTCATGAATTATAAAGTCCTTGACTGTACATGACTGTAGGTATTATATACTTGCGTCATTTTAAAATGCATTTTTTCGTCATTCTAGGCATCCACTCCTCATCCAAGGTTCGAAGAAACCTTCGAGGCATACGACGATTCAGCCCTCTGCCCACAACAAGAAGTCGTCACCAACACCATAACTGGAACCCTGGACTGCCTCCAACTCAGTGTCTTTTCTCCCGACTCTGCAAATTCCGGCAACCTCCTCCCTGTAATGGTCTGGATACACGGAGGCTTCTTGCAAAGAGGTGGCTTTGGTAGCCATATTTTCGGACCTAAGTTTCTCGTCAGACATGACGTTATTTTAGTAACAATTAACTACCGCGTAGGCACTTACGGATTCATGTGTCTTAACACACCAGAAGTTCCCGGCAACCAGGGACTGAAAGATCAGATTATGGCGTTGAAGTGGGTTCGAGATAACATCAGAGCGTTTGGTGGAGATCCAACTAGAGTCACTTTAGCCGGACAAAGTGCTGGAGGCGCAGCAGTAGATCTTCATTTGATGTATCCCGGAGAAAGGCTATTTAACAAAGTGATACTACAGAGTGGGGTTGCTTTGACACCAGCAAGACTTACGGAGTCAAATCCCACGGGACCAATGAAACTAGCTACACATTTAGGATTTGAAACCAGCGATTTAAATGAAGCTTTAGCATTTTTAGCAACAATGGACACCAATTCTGTTATATCCGCAGCGCTGGAATTAGGGATCGAGTTCCGATCATGCGTTGAGCAGAAATTTGAAGGAGTGGAAACATTTATACCAGAACATCCGGCTAATGCTGCGAGACCACAGGTTACCAACATTCCAGTTTTGATAGGAACCGTTGACAAAGAAATGTTAGTAAAGTATGTTAACCGAGATTCTGATTATTTTGCGAATCTTCAAGTCTTTAAGGATGAGTTGGAAAAGACTTTTGACTTCGGCGTGGATTTAGACGCCATGCAAGAGGTTGTTAGAAACTTTTACGTCGGGGATGACGTCATGACAGGAAATGAGAGATGGCGAGTGATCGACTTTGAATCAGATTTCACGTACGTCCATGCTGCCCAACGTGCTATTAGAAAGTACATTAAAAGTGGGGCTGAAAACATTTTCTTCTACGTCTTTACTTATGCAGGTGGTAGAAATTATGCAAAATATAGAAATGGTATATTAGACACGCCGGGGATGGCACATGGTGACGATATAGGATACGTTTTTGACCCCTCAGTAATCACAGAAGAACCGAATAGAGAAGACCAGATTGTGGTTGACAGGATAACGACAATGTGGACAAACTTCATCAAGTATGGGTAAGTCAGAAGTAATAGGTACACGTTGCAGTTAAATTTTCGATAGACTATTCTTACACTTTTTCGCATTATCTCACCTCGCTTTCTTCTGCAGAAACCCTACACCCGCAACTTCTGATTTGCTTCCTGTTGCATGGACTCCGGTGTCAACAACGAAGTGGCACTGTATGAACATAAGTGCTGACTTGAGCCTTCAAGGCAGACCTTTTCACAGACGAATGGCGTTCTGGGACCTTTTTTATAGCATGAATGGAAAATTCGAAAGAGGTGTAAAGACTGTTAAATAAAAGTTTTAGTATATTTTTGTATTGTTTGTTTGTAGATAATTGTGAATGAAGATAATCCATTATTCCAACAAAAGTCAGTGACAAAAGTAATGAAAATCAAGATCATCTGACGACCGACAATGATTACAGACCCTGACTACGAGCCTTGAGGTAACCGGTTTGATTCCCGATCAAAGCAGACGTCTGTGTGATGAACAATCGAGTCTCGGATCTTCGATGTATATTTAGGCATCTTTGCCTATTAGCTACCTATAGTACAAATTCTTGTCTAGTTTGAGGCATTGCCCCATTCCTGCACTATTGATGATATAAAGTGACATTATCAGCTCAATATCATCATTTACACTAAGGTGTGTCTCAAATAACGAAACTGCTTGCTCCTACACGTAAACACAACTGCATTATTCGCTGTAGTCATTGGAGATTCTAAAAACATCTGCTTTGAATGTCAACCAAATCCCTTATTAAAATACCCCGGTAATTTCATCGTTCTTTTTAAATCTTCAAACTTTAAGATCATCTACATCGCCCCACTCTGCAAGATGAGGGCTTGAATAATGAAAACTAATTATTTCCCGGACGTTATGAATATGAATCGCCGGCAGCCATATTTTTCCGGCAAGATCCCGGACAACATTGCCGGATAATGAAAATAAATCTTTGCCCTGAAAGGAGACGTTTAATTACTCTAGTGCACTTAGACCGGAAAACGATTAGCCGGGACATGTTTTTTGAGGGCTTTTTATGTATAGAGAATTAGGGACCCGTGTTTTTGTTTATAGAAATTGTGAACTTGCAGAAGATTTTAATAATTGACTGCTCGTGCCAAATGCATTCACAAAGGGGGTAGGCAGAGCACACCATGGCCATTCTACGTGTCAGCGCCAGTTTCATCACAATTTTTAGCTCCAAGACAGATAAAAGAGGTATAATAGGAACAGGTAGCTAGCCTGTCACCTAAAGCATGCCTGAACCCATTTCCTAAGTCACCCCTTACGATTTCCACGGGAGAAACTGAGAGGTGAAATTCTAAAAACCCAACACCACACGGAAATCTAATATATTTTATTTTATCCAACTTTAAATCTAAAAATTGAGACAATAGTCCGTGTGTTCGACGCTGTAAGTGTAGGTACATAATAATATGTATGTATACATTCACGGTGTTTTTAAATTGGTATCCGAGAACATTTTATTTTATTTGCGATTGAAATAAACATTAGGGTAACGGCACCAGTTATGGACGGTTTAAGCTGACAAGGGCCAGTGATGGACACTTCATTCATAATTTAAAGACCATAGAGTTGTGAATTGTTGATTGTTGTAAAACAAATGACTTTTCCTTAGTGGGTAGTAAATAAGAGTCATTGTCCATTACTGGTTCTTTGTCCATTACCGGTGACTTTGCCCTATTTATAATTATTTTTTGTAAATTTAGAATGTAACTTTTAATGAAACCCATTGTCACCCTACGCCTAGGAAATAAACTATGAATAAGTTTAGCACTTGCACCTCTTTGGAAGACTAAGTAAAATAAACCAAGAAAACCTTATTGCAATTTTATTCTGCGTGACAATTTAACTTGTCATAAATTCATAATACCTATATGTGTACCAAAATCACACACTGATCACGAATAGCACCTATTATCGACCACTGGTCACCTGTTACCTACCATTTGGGAATACACAGTCCCCTTAGCACGATAGGGCGCGAGTAGAGACACGCGCGACATAGACTATACCTGTCACTTTCTAAATAGAGACGTCAGAAAGTGACAGGTAGCGACTAGAGCGTGTTCCCGTGCTATGCTTACTGGTGTGACATAGATACCTATGTGAAAGCACAAACAGTATTTATTATTAGGGTCCTATCTATTTATCTTTATTGGATTTAGTTGTTAAGTATTTTTATCATGTCTTATCATTTGGAACGATGTTCGACGTCCAAGTACTCATCACTGTCGTAGATAGCCAATGATTGAGATTTCTGTCATCACTTCTTAAAACACTTGACATTCGTCAACCTTTCAGTTTATCTGCTTGTTTTATTTTATAATCTATACGGTACCTGGCAAGTCAGATAGCAATAATTTTTGTTATAGGCCCCGTCCAGAAGTACGCGCGAGTTGGCCGAGTATTGGAGTACATTGCTTCTTTACGATGCGTCGTAGTTTCATTAAGCGTGACAAATGCAGCAATGAATAGTCAAACGCGTTCAAAATCGTGGCATATTCGCTCCTTCTGGACAGTAAGTTTGCGCATGGCTTTTTCGCTGGTGTCCTCCTCTCCTTTTGTCCACCTCTGACCTTCCGTGGATTTCTTAAGAGTCGCACATGATACGATTAAGGTATATTTTAGGTGACAGTCTAGCAAGTAGTTAGTTAGCTAGTAGTATGCTAGAATAGTATGCGGCAAAATGACCACGACCCTCAGCATTGAGGAAACCGACGCAAGGAGGAGTATGCTAGAAGTGGCTTCATAATAGTCATGGATTTGTATGTGTAGTGTTTTGTGTGCTCAGCCGGTCCCATTTGGAAAACCCGGTGTTATATGTATCTATGTATGAGTTCATAACATACATCACAATCAATGCCAGTGTCGCTATCATTGACTGTTGAGAAGGACTTCAAGATAAACCATTAATAGATTGAATTTTAGCACCCTAGCTCCACCTATCGTCGAGTAGAAGAACTTCTTTAAACGTCACCTACATCAACTGTCAAAATGGTATCCTACATGTCGCTAAAGAAGTTTCGACATTCAGTAGCGTAAATACATCTTCCAACTTTCTCTCTACGGACTTCGGTGCAGGCATAGCATCTGCGAAGAAGAGATCACTCTATTGGAGTCTTTCTCCACAGAATATTGCAACTTGCGGTAAGTCACAGTTAAGGCTCTGTTGTGTGCTTGAGGACGGCTAAATGTAGCCTATGTTCGCATATCAATACCTAAGGTAAACGTACCTGTTTTCGACACTGCCCAATATACGACACTTGCACTAAGGTTGCAGGTAGGTCATAGTAAGACAGGTGACAGATGTGTGTCGTCTACTGGGCATTGAGGCGTCGAGCATTGGTACATACATTTTACTTTATTTCATCAAAAAACTTCCAGAGGCGCCTTAATTAATGAAAATTATCCACCATTTATAACACGCAGTGCTCAGAATGAGGAAATATAATAATTAGCCGGAATTCGCATCATTCCTCATTCCCGGTTATTTATCAAGTGGCTGGGGCGACCTTTTTGAGAGTGGAGATAAAAAGCGGGCGACACTCTATTCATCTTAGGGCGGGTGACGTCATCGCATGCTTTAGGTGCGGCGATGACTTGTGTTTTGTTTTGAGACTAGCGTACGCTCGCGACTTTGTCTGCGCCGCATTGCCACTTCGAATAGTATGTTCATTAAACTGCGTCCAGAGGTTTTTCGTGAACAAAAGTAAATATCTATGGTTATGCTTGTTATGGATATGCTTTAGGTATCAGCCTAGCTAACTGTAGGCTTAGCACTTTCTGGCATAGTTACATAGTGATAGGTAGGTATAGTCTATCACACATGCGTTGTACGTACTAGCACGTACATCGCTCTGCCTTCAATGTGACATTACCTTTACTTAAGACTATTCGCGCTTACACGCGTGACCTAATTATTGCCTACTTTATATAAAATCAGTGTATTAAAGACGCTCGTTAGCACCTAACGTGGGTTCTTATTTGACAATCACTCTGACATACCTATTGACATCTACATCTCTCAAGATAGTTTGACATCCTGACAGTACGATCTACACAGAAAGTACATGCGTCTCTACTCGCGCCCTGTCGTGTTAAGCCGGCGTCAATGTCAGGCTGCCTTTCCACCAGAGATGAGCTATGCTACGATCATAGAGGACAGACCAACTAGAGAAACAATGATGGCCACTCAGTTTCGCAAACCATCAGTTTATTTCAACTTACAAACTGTAAAGAGCCAATAACCATAGAGGAAGCCACTGCGTTACGCGCGATATTGGGCCAGCCAATCGATGGGCCCTATGTATAAGGGCCAAAGTGATTTTTTTCAATTTTGCTTTTTTTGCATTTTAGGCATCTATAAAGTATGTAGTTTAATCCTGGATTTAAAAAAACCTATTTTTTTCATTATTCTACAAGTTTTTGTCGTACCATAAGGGCCTAACTGGGCGTAATTTTAACGTAAAAGGGCCTAACGTACGTTTGATACTTTTACGCGGTAAATTCCCAGCGGTTCATTTTGGTATATTTTAAACCTATGTTTTAAGTGAAATGTAGTCAGAACATCTATTTTTTATGTATTCTGTAAAATATTGTGATGTTTGCTATTAGGGGCCAATCTGGTAGATAGGCCCCTATACGTGTAATATTATGGTAAACACCACTTAGGCCGAAGTTATTATTTTAATATTATGGTATTTTTTAGTATGTTCAGTGGGCAAATTATGTTGTTTTTGCTTCTCTGCTACTTTTTGAGGCTAGTGATATATTAGAAAATTCCGAATTACGCATATTAAATAAAATATCCTGTTCTTCAATCTCGCTCGTACTCTCACGTTAGTACTTGAGAACGGCTGGGCTGATTTAGCTGATATTGGTTTTGAAATGTTTGTTGTCGTTCAGGGAAGATTTATACGCTGAGTAAACTTAGAAACCTTGCAAAATAAAACTTGCCAAAGCGATATAAAAATCTCACACACCTCGAAAATGAAAATAATAATTTTCTTCTCGAGAGAACCTAATCAAACAAACAGAATGTCACCACATAATTATTACTATGCAGGACTAAAGCACCTAAGAGTATAATTTTAATTTAATTATTTCGGCCGCGTTGCAGCGACCGTGATCATGAGTAGACTGAAGTAGGGCATCACATTAGTTTTGCAGCTCGGGTTCTTCGAATTACCCGCTCATGATTTTTAACAGTAGGTACCAATCCCTCGAATTAGTCGCGTTTTATTAAAATTATTAACCGTCACCGATTGGGTGACACACAATACTAACAATGTCAGTCGCTCTCTCTGAATATTCATCTCTATAGTAACCTCATAAATTAGACAGTATGATATCGACGGTGGTGGACATTTGAAATTTCCACTTTAGATATTGTTGAACGAGTTTGATGAAGTTTTACAATACTTAAATGGTAGTCTGTAATGTTAACAATACAGTAACTAATATTATTACCGATGCCAACAGAGTGGGATATTGTTGGATAGAGTCAAAATTTTACTGTGCCGATTTCTATTAACACTGACAACAACATCAAAGATACTCCTATTCTTTCACCTGATGGCAGTATTATTTTGGCAAAGAAGCTATATCTTCCGTGGCTTACGTATCTTAATTTTACCTCAATCTTTGCAAACATTCATAGGATGAACCCTACACGCCGGTAAATTCCAGAAAGAAAAAGTATTTGAAAAAAGGGACAAAGAGAGATTGCGCGAGCAATACAGTCAAGAATAGATAGGTTCTAAAAGTAAAGGGATCAAAATTCCGGTAAACCTTAGTGCAGCAAAGATGAAAAACAGGGGCAAGAAAAGAGTTTTGGTGAGCCGTGTGAAAATTCAAATAAACTTAAGTATTTTACTAAGATAAACGTAAACATAAGGGAACAGATTGAGTATTGCAATATACTATACTATTCCTACTGCCCCTGAAAGTGACTATAACGATAAAAACAGAACTAGTAAAATTTTGTTGATTATTCTATTTTAAGCATATACACCTATAATAATTACAAGTAATTACATTTTAATTTTCAAGATTTTGAAATCAGAAAAAAAATCTATTGATCTCGAAAGTCAATTTGTGTTTTGGTAAGTAAAAGTCTCTACACATATTTCTAGTAGTTCTAGTAGTCCTAATGTTTACTTTAACCATAAAATAAATTTATTTTAACGATGATTTTTATGAAAGAAAACTATAAAATAGAACTGTTTGTTCACTTAAGCCCTTATGATACAGCAAACTTCACAACGTATAAAGACCAAACTAGCACAAAATCATGAATTACAATTCCATTTCCTTGAAAAATAGTCACATCTCTTAAGTTATACATATAAAAGCTTAAATACTCGAGTATTATAACTCTATACTTTTTACTAACGATTTTAAAGAATACCGCGTATAAGAGCCAAAGTAACACATAGATCTTTTTACCTGTTTTTTTACAAAATTTTATCTGCCTAATATTCACGTACATGGGCGTATGTACAAAAACTTTTGGTATATAATTATTTTATAAGTTTTTTTTCATTGTGTTTGAAGGGCAGAGTGTTATTAGTAAGTGTGCCAAGTTTCATAAGTCTCGGATTTGCCACTTCTGAGTTACAACAGGTTTTGTCTTTAACAGCTCGCCCTGTAAAGTTTGGATTTTACACTTTGGCCCTTGTACGTAGGGCCCATCGCAATAAGAGCTCAGCGAACGTCATTCAAAGGCATTCTTTGGCGGTATCGTCTTCGAACAAATTCAATGACATTAGTACTCTACAGTAGGTTCTGTCCTCTATGGCTACGATGCTACGGATGTGTTTGATATCCACCAATCATATTCATTGGTGCACATAGCATAGCACCGATGGAAACGAATTTCGTAGAGCAGCATAATACATATCTTCGCAACTTAGCTACATAGCACATCTCTGATGGAAAGGCAGCCTAATACTATCTATTAACTAGCGATTTAGTTGTTGTGTGGCATCGGGTTTAGTAATAACACCTTTATTATTTCCATGGATATCGTAAAAGGCGACTAAAGAAATAGCTAAGATCTATTTCAGCCGATAGGCTATTAACCTCTGACTATTTATTTCTGCCAACTTAAATCTTAAAAATTATGCCTGAAATAGCTACAAAACGTAAGATACTTAGACATGGTTTTGTCGTAGCGTTTCATGTACTCTGTCTAGTGAAGAATACAAGTAGATGCTTAGCTAATAAGTATTAGCACTAGAAAGTCCATGCAAAGCAAGATAGCCACTAGCGTTATATTAACTCAAGTAAGACCAGAAACATAAAATTAACCATCTCACGAAACACCTAATCAACGACTATTTGTATCGCAAATACGCGTCAGCACAAGATTCTGAAATTGACGTGACCACAAGGCATTCCCTAGCAAAACGTCTCAACCACCCGCCCTACTCACCCCAACCTAACCCTACCGAGCGTTACATTAAGGGTGTCTATCGAATGCGGTGGTGTCTTAATAGTAAGTGATTTGTTTGTTGTGTGGACGCATAATGTCGTGACGCACCAGCGCGTCAGCGGGACGTGGGCTGCGTGCCGAGCGTCATGGGAGGGATAATCAGTGACGCCGCTATAGGTCACGTAGTGATACGCACTGGGATATAAAAGCAACTTTTTTCAGGAGAATGGACAGGATCGACGGACAGGGTGCGATTTAAGGAACTGACTACTAACCTTCAGGGATCAAGTGAACCGGTCTACAAGAATAATAAGTTAATCCCGGACCACTAAAATGTAAAACCACTAAGCGAGAGCAGCACGCGTCGCCGCAAAGTTGTTCGTTTACGAATGTTTAAAAAGTTCACTTCAGTATAAACTCCGATTTTTTTCGCAGATTCAGAATGCAAATGCAGATGTTGAATTTAATGTGGATGGTTCGCATTTGCTGCTGTGGACGCGGAAATCTGCAACACCCCTACTCAAGATACCAGGATCGCATAAGGACGTACCTAGTAGTTTACAATCCCAAAACTCCCGCCGCGTTTCCCATGACAGTGTGTAGAATGCGATTGAGCAAGTTTTACGACCATTTGCCGGCTTTCATGCTAGAGTTAGCGCTCTGCACAGTTAGCATTTACTTGCGACTGTTATTCGCGTCCTTTTCCCTCCGCGGATGAAAGAACGAGATGAATCGAGTGGCATTTTAGAGCTAGTACTAATTAGACTGGAGGATGAGCTAATTTATTGCGTGTTAAAGCTTGAGATGGCATGATAAGAACATACTGTGACTCATCTCAATGGCGTTTTACAGGATTCAGTGTAGCGACAGTATACAACTATGAAACTGGTGATGAAAAAAAGTGTGATGACTTCAAATTTGGGGTCTCCCTCGAAAACCCTAGCATTGTTTTCCCTTTGTCCTGAAATCATTTGCCCGAACTGTTTTGTCCTTATGGGCATTGGCCCTAACGATCAATCGCATTTCCAGCGATGCCTTGTGTTTTAAAAATGCGTGGAATTTTGACAGTTAAGATTCAAATCTTAAAACTTTCTTAAAATAAACGGAGTACAGGTAGAGGCAAAGTTTACGCTCGAATATAATTGCGGGTCCCGCGCGCGGCCGCCCTAAGATTACGTCTACACCTGTCTTCAAATACTTTGGGTTTGACAGCTTTTTTATTGGATCCCGATTCCCTATTCAATAAGTTTTGGGTTCGCGTCTCGCTGAGCCGTGAACGCGTGTCACGCTTGCCTGTAATACTGACCTGGTTTTAGTTTGGGAGTTGGAATTGGGAAAATGGAGTGGTGAGTGACACTTACACGTCAGTGCTACTTCCTGTAAGGACATTAAATAATAATTATTTTTTATTTTTAGTAGATAGAAAAATACGTTATGTGCAATAATTTTAACAGTCGCTAGCATGGCTCGTGAGCTGCAAACCGCCTAGGGACAGACGGATAGACGGACAGCGAAATCTCAGTAGGATCCCGATTTCACCCATTGGATACGGAACCTTAAATAATCTGCTTCGGCATAAACTCCGCATTTTTGCTGATGCAGATGCCGATGTTGAATCTAATGCGGAAGTTACGCATTTGCTGCCGTGGGCGTGGAAATCCGCAACACCACTCAAGACACCAGGGTCGCATCAGGAGGTAGTAGTTCGTCATACTTGCCACGGCTGTACTGACCTGGTTTTAGTTTGGAAATTGGGATTGGGAATATGGAGTGGTGCGTGACACTTGCACGTCATTGTTACTTCATATAGGGTGACCGCACCAGTAATGGACATAGAACCAGTAATGGACAATGACTCTTATTTACTACCCTCTAAGGAAAAGTCATTTGTTTTACGACAATCAATTCACAACTCTATGGTCTTTAAATTATCAATGAAGTGTCCATCATTGGTGCTTGTCAACTTAAACCGTCCATAACTGGTGCCGTCACCCTACTTAGTATAATTAATGTTTAGTATTTTTTGTAATAGCGGCATTAAAAGTATATAATCTGGGAAAATTAGAACAGTCGGACAGCGAAGTCTCCGTAACAGGGTCCCGTTTTCATCATTTGGGTATGGAACTCTAACAAACTCACAAATTCATACCTAATTGGAGAAAGATATGCTATAGAACATAATATGGAAGTATGGAACCAACTTGCTGCGTCCAGTTTTCCGAAGCGGTATGTACAACAATGCGTTACAACCCCTGTGTGGTGTCGGATTTAGGATAATACCTCTCATCTTCTTCCATGGGTGACGTAACAGGTAACTAAGGAAATAGGTTAAGGTATGCTTTAGGCGACAGGCTAGCAACCGGTCACAATTTATAGATCTACTCTGACAATGTTTCTGCCTAAAATTGTGCTAAAAGTGCACACGCGAAGCATACGAAGAGTTACAACGTCGAGACCATGAACAATACACGTTGCGTAGCCACTTATAGAAAGGGTAAACTATCGACATTTTAGGTTTTAAGTTAACAGGTATACCTACAACAGCGTCAGGATGCTAGTCTGTCGCCGAAAGGATACCTAAACGTGTCTAAACCTAGGTATGCCTATGTAAACCTATGCTAGCATCCTTACGATATCAGTTCAGTTCGTCCTTCATTTTGTATCCACCCACTCGACTATTAAGTGCTGAACAAAACCCAACCAAGCATAACAATTCACGTTATTCCACTTATGGTAACGTTCCGATACTCCGCGATATTGCGGATCCAAAGCAACCAAAGGTTATCTAAGTTACTGCTCTCCAGGTAAAACGGAACGGCGCAAAAAAGAAAACGCGTTCCATAACCAAAACAATAACCGGCCAGTTTCTTTATAAAGCAGTGCCAATTCTCAAAGCCGTGATCCCAGTGATAACCGTAAATCGTAATTTTATCGCCGCCCGCGCGTCCTAAGTACACATCTCATGAAAAAAATATATTGCAATACAGAGGGGCTAATGCTGGCCGGCCGGCGGGTATTGTGAAAGCCATAGATAATTTTATTATTTGTAAGATATGAAGAAGTTGGAGATGTGTTGAGGTTTCGAGTGCATTTTCTAAACACTAGCGAATGGATTCTTGACGCTTTGTGTAGGTACGCAATATTTGGAAATACGTATTTCATGATGACGATGACACTAAGTAAGTAAGTAATTTGCAAACAATAAGTATCGCATTTTTTTCCGATCTCTGGCCATGAGATACGTCATAACTTAGCACAAACATGGATTATGATAATACATAACTTAGTAACGAAAAGGTATTTCTATCCTTAATGTGTAATAATTGCCTTGTTTGAAACTTAGTTAATCGGTGTATTCGAGAAAGAGCATCTAATTCTCTGCTCTATTTTTTTTAAGTGCGTTTTCGTCTTGTTCCACACAATCACACCTATATTCATATTCATATTCATTTATTAGGCAAAATCCAAGTACACACATAATTACAATTAGGTACAGGAACCCTAGCAGGGTATAGCCAGTTATAATACTTACATCTAGGTACATACATTCAATGGATCAATCCACCATACTAAACTATACAATTCTGAGATCCCACTAGGTAGGTACATTTCGTTTATTTTACTCCTCTAGAAATTCCATTATTGAATAATAACATTTTTCTAAAAGCATTTTTTTAAGTTGGTTTATAAATAATTTATCAGTTTGTGTATTTTTAATATTTATTGGCAATTTATTATATATTTTTATTGATCTATAATAAGGACTATTTTTGTATATTTCCAGGATTGGTTCAGGTAATGTAAGTTTATGGGTTCGACGAGCACTAGTGGAAAATTTAAATAGATGGATATTTTTTCTGACGAATGTAGCGGTTTCTAAGATATATAAAGATGGAAGGGTTAGTATATTGAGATTTTGGAAATATGGTTTACAACTGGTTGTTTGGCGTATATTGCTTAGAATCCGTATGCACGTAACCTATAACAGAACACACGAATCGTTACATAGACAAAAGCATGACTACCTATTTCACGTTTCGAAGCCACTTCCAAAATAAATTCAGATTTGATAACAGATGGCATACATAACACTGACATGTTGTTAGCCTGTGGCCTAAGGCATACTTAAACCTGTAGTTGTCTTTTACTATACCCACGGAAATGGACCCCTCCACCTCCTGTTAAGCATTCTAATAAAAGTTTACATTTCAAAAAAAATTGGTATTCTTTTGATACCCAATCCCCGGGTCCTACCTTTCATTCAACTCAACCCCATCGATATAACGCCAACCATCAATAATGTGTGGTGCCCCCCATGTGGTGCCGGGTTAGAATAGCACCTCCCCCTTTCTTCCCATGGGTGTCGTAAGAATCGACTCTGGGAAAGTGTTAGTGTATTGTGGGCGATGGGCTAGCAACCTGTCACTGCAATATCACGTTTAACCATCTGGTTTCCCTGCTGAAATTGCTAAACGTGGCACTGGATTTTTTGAATTCATGTGCTCTGCCTACCCCTCTTGGGAATTCAGGCGTGAGAATATGTATGTATGTATGTATCAATAATTATTTTTTGAGCAATGCAGTCCTCCAGAATAGCCCCCGGGCTCGCGGGAGCGATCCCTTGTCCGCGTGAGTCTACTGCGCCCGCTTGGGCCGTGAATGCGCGATTATACGGAGACTGTTAGTGTGGCCCAGGCATTAGAGTAATGACGGCCGTGCGGAAATTAGAAATTATCCACAGATATTAGATTATACGCGGAAAAGTGAAGAATAAGGCCCAGCAAAGACGACAGACTATCCGCGACGGACTTCTTAGTCGGTGAAAATAGAACCTATGGAATTATTATGCAGTAATGCACACGACGCGCAAAAAGTCTGGCGCACAATGCATACAATCCACACAGAATTTTTATGCGCCGCAGACTCGATGGCACAAAAAGTCTATCGTCTGCACTCCCCTTAAAGAGAGAAGTAAGATAAATTAACTAAAACTATACCTATTACTTAATTAACTAAATTCAAAGTCAAAGTCGCTCAACGAGCTATGGAGAGGGCTATGCTCGGAGTGTCTCTACGCGATCGAATCAGAAATGAGATCTGTACACGAACTAAAGTCACCGATGTAGGTCACCGGATTAGCAAGTTGAAGTGGGCAATGGGCAGGCCATATTGCACGAAGAGCGGATGGCCGATGGGGTCGAAAAGTGCTTGAGTGGAGACCACGGACCAGCACTTGCAGGACCAGGACGTCCACTTATAAGATGGACAGACGACTTGATAAAGGTCGCCGGAAAACGTTGAATGTAGGTCGCTTCTCATAGGTATTCATAGAAGTCTAAAGGGGAGGCCTATGTTACGGCTGAAATGATGATGATCACACACACACACATCCTCACGCCCGTATTCCCAAGAGGGGTAGGCAGAGCACATGAACTCAAAAATCCAGTGCCACGTTTAGCAATTTCAGGGTAATCAGATGGTAAAACATGATATTGTAGTGACAGGTTGCTAGCCCATCGCTTACAATACACTAACCCTTTCCCAGAGTCGCCTCTTATGACACCACCCACAGGAAGAAAGGGGGAGATGCTATTCTAACCTGCTGAAACCCTGCTGAAATTGCTAAACGTGGCACTGGATTTTTGAATTTATGTGATCTGCCTACCCCTCTTGGGAATACAGGCGTGAGAATATGTATGTATGTATGTACGTAAAGAAAAACGCGAGAAAAATGTAGATACGAAGTGCCCAGGAGTTATGTGGGTAAGTACTCTTTCCCTACTTGCATATCCTGCCTTTATGCGCTATTGCGTACAGGCCACTACCATGAATGCTATGTAATAACATAAACTCCGTCATGTGCAACCCACGACGGAATTTAATAAGCAGAGTGCGTTAATCACTGCAATTATGTCAGCACAGCACCGTAAATCAGGGGTTATGAGCAATAACGCTACATTCAGATAAAACGGCAACTAGTTTGTGAACTAAATTTAGCATTAACACTACCAGCGGGTAGGACTGTAAGAACTAATGAGCGTGAGATGAATGTAAATTAGCCCGAAACATGTCGAGCTGGACTCGATTTAAAACCTGAGTTATCCGTATTTTAGAAGATGAGTCTCACGGTAGTTTATGTTCTATAGATTAATGAACTTGTGGGTAAGACTCCAATAGAGAGATCTCTCTCCAGGCAGATAGATATTTATGCCTGGGAACCGGAGTCCGCAGAGAGAAAGTTGGAAGTTGTATATATCTTGTGCAACCGAGCTTCGAAACTTCGTTAGCGCGGTAAAATACTTTGACAGTTGATGACGTATGAGACGTATGTGGAAGAAGTTCTACTACTAGACGTTAGGTGGCGCTAGAGTCACTACATGATCACTATCTTTCATTTGTCTTCTTTTCCCTTATAACTTTGTAGTTCCCTAGCCCCACCTACCTATAATCCTACATCGCGCCAATCGCTAACGATGTTGCGTCGCGTTCTTTCGTATTATTTTATAAATTTCAGGACATTTTCGATATAAAATCCTTAATCTATAACCCTTTTATCCAAGATAATATTTTTTTCGTTTCTCTTTTATAAAATCACGAGCTTTATCGATCTAGAAAATAAAAATAAATCCCAAGTTAATCATACCAATCCTACGCTTCCCCTACACCTAAAATGTATTAAAAAAAAGTAGGTATAGTGGTTGGCAACTTGACCAGATTTTAAGTGGTGGGGGTAAGTTCACGCACCCAAAAAATACCAAGTTTGTTGTCAAGGACTGTATCTTACGGATTTTTTTTTTTAGTTTGATAGTGCTCCTGGTTCTGAGTTATAAAAACACAAGTACAGCTTTTAGGGTTTTATTTATAATGATGCCCTTCATTGTTCTGGATGTTCTCTTAACTATTAGTAGGTAGGTACAGTCAAGGACTTTAATTCATGAGCCACCATGGAACTAATTCACAGTAAACGTCATAGTGACATCCCATTAATTATCAAGGGAAATCGTTATGATTTTTTTTCTTTGAGAATTTTCTATGGTGGCTCATGAATTAAAGTCCTTGACCGTACTTACTCACCCCTTTTGGTTGATGATGGTCAGTGCAAATTTTTATTGGTAATTGTTTACTTTAGGTAAATTCAACTGCAAATTTTGATTAATGCGATTAATTACCTAAGTTGAAAAAAAAATTTGATGCAGTTCGCGTTTTAGAACATTGATTGTCTTTTAGGGGTCGAAAAACAAAAAGCGCTAACCGATGACTTAAATTGATGTTTTTAATGCGAAAAGGAATGGTCTTGGACTCGTCCTGGGATATGAATACAATTAATAAAACTAAATTGGCATTAAACATTATTATTATTTCATTTCATTTCATTAAAAAGGTTCATTTCGGACATATTTTACCAACTCCATTAAATGTCATTGGAGCTGTCAGCTGTCAGTATTTCGCAAAGTGGTTGGGTTGCACGCTAATTTACTTGACACGCATATATTTTTTGTATTTTTTTCAAACTAAATGCAGCTCAATTAGTATTACATTAAGAGCGTTTCTCAAATGCCTTTTTTACTAATGCTATAAGAGCATTCGTTACATTTGGCCTTTAAGAACTTTGCCATGCATGCTCGTATCCGGTGCGACAAAAACACGAAGTGTTTGCTGTAAATAACATAATTATTATGTTTTAAATTAAACACATGCAATTCATGTGTACAACAAGTTCCTGTGCGTACGAGGCATTAATAATAATTAGAAGTTTTCAACCATGGAACACATACGACAGTACGACTGGTAAGAAAATTACTTAACTTTGTATTTATTGTGTTGTTTACGCTTTTAAATAACACTATCATTATGTTTTAAGATATATAAGATAGTCTCTTTGAAGGACTGGCCCTTCTAAGCAGTGGACAGTGAGCGACACAAGTTTCGGGAGGAATCCTTTGATAAGCAGCAGGGTTGAATAATTATGACAGACTTAAATCATGCAGTCACGTCTCCAAACAAATTTTAACCCTCATAACCCATTCCAGGTGTACATCAAGTGCAGATAACATGAATTTTCTCACAGAGCAGGAATTAGACAGTTGTGTTACGGAGAAGATATTGCAGAATAGATACTTCAATCCTATGGTGTCTAGCGAATCAGAAGATGAAGAAAAGAAGCACAACTTTGACTGGGATACAATATTCCAGAGAAAACACAATGTAAGAATGCAAGAATATTTAAAGCTGCCTTTTAATGTAAAATTTTCTAATTTAACTAGATTGTGATTCTTGGTTCGTAAATTACAGTTTCAGGGTATAATAAATACCAACCAAATAATGATATTGGTTTTGAATAAAATCATTATTTATCTCTAAAATTGTAGTCTGAATACATACCAATTAGTCGACTTGAAATTTACAAGAATTTTGAAATTATAAATTAACTAGTAGGTTAATGGTATAGTGTTATTTTGAAACTATGATTCATAAGTTTATTTATTTAATCTTTAAAATTTGAAATTACAAACAATGTTATACTATAATACCTATTCCTTTTTATTTTTTGCAGCAGTTTTTCTTCACCAAGTAAACTCAAACTCACTGTAAAAATCAACTTTGATTTCGCACATTATCTCTGAAAATTTGAGAGAGAGCCTAAGAATCAAACTCATGACCTTTTGCATAAGGCCACAGGTTAAACCACAATAAAGACAAAGTAATTCTGTGTTGTTTGTGAACTTCCCGATCTGCACTGATATATATTTTATCTTTTTATAATATTCTAATGTTTTACAAAGAGTAAAGGAATGTTTCACTCTTTCTCAGGACTCGAGCTTCCACCGGATCTACGTGCCAGGTCTCCGTAACCAACCACCTTTCCCCAAGTTGTCAGCACTGACGAAGCAGCAGCACGTGCACTGCCTCCGAGTGATCTGCGCACAGCGACCCTCTATCCTACCAGATGAGTTCTCCCCAAGACCCGTTAACATGGATTACAGGATATTTGAGGTTAGTGAGCTGCTTTTGTTTGATCTAATATTTGACGAGGCCAAGGTCTTCGTGTGACTATGTCAGCCAGATTCGGAACTTAGGGAACTAAATTCCCAAAACAAGTTTTTTTTTCAATGGCTTTCACCCTTGCTAGTTTGGCAAGGAGTATGTCGTCAACGTCAATGTAAGGACATAATACATGAGGAGAATATTTGGCTTAAGTAAAACAAGATTTACAGGCCGTAAAAGTGTAGTGGTATTGCCTCCTCGGACTTGTTTACCATGGCAACAAAAATAAAACTAAATGGTAAAGTTATACTATTTATTCAAAATTTTAAATTACAAGTATTCATCATAGTTTCGTCTCGGATAGATTTGCTTGTAGCATTATAGTACCAGAGCCCACGACCAAAATTTTTGTCTCATAGCAATACGGCCAAAACCGCATCAAATCGATAGATACGATTATCCTGAACTCGAAAATACCAATATCAGACATTTTCCGCGTAGCGTTTGATTTGACCAAATTTTTTTCGTTTTTGGGAGTATATGCTACACTTAAATTGTCTGAAAACAGGTTTTTGGTAATCCTGGCAGCAATACGAAAAGTTAAAAAAAAATATTATCCGTATTGCTATGATACAGGTCGACTAAATTTGTTGACATTTTCAAAAATGCGCTCAGGCTATATGCTACGCGCAAAATTTCTGAAAACAAACTTTTTCGTAATACAATTATAAAATCTATGTACGTTTCCACTATCAGACGTATTGCTATAATACCGACTGCCTTTTTTTTTTACACAGCAGAAATGGCCTCCCACGCAGTTGCTACACTTTCGACCGTTACTACACACCTAGTCGGGTTCAGTATCATACAATCTAACGATTTTATAGGGTTTTTGCCGTATTGCTATGAGACGGGTCCATATCGGGTTGCATAAAGTTTGAAGTCATACATTTTATGAGCATACATAGTTTTGTCATAATCATCATTACGCATAACTGAAGTAAGCCATAAATTTTTATGCATAATGTTTTATGGCATACATTTAATTCGCATAAAACAATATACGCATACTTTATAATGGGCATACAGTATAAACGCATAAACTGATTGTGCATAAAACATGCGAACCATAATGTACGATTCGCCATATTTGTTTTGCGCATAATAATTTGCATAACCTAGCCTAACTTAACTTACTTTTCTGGCCGCGATTTGGTTAATGTGAGGTCACAGTTCTAACCTAACCTAACCTACTTTTTTGGCAGTGATTTGGTTCATACGAGGTCACTGTTCTAACCTAACCTAACCTACTTTTTTGACAGTGATTCGGTTCATACGAGGTCACTGTTCTAACCTAACCTAACCTACTTTTTGGCCGTTAATCATCAATGTTATGGCTGGACAAATGTATGACAACCATAATTATGACTGAAAATAATTATGATCATCCATTTTATGACAACAAAGATTTATGTCATTCGTCATTATGGTAAAACCATTTATGACTAAAAATAATTATGACAGGGAACATTATGACAATAGTACAATTTATGCCAAAAAAAAATTATGAGTTTCAACTTTATGGTTAAAGTGTTATGACAATCGATTTTATGACAATGGTTTGTATGCGACTAGAAGGGCACCCCTATGAGACATGGGTTTGGTCGTGGGCTCTGGTACTATTAGGCGTGCCTGAACTATTTTTCTACGTGCCAAGGTTGGCACGCGTGACATTGGTTCGTAAGGGGCAGCGCAGACGACAGACTTTTTGTGCGATCAACTCTGCGTGGATTGTATGCATTGTGCGCCGGACTTTTAGCGGTTCGTGTGCGTTCATCATCATCATCATCATCATCTTCAGCCTATATACGTCCCACTGCAGGGCACAGGCCTCCTCTCAGTATGAGAGGGCTTGGGCGATAGTTCCCACGCGGGCCCAGTGCGGATTGGGAACTCGGTCTCGTGTGCGTTACTGCATATAATTCCATAGGTTCTATTTTGACTGACTAAAAAGTCCGTCGGGGATAGTCTGTCGTCTGCGCAGGGCCTAACGACGTTCATTGACGAACGGTCGCATTATACAACTCAATTTAATTAATCCCCTCTCTACTCTACAGGAGGTCAAAGAAATATACGCCAGAGAGCAGCAAGAGTTCGTAGACTGGGCAAAGTCCTTGTGGACCAACGGTAATTGTATCCGTGCACTGAGGCCGAAGCCTCAAATTGAGGCTGTGTATGAGGCCGAGTTCAAGATGCGAGCGCGACAGATGAAGGGATACCCTACGGCGTTCGAGGTTGCTGCCCAGCTGGCTTTGGAGTCCAAAGGGGACTTTGAAATGGTACCGGTGAAGGATTTCATCAACGTTAGTATGATTTAGTGCTGTGCAATTTAGTCTTGTGTTGGTGTTGGGATAGAATAACACTTCTCAATTTCTTTTGTCAATGTCATAAGAGGCGACTTAGATAATAGATTAAGACAGGTTTAGGGGCAGCGGCGACGACAGACTTTTGTGCGATCGAGTCTGCGGAGCAATAAAATCTCTGAATGGCGCGCAGACAGTTTCCATTCAGAGTTTTTATTGCTCCGCAGACTCGATCGCACAAAAGTCTGTCGTCTGCGCTGCCCCTTAAGGCGACAGGATAGCAATTTAAAACTTATGTCTTTCTTATATTTAACCCTACATAGACAAAGCCATTTCACGTTTTGTGGCAACTTCTCGCAAATTTTTTAAGCTTTGAGTTGGCATGTATAATGGTGTCAGGTTGCTAGCCTATCGCCTAAAACATACACCAACCATTTCCTTAGTCGCCTCCTACGACATCCACGGAAGAAATGGAGAGAAGTTATTTTAAACCAAAAACCACACGGGCCAACTATTATGGCTGTTTCATATGCAATAAAGGGTCATATTATGAAGCTATAATGATGTTAACATTTCAGGTGAACGTATCGGAGCTCCCAGCAATGTCTTACCCGTACCCGATTCGGTCTCGCTTTACCGCGCTGCGGCCCTGCGCGCTGCCTGAGCCCTGCGAGGAGCACCCGGTGCGGTTCGTGCTGCCAGGTCGGCCATCTTGTATACATACAGTCATATAGTCACGAACTGGGATTGTTGAGCCCATGGGCGTAGCCAGGGGGGGGTTTTGGGGGTTCAAACCAAAGTTCAGGCTCCCATACAACAATCGTGATTTTTTTTGTGTCCGACTCGCACTTGGCCGATTTTTTTTTGGTAAAACCCCCCCGAAACTAAATCCTGGCTACGCCCGTGGTTGAGCCATTTGCCACTGTTCGCAATTTAGACGTGTAATCAAATCAATGACCGATGTGACCGACTAGATGTCAGCTATTGGATTAGTATTACACGACCAAGTTACAAACATAGGTATGTAAGTGGCTCAACAATCCCTGTTCGCGATGGTACATACATACAATAACACCTAAAGTCTGAGATCGAATTAGAGATCAAAAATGTAAACAAACGTGTTGCCATTTCTTTATTGTTATGAATCAATTAACAAAAAGTAGTTAAAAAGTTAATACAATTAATACAATTATATCAATTAGTAACAAAAAAGGTTGACTACATCTGGAATGTCACTTTGATATTGACAGTTGTTTGTTCACATTTTTTATCTCTAATTCGATCTCAGGGTCCTTAGGGGGTCTGTAGAGCTCACCAAAAGTGACATGAATATACATTATTATGTCACCGGAAAATAACAGTAAAGTAAAAATGAAGTGACACATGGTTTTTCCTGAGTATTTTGTATCCACAAATTGTACACTTTGTGTTTTTACTACTCTTTTTTTAATATTGTTTTCATAAGTACACTTGTACCTATTCTGAAAACATGACTTAAGCTCATCACAGACTACGAATATACGATAACATTTTATCTGCGTATAAATGCCATCTTTCCATATATACAGGGTGTCTCTGACATAGGGGCTTTAAATGTAGGTATCGACTTAACTCCTCAAACGGAACTTCTTTTGTTCTACAACTTTAAAAAAAAACTTTTTTTTAAAGATTTAATAATTTCATACAAAGTAAATGGAATTTTCAATGTACAGCGTCCACTGACGTCTGCGTAATTAAAAGTAATAACCGCCATGTCAAATGTCACACGATTCGCAGATTATCAAAACATTAACGGATAAGCACTTGAATCAACTTTGACGTAAGTATGTAAAAAGCTGCTGATTTGACTCGGAAGGAAACTAGCCAATTGTCACATTTTAACTATGTCAAATAGCAGATTTTACGCTATGGCGTAGCCATGACAACGATAGTTTCCGGTGAAATTGTGATCACCTATTGGCCAAGAAGTTCTTGTTACATCGTGACCATAGTAACGTCAAACCCCGAAAAATAACGGTCGGCTCGGGATTTTCCGAATTTTCCCGATGATTTCTTCGTGCGAGTTCGGACGGCTTGTTCGGTTGTATTCGTCAACCAATTGCAAGTCTAGCAACCGTAACCTAGTAACTGTTGATGTAACAGTAGGCCTTAACGACAACCGGTCCGCCTATACGGTGACGCTTCTAGCGGACATTGTTAAACAGTTTTCACAGAAACCATAGCAACGTAAGTTATGATTGGTAAAATGAGTTAGGAAATAGTCGTGATTTCCGATGCTTTGCTACGATTATAACCGAAGTTGTACATTGTGATATTGACATGACAAGTTGTCAAGTCGAAAGTCTTGAGCGAATGACAAAAATAACAAATTATCTACTAAGTATGGCCGTAGATTGATTTTACGTTATTGTGAGATAAAAGATAAACTAATAACTAATTTACTTGCAACTTTCGCTAATGCCGAGTTTACATCTGTTAGTTATTGCTGCAAGCAATAAAACGCAACTACAAGTACCTAAGTAAGAGTTTCAATACTTGCAGCAGTAACTTGCGAATGTAAATCTCGCATAAGATTATTAAAATAAAGGCAATCGTGACGAAAACAACAGTAAAATGAAAGGTTTTTGTGTAGGAGAATAATTTAATAATCGCAACAAAAACTAACATTGAAATCGAACAGCTTCTAGGAAATTACCAGAATTAATAATCACTCTCGAACTTCGGTTCCATCTTGTTTCAATATGCCTACCCTTTCGTCTCATGCTAGTTAGATATCTTCTTAAGATTGATCGATGAACAGATGGTAAACTATTCGCCAAACGAATCTTACGAAAACTGGCAATGATCTTTTCTCTTATTACCTACTTCAATCGTATCAGACTCCGTCGCATACACATCATCTTTACTGGCTCCCCATAAATAAAAGTCTAGGGGCGTCAAATCGGGTGATCTTGGCTGCCATTGATGAGGACCATGACTTCCAATCCAGCGATTTTAAGATTTCGTGTAATCTGATACGGAAGGCCACGGAATGCGGTGGTGCACCAGTTGCACGTTGATACCAAATCAGCATGGCCATCAGGCAACCCATTTAAGTAATTTACAACGTGTTCATTTATCAGAGTTCAATGTGCCGAGTGGTGGACTCCAAAAATTCTAGCTGCAGCCCTTGTACTTGCGTGTGGATATCGACGATTGGGTAACCGTTCTCGGTAAAGTCTGAGTACTCGGGCTCCATTTCCTTGTGTTTCTCTGTACAGTAACACCATATCAGTTAATTCTGCCGACGTAAACAGTTGATTCGGCATTTTGTATTTACTGAATAAAAATTATTTGACAAGAAGATGTCAATGAAAATTTGAGATTGTCAAATTTATGTTTTTTTAAGCGAAATACTAAGATAAACCTATTTAGAGCACACTAAAAGAGAAAATTTGTAAACGGATTAGAAAAAAAATATGGTTGTAAAGCCCCTGTACCAAGGGACCTAATGCTACCCTTGTACCACGAGATAACGATATTATCGCCAGTTCTGATACATTGACTTAACGATTAAACTTTGAGGTCTAATTAAGTACCTAAATTATTGTTTTTTTTTAATGTGTCAAAACAAAATTAGATCAGTTAAGTGAGTAGAATCCAACTTTACAATTAAAGCCCCTAAGTCAGAGACACGCTGTATGGTAGTGCCAACAGATACTTGACGGTAAATCTGCGCTGTGTGTTACCTCATTGAATTGTATAGGGAGCGATATTGTCAGATATCTGTTCAGTAACAGATATCTTACCGTATCTGCTTAGTGTGTGACACGCTTCACTGCCAAGATCTTGCGGCGCATTCTTCTTGGCAATGATAGTCTTTCCGAAGCGCTGGTAGACACTTTAAATGAAGTGTAAAAGTGTTAAGAGCCTATTTGCATAAAGTTTTGAATTTTGAATTTCTGAGAATGGCCATCTTGCAATTTTTTTTTTGTTTTCAGGTGAAAAATCCACCTCAGTGTTGCCAGTAACAGAGGTGCACAGAGAGCTGGCTCAGTACGCGGCGGACCGCGGGGTGCAGTTTGTGTGCGGTGAAGGAGCCCTGTGTTGCTTAGCGCAACGCCGCGCGTGGGCCTTGCCTGTTAGCGTGGTCAGCGTGCCTACAGCTGGTGAGTGTAGTTACAGCCCCCGGTGTCTAACGTGGCAAGGTTTAAGTACCCTTAGATACATGACCTCCTGCCTTTCCCGCGCTACGCTTAGGTAAGCCCACATTTGCGTAAAAATATATTCGACCAGGTTAGATTTTGTTAGTCTAGGTTAGATTAGGTTTTATTAAGTTAGGTTAGGTTAGATTAGATTAAGTTAGAGTAAATTTTTCAAAAATATAGGCGTAAAAAATGTTTTATCTCTCGTTTAGAATCTTACGTTTTTTTTTATTTTGAAGATTTTATTTTCCCGTGACATATGTATACATACAATAACGTCTATGTCCCAAACGGAGCAAAGTAGACGTGTCATAGACAAAACTAGGTGCACAAACAGGGTACAGTTTGTTTGCGGTGAGGGAGCCCTATGTTGCTTAGCGCAGCGCCGCGCGTGGGCCTTGCCCGTCAGCGTGGTTAGCGTGCCTTCATCAGGTCAGTATACTTACTAATTTGTGTTTATTTGTTCGTCTTTCAAGGCTAAACGGAGCAACGGATTGACATGATTTTTTAGGTGGAGATAGATTAAAGGGATGCTAAGTGGCATAGGCTACTTTTTGTCTCTTCATAATCCCGTACTTCCTTATGAGGGGAGGAAGTTTGTATGGAGCAATCCGCATTTTTGTGAGAGATTAGATCTTTTCCCTAAACTCGTCAGTTCCGCGTAGCATTATTTCCATTCGCATTTTTCCCCACTCAGATTTTTACTCATTCGACGTTTTTATCATTCATAGGTATTGCCAATAGTCATAATTATTCAATTGTATATTTGCTCAATCAGTTTTTTTATTATTCCTGAATTTTACCTGGGTCCTCATTTCCTAATAGCGAATTTACTCAATGAGTTTTTATTACTATTCGCGATTTTTACCAGGGTCCTGATTTTCTAATAGCAAATTTACTCAATCCGTTTTTTTTATTATCTTAAGTATTCATGGTAAATGACGTTTAGAAAATACATATAATGTATGAAAAATATAAAAGTAGATATTTATATTCATATTTAAATATGTATTCGTTGGAACCATAGAAGATACTGGTATAATTTAATAATAGCACGTAAGAAAGAAACGTGTTACGTAAAGCTACAGCGAATATTTTTTTATAATATCGCGTACAAAACCGGAAACGGAACAATATCGCGTAAGAAATTACAATATTACGAAAAATAACGACAGGAAAACTTTTGGTATGAGAACAACATCGCGTAAGAAATTAGAATATTGCAAAAAATAACGACAGAGAAATTTCCGGTATGGGAACAATATCGCATAAGAAATTAAAATATCGTGCGAAATGTCGGTTAGACATATTTGAGAATAGGAATGCAAGCGAATGACAAAAAAAAGTGAATAGGTAAAAAATCGAGTGGGGAAAAATGCGAATGGAACTAATGCTACGCGGAACTGACGAGTTTGGGGAAAAGATCTAATCTCTCATTTTTGTACCCTGAATTTAACGCGAGCGAAGCCGCGGGCTGAAGTTAGTACTTACATACATAAATTCAATCACGCCTATGTGGTAGACGGAGCACACGAAACGTGACAGATATAACCATAATTATAACTATTTCACGCTTCTCAGCTTCTAGGTTTGAAAACAGATGGAACAGGTAGTAAGTATAGAAGTGACAGATTGCCAGCCTGTCGCCTAAAGCACACATGTCATATTAAGGTTTCTAAGATTATTTTTTCTAAACTAAAGAGTTGGCGCTAGAAACACTTCCAAAGTGGTAAAATATGTGTTTAGTAGCATACAAAAAGTAGCTACGAGACGTCACAATATAGTCACAGTTTTGTCTGTGTATCGTTTCAAATGCTCTGCCTACCCCATTTCCCATACATGCGTAATATTTATGATATTTTATGTTTATGTTCCTTTCAGACGGTGACACGTGTCAAGTGACGGTGCTGGGCAGTGAACTCACCAACAAAAGGGAAAACGTTCTGATGAGAACTCTTCGCGCGTACAGACATTTGCTGGAAGCTACTCTAGTACAGTAAGTATGAAGAAATGACCGTATTTTACATCGGTGAAATAAACAGACTATTCACGTCTTAATTCAAATTAAGTTTCGTTCGTGGTAGTCTGTGGCCCTTCGTCCATGAATAATAAAGCGGCGTGTATACTGACTTGTTTATCTAAAGCGGCCACCGCACCTAGTCAGGTTGAACAAAACTTGGCTGTATGACTTTTGGCCTTTGCTTTTTCCGTAACGGAAATAATTAAAAACCAACAACTATTCAGGCTGTGAAATTCGGTACATTCAGAAATAAATGCTGTATTATAAATACATACATACATACATATTCTCATGCCTGTATTCCCAAGAGGGGTAGGCAGAGCACGTGAATTCAAAAATCTAGTGCCACGTTTAGCAGTTTCAGGGTAACCAGGTGGTTAAACGTGATATTGCAGTGACAGGTTGCTAGCCCCTCGCCCACAATACACTAACCCTGTCCCAGAGTCGACTCTTACGACACCCACGGGAAGAAAGGGGGAGGTGCTATTCTAACCCGGCTCCACACGGGTATATGTATTATAAATAATACTTTGCAAAATGCGTCCGAACTAATCGTAACTTTTAATCGCGAATTCATTTCAAAGAGGCGCTCTGTATTTGACAGCTGAGTATTTTTTGACTGGAGGCGCGTGCAACCATAAGACCTCATTCAGCCAACAGCTAAAAAAATTTTGAAAAAAAATGAGACAAAAGGTATCGACAGACAAAACATGGAGCTAAAAGTGACGGAACTGATCAACAATCTGTCACTAGTCGCTTCGTGTGCAAACTTCAATATGAACGTATAAGCGGTAACGCTCGTGCAACTGATTACTAATACATACATACATACATACATACATATTCTCACGCCTGTATTCCCAGGAGGGGTAGGCAGAGCACGTTTAGCAAATGCAGGGTAACCAGATGGTCAAACGTGATATTGTGGTGACAGGTTGCTAGCCCATCGCCCACAATACACTAACCCTTTCCCAGAGTCGACTCTTACGACACCCACGGGAAGAAAGGGGGAGGTGCTATTCTAACCCGGCACCACACGGGGTGATTACTAATTTCAGTTAATATTTATGTAGTTATTTATGAGTAGCTCCATGTGCAAAAGCCCTTAGTAGTACGGAATCCAAAAAGAACAACATTTGTTGCAGTCCTTCGGAAATGGGCAAAACGATACAGTCAGTGGATTCTGAAGGGACTCAAACGGCGGCGAGCGACAGCGGCCAGCCGGCTCTCGACGCGTGGCCAGACGCCTGCAGCGATGACGAGGATAACCTGTTCATTGATTTCGGTAAGCGATTTACCAATGTAGTGATAGTTTTGGTAAGCGGTTTACCGATGAAGTGGCGGGTTTTGGTAAGTGGTTTACCGATGAAGTGGTGGTGGTTTCAGTAGGCTATTTCTTTACCGATGTAGTGGTGACAACTTTGGTAAATGATGTACCGATGTAGTGGTGACAGTTTTGGTAAGCGATTTAGTGATGACAGTATTGGTAAACGGTTGACGAATCTAGTGGTGACAATTTTCGTGATACATTTTACTTGTGGGGGATTTTTGTTAGTAGTCCTCGGACCTCAATTTTTCTTGGGTTTTACGTGGGAAACATTTACACACAGCTGTAAGGTATTTCAATATAAATTTCCCAACTCGCACGGGGCCCGCATAGAAAATACAGCCTGAACCTCTCATACCCAGCAGTGGGACATAGTATTTAGTCTGGACTACATTTTTATAATTTTCTTTTTAATTTAATATGATTATTTCAGACGACGACGTTCCTCTCTCGACTATGGTAACGAAAACAAAAAACAAAGATTCGGACGACCGATCTGAATCAGGCGCGAGCGAGACGGAAGACAAGGAGAAAGATGACGGGAAAGAGACAGAAGACAAAACGAAACCAAACGGGAAAGAGACGGAAGACAAGGCGAAAGCCGGTGCGACAGAGACGCAAGACTTAAACAAGAGCAGCGAAGGCTTTGGAATCTACAGTTGTACGTGCAAAGGTGAGATTTTACTGTTACAATGTTCTGATCGTAAAATAAAATAATAATTAACTAATGAATCATTTATCTTCCGAATTCATTTAAACATAGACAATAGAAAAAAATCTACTAATAGAGTTGATCCATAAAATCTTGAGAATCCCTGCCATGCGTTTAGTTTTACACCAACCTGATTATTTGGAACTATTTTGATGTAAATTAATCAGTAGTCGGGTATACGCATCCGGAAACCCCTGTGAGTATTTTTCCTGGAATTTTCATAAATATAAGCCCAGTCTTTTGTACTCCGGCTCTTAGTCAACCACGTAGCATCACAATGTCGAACGATTGCACTGGTTATCTGGCATCCAGTATATGTATATGATGCACCGTGAGTTTTATTTATGACCCCAAAAGAAACAGGTCTTCAATTTGTTCCCAGGAACCGTATTCGAGCGGCCGCCGCCCCGCTCGTTCCGCAAGTGGCAGATCAGGAACAAACAGACCTCTGAGAGCTATGACGTCCTGGTACACTGCGCGCACAGAGTACGAGTGAGTCCACTTACTACTAAAGTTTACAGATGAGATAATAAAGGCCGGTCGCTGCTATCTATCTCTGTATTGAGGCGACAGGCTAGCGACCTGTCACTATTATACCTGCCAACTCAAAACCTAAAAAAAATCATGGAAACGAAGGAGTTAAAAAAAAAAATGTTTCGTTCATACTCATAAAAAAATTGTAGAGTATCTAATTGCAAATTTTATTTATGCAAACGCATTTTACAAACAAAAAAAAAAAAAGTATCACTTTTGCATCAAAAATTCGTTCTCTAGACTTTTTGCTAAGGCTGTGTATCTTAGAAGAGTGACAATAAAAAAATTTAAAAAAAATAGTGACTATACCTTATCGGTTTAGGTAGTTAAAACAATATAAACAATCTTGACATGTCTTTTTGTTGAAATACACAGTCTAAAAA
>BHDV01048896.1:254257-275774 GCA_005406045.1 Adoxophyes honmai | reverse complement strand
CAAAATACACCAATTTTATGATAATAAACAAGAGCTAATTTTTGACACGTGTAGCAACCAACACTCGTTCGCGCCAAAAAAACCAAAATATTTTCACTTTTGTAAAGTTTTGTGTAATGACATTGACATATCGCTTTTTTTGTAATTCGTGAAATCGCAAAAGAACATGCTCATACAACTAAAGCTAAAATTACAATTTAATTCAAGAGAAAGAGAACTTGAATTTAATATTACTACCTATGTATATGTATGCTATGTAAGTAAGTTATTTAACTTTTTTAAAGTTACAAAAAATCCTTCACGATTTTAATGTGAAATTATGTACATTTTTTAGTTTTATCCAATGGGCTAAGTTTATTATTTAAGTGATAGTGACGTCCAAAGAATTCTCTCTTTTCGATAAATACATCGACGAGTTGGTAAACTGATAATTACTTCTGGACAACAACTCAAAAAGTATTATGCAACAAAATCCATACGAAATCTTTAAAGTTTTGTAAATTCTTATTAAATATAAGAAAAAAACTTGTTACTTCGGTTTGAAGTTAAATCTGACTCGAATCGATGTTTTAATATTTACATCACGAACATCACTTAGCCTGGTGACGTGCGTGAAATTTTTCGATACGTGGCTAGCTGACGTTTAGTATTTCGGCCCGTTCTCTGTCGTAAGCAGACATTTACTGGTTGAAAATCAACGCTTTAGCTCAATTTTCTAACTAGAAGTCTGTTAAATCTAATTACTAAATAAGTAAGTGTGATTTTATAAGTGGAATTAAATAAGTGATATTTGTTTTAAATGTGAAAGTAGTCTAAAACTGCGTCCTAATTTTCAGAATGGATCAGATCGTGAAATTCGTCGAGCCTGGCAAGCAGTTCGCTAAGGATTCCTTGAGGCTGGTCAGGAGATGTACCAAGCCCGACAGGAAAGGTGCGTATCATATTAAATAGCATTGACAGTGGCAGAAAAAGAAACTCCAATACTGTTAACATAGTAGTAACGTAGTAACTGTTTGTGTTTAACCTATTTCGAGAAGAAAATAGAAGCCGTCTGTAAGATTGTCTTCAAACAATCATATTTAGGCACATTGCCAGAATTTGTAGAGGATAGGAACTAGACTTATTTATTTTGCTCTTCATTTTGAATGTCAAAATTGTAATTCTCTCACTGAATACTGCTTTCTTGTAATTTTGTGTAATCTCAAAAGCATTACAGTAACACAGATCATGTTAGTTTCTGGAGTAAAATGCCATATGGCTGCCATGATTGATAGACAGTACAACATTAGGAGAAAGCCAGACAACCACCTTGAATTTGGGTCTTTCTCTGTCTTGAAATAACCTTCACTCAATTAATTGTGTGTGCAGCATCTAACCAGACATACTGGAATAGAATTGTGAATTATATGTGTCTCTGAAACCACAGCAAGTGTATAGTGTACTTGCTAGTAAGTACAGTAAAGATATACGGACAAAAATACTATTTTCAATGTTCGATAACATTCATAACGGGTGATAACAAAAAAATGAGAATATGTTTTTAAGGTATTTAAAAGAAACTTTTGCGATGTTTTTAAAAAATAGTTATAATTGTAGAATATTTACAAGTATAAGTGTACAATAACGTTAATGGACATTGGCATAGGGTCCGTGGTCAGCTGTACGTCGGAGCCTAGACGATATGTTAGTACAAGACCGCTGGACAGCGTCTTTGTTCATCTTCCGCACAAATGTCCTTATTCTTTTTATTAATTGGGCACAGTTCTCTGCTCCCCAATTGTTTTTATACACCAAACTGCTCAAATTACCGAAGAAATCTTCTATCGGACGACATTGCGGAAGATTTGTTGGGTTACGCGTTTTTGGTACAAATGGGATGTTATTTGCCTCTAGGAATTGTAGCGTTTTTTTGCATAGTGCGAAGATGCTTTGTCAGGCCAAAAAACATATTCTTCATTTGCATGATATTTACGAATAAAAGGCACCAGTATTTTTTTCAGACACTCGTTTAAGTACACTTTTTGATTGACCGCCACACAGCTTGGTTCGAACCACAGTTTTGATATACCCCTTTCAAAAATGGATACATACAGCATAATTTTTTGCTCAAATTTGTGCTTGTACTTATGCTTTATGTGCTCTGGTGTGGTAGAAACATCGCTGGTATAGTACCGGTCATTTCCAGGAATATGGGTTTTACTCAAAGGAAAATAACTTTCATCGTCTAAAATAAACGATTTCCCGTTGTAATTTCGCGTCATCCAACGACATTGCGACATAACCGTCGATATTTGCTCGTCTGTGTATCCCGGTGCCCTCACCTTCTTCCTGCATTTCAGGCTGATCGTTTTTAACGATTTACAAATGTACGGTTGAGTACAATTGAATTTTTTTGCGGCATCTCTTTGGCTTATGGCATCGTTATCGTTAAAATTTTTGTGGTTTAACTTCAACGCCCTCTTGGTCATAATCTTCGCTGGTCGACCGCTGCTACCTTTTCGAGCTACTGTCAAGGATGCTAAAATTCTATAAATGGTAGAAATTGGCACGTTTTCCTCGATAAAAATGGTCCACTGTGAAATTTTTACCGAGATAAATGTTAGAATTATAAAAGTTTACAACGCGTAGTCTCAAAGCTTCTTGTTTTGACGCCATTTTCGGCAAACAAAACGGATTTAAAAAAAAATATTGCACGTTATATGATTCATAGAAGAGACAGCAACGTCTTATAGAACAAACTTTTTTTTTAATGTAGACAGTATTCTTTTTAGAGCTGCCCAAATGTATTCTCATTTTTTTGTTATCACCCGTTATTTTGCTACTTGAAAGTCATACGTGTTCTGCGGTGCATGGTGGTTAAAATACATAATTGCCACCACCACCAGTTAGGCAATTTTTTTTATAGTCTTACAATTATTGCTTTGGCTTGGGACCTATTTATTACAGAACCTATATTATAAGCAGTATTTCTCAACTATATTGGTCGGCAATAAGTGTTAAGTGGAGGGGGTAAGATTGGGCATCTTTTTTTACAGGTAAAAGCAATGAGCTAACTTAAACTCACTATAAAGAATCTTACTAAGTTTGATGTTGAGGACTATACTAATAACTAATCAGTTTATACTGCATTGCTGGCATAGTCAACGGTCAACAAATAAATAAGTTGTGTTAGTGAAGTTAAAAGTGTTGAAATGGAGAAATAATATGTTATTTACACTTCAACTGTCTCATTTATCCTGATGCTGTTCTGTAAGAATGGTTCAATATTCTGATACTATTTGTTATTTCATACAAAATGTGGCCAGATTAATTTTAAATGCTTGAACAATTGCAATAATATGCTTGTAATTGATTCCATAGGCAAAGGATTAGCAAGAATCAGTGAAAATTCATGCTCTTACACCAATAAATAGAGGTTTTGATTTACTACAAAATATTTTTTCTTTTCAAGACGCTGATTTTTTGTTTTAATTGTCTACTGGGCCAGTCACCTTTGAGATAAATTTAACCATACATGTTATTGTGTCTGACTGTATCAGGTCAGAGTACTGTTGAAAAATAACTCATGGTTCTAATGTTTGATCAATATTTTTGTTACTTAAAAACATGAGGCATTTCAGGACATAATTATGTACTTTGAAACCTCTATACATACAAACCAATATCACACCTGTATTCCCAAATGTGGTAGGCAGCGCACTTGCACATTGAAAAGCCAAAGCTATTTCACATTTCATAGCCAACTCTTATCATAATTTTAGGTTTACATTACACATAGATGGTAGAGGTATTTTCCCCTTGTAGTTCAGGAGTTCTGCTAGGCAATACACGCAGGATACTCTGACAATGAATTAATTTTTCAACCAACTAAACCTAACTCTCTTATTTCCAGAATTCCAAAAGATCGCCATCGCGACGGCTATCGGCTTCTGCATCATGGGATTCATCGGCTTCTTTGTGAAGCTCATACACATTCCGATCAACAACATCATCGTCGGCTCGTAGGCCCTTAGCACTAGGTTAGATGTAATTCTCATCAGGAGACGGGCAGGACTTTCTCGTGAAATAATTAGACTTAGGCAGCTGGCAGACATGCTTGCCCTAATCTAGAAAATGTTACTAGTGATATCTTTAAATGTGTATAGTGACATTTCTTGTTACATATCTCAGTGTTTTTGCACCTGTCAATATTTATTTGCTCATTTTAGTCCAAAATTTTGAATTTGTTATGGTTCATAGTTAGCAATAGTAAAGCTGTCAATAAGATTAGGTCCTGCCTGCCTCCTCTCTATGTTAAGGCCCGGACTATAAGTTAAAGCACTCCCCCATTATGTTCTTTTATATTATTATAATTCGAATGAATAAATTATTCTACTTCTCATCCTGTTTTTGAATTTCCATAATATTATGCTTTGCTTATACACACACCTGCAAATTGTTACATACATACATACATACAATCACGCCTGTATTCCCAAACGGGGTAGGTAGAGCACACAAATCGCTACATAGACAAAACGATGACTATTTCGCGTTTTGTAGCCACTTCTAGCATCATATTTTTTAGGTTTGGAGGTGGCAAGTACAATATTGACAGGTTGCTAGCCTGTCGCCTAAAATATACCCACGGAAGAAATGGAGAGGTGGTATTCTAATTCCGACACCACACGGGAAATTGTTATGTAGACAATTATGACTGCTTCATGTTTTGTTAGCACATTTGGCCTAATTTTAGGTTTTAAATTAGATGAAAGAGGTATAATAGTGACAGGTTGCTAGCCTGTCGCCTAAAGCATACCTAAACCTCTAGAAAACCTAGAGGTGTTATTCTAAGCTTTATATCGCAAGGGAGAGAAAAACACTACAATCTAAAACAGATAACATTTTTATTCAACTGCACATGAACATAAAAACACTTAAGATATCTTATGAGATAAATTTATATAATAAGTAGTGGCAATATAAGTTTTCTTGTACCTACTCAGATTATTTTGCGATTTTTTTTTTCTATCAAATGAATTTATTGCATTGAACTTTGAAAACAGTAGTACACAATCAGTAGTACCTTAAATAATATTGTGTTTTACATCAATTGATTTATTTCAATACATGATACATGCCAGTCTTTAAAATTGTAAAGGTGTACTCAACCCCTTAAATAATAGCACTGGCAACACCGTAATGTAAAGTAAGTGTAAAAAATGTTGCAATATAAATCGCAGAAGTGTTGCCCTCGCATCAGGTTTTTTTTTACATTCCTGATCAGGCTGTGTAAAAAACATTGACTAGTTAGGTTTCGCAATAACGTGGATATAAAACCCGGGCTCGCGCACTTGTTCGAGTGGCTTGAAGTCACCATATATCCTGTGTGTGTTTTTGCTGCCGGGGCCGAAGGCTTCAAACAGTATCTTCTTGAATTGTTCTAACTTGTGCGGGTAGTAGCAGAGCCGGAATTCACTGGAACAAAATAGTATCTTCGAATAATTCGCACTTACCTACTTGTAGTGACCTTAGCGCCACCTATTGATACTATTGATATTATATTATATTATATTATATTAATTATATTGCTTATATTTATATTTATATATTATATTGATGAGATGTGTGAGATTGACTACAGTGCCACCTATCGTCCAGTAGTAGAACCTCTTCTACAAACGTCATCAACTTCGCGTTAACGAAGTTTCGATGATCGGTTGCATAAATACAACTTCCAACTTTCTCTCTGTGGACTTCGGTCCCCAAACGTAACATTTGACTGGAAAGAGATCTCTATTGGAGTCTAAATAAGACTAAATACTCCCATTCGGTTGAATGCACCGTTAACAGCAATATGCAATATTTTCCGTTTTCCGTATACAGTGTGTTACCGGCGTGCGGGCATTTCTTGAAGCAGTGTTAAGAGATGCGGTTTGTTAATCTAAACATTAACTTAATTGCATTAAAAAATAAAATTTCATATTGCGTTATTTTTCTAAGAAAAGTTTAATTGCAAGCAATGTACAGTATGTGCCCCCACTTACCTATCCAGGCAATTCGGTGTTTTGAACGCGCACCACTACTAATACAAAGTTTGTCTAACTATTTTTAGCAAAATCAAAATGAGGTAGTTCATGATATTAATATTTCGCTAAAAATAGTTAGACAAACTTTGTATTAGTAGTGGTGCGCGTTCAAAACACCGAATTGCCTGGATAGGTAAGTGGGGGCACATACTGTACACTGAAGTTTCTGTCACAAAATGACAAATCTAATATCATCTTAGTATTAACTGGAAGTTAAGTGAAGTTAAGTTACGCATACATTGAAGACTCAGAAAATGGAAGAATTGCATTTGTGGCTTTATTTTAAATAATTATTATATGCTAATACTTGCAAATGATTGCTAATTTGGTACATTATCGTTAGTTTTAATAAATGCCCGCACGTCGGTAACACGTATTTAGGAGTCTACGCCTACCTCCGTTCATTCTCGTCACCGTCCTCAGCCCCGCCGATGCAGTAGTCCAGGGTCACGAGCTCGGGGCGCCCGCGGACCACCAGCACCGACGTCTTAATGTCCACTGGGTACTTGCACTGAAAAGGTAATGGTAGTTAATGAGCATTGTGTCTTGAAAATTGCATTGTGATGGGTTTTTTGTTGGGTCAGGAATCAATTGGTTCGACAGTAGCTTGAATTACAGTAACCGCGCTCGCTAGCGACGGCGCAAATGATTTTTGTGACTAATTTTATAGCGCCTATAGCGGTCACTTGTCGAAGTAATTAATAAGTATATTGAAAAAAAACTCATTCAAATTTATTTTGCAGCACCGGCGCGTGGCGTGCGGAAATACGAGTGGAGCTCGGCTCGATCGAGTTTTTGCAATCCGTTAAATTAAATCGCACCTTTTATAAGAATAACAGCTCAATCGTGCAAATACAGGGTGGCAGGAAACTGATATGAAATATTTTAATCAGTGGTCGGGTAGGTATTACGCGTCTGAAAACCCCTGTAAAGTTTTTTCCCGGATTTTCTTTGAAAAAATACGAAAATCTGAAAAATATTGCCCTGTCGTATAATAGTCAAAGCGCCTAGCATCAGTAGCATCGCAATGTCGAACAGGAATAACAATCACAAGTGCATGTGCGCGCTAGCTAAAAAACCGGCCAAGTGCGAGTCGGACTCACGCACTGAGGGTTCCGTACAAACCTATTTAACGCCATTTAGTGACAGATTTTCGAACTAATGATAAATGTATATTTTATTTATTAAAAAAAAAACTACTTGGTAGATTTTGGTCAAACCAATTTTCGTTGATAGTTTTTATGGTAATGTACATCATGTATTTTTTTTAGATTTATCACTCTTTTATTTTAGAAGTTAGAGGGGGGGGGGGACACAACTTTTTCAACTTTGGAAGCGTCTGTCGCGCAAACTATTCACTTTAGAAAAGTATGGTATTAGAAACCTCAATATCATTTTTGAAGAGCTATCCATAGATACCCCACACGTATGGGTTTGATGAAAAAATGTTTTTTGAGTTTCACCCTAAAAAATTATTGCTTTTTTTTTTAATTTTGTGTCACAATCTTAATGCGGTTCACAAAACACATCTACTCACCAAGTTTTATTAGTATAGTTCTCATAGTTTCGGAAAAAAGTCGGGCGGACAGACATGACGAATCTAAAAGGGTTCCGTTTTTTGCCATTTGGCTACGGAACCCTAAAAAGACTTGCAGAGCGCATTGACCTATAAAGCGATGAAACAGTTGTCTCCCACAAGGCCAATAATTAAAATTGTCAGGAAAGATTTTGCAGGGGTTTTCGAACGCGTATACCCGGCCACTGGTTAAAATATTTATGGTGAATTTCCAGCGATACTATAAAGTTTATAGTAACTATGTATAGTATAAACCCGACACAGATCAAACTCACGTTGTAATAAATGGAGTGTCCTGGAGTAGCACCGCTGTCAATCATGGCATCATAATTCCTGTGGTCGATGAACAGCAGGCCCCCTGGCTTCAGGCACTTGGCGAAGTTCTCCAGCGCCCGCTTCTGGACGCGCTGGTCGTCGAACTCGTCCAGGAGATGGGCGAAGGAGTTGCCGAGGCAGATGACAGCGTCGAAGAGAGTCCCGGGAAGGAAGGACTGGACGTCGCGGTGCAGCGTCTCCCAGTTGGCTTCTTCGATAACTGGAAGGGAGATTAAACTACCGTGAGACTCATTTATAGTGAAATAAAACGGAGCTAATCACGTTTTTATATCGAGATTAGCTCGTGACCCATCATGTGGAGCTAAGCGCCACGGCAGCGAATAGACGCGCACTGCAGTACCCCCTTTGGAAGCCGCTGTAGTAGTGGGATGGGGCCAGGATGTCCACGGGGGAGGTGCCGTTGGCTAGAATCTTCGGGATCGCACGGCACCTCCCAACCCAGCAAACCGGTATTTTCTTAGCGTCGGAGTTATTTTAATGGGTATGTTAAATTCCCCCTCCGTGTTGAAGAGGAAGAGGGAAAGAGTCCCATATAACTCCTGCAGATTACGTCCCACACCAGGAGTCGCCCCAGCTTCTACGGCATAAGCGTCATCCTGATGATGATTAGTTGTGTGGAAAAACTCCAATAGAGAGATCGAAGTCCACAGAGAGGAAGTTGGAAGTTGTATTTATGCAATCGTTCGTCGAAACTCAGCGCGGTGTAGGATCGTTTCGTTCGGCTATTCGACGCATGTGGCGCTGGGGCGCTACCTCTACAATTGATTTCGCGTCAAAGGGACTTACTCCACTCATCGTATTTGGGGTTTTTCCTCTTCTCCCAGCGCGCCTTGAGCGCGTGCTTCAACATCTTGTCTGACGCGTCCACGGACACCACTTGGAAACCTTCATCCACCAGCATCATGGAGTCAATCCTGAAAAGAAGAAGGTTCAAAGTTATTTTTTTCTGTACAGACATCGTCTGTGACTGCGATTTGATACAGAGCACATAAATTAAGCCAAGGACATGTACAGTCGAGTTCATTAATATATGAGCAAAACTGAGGGTTCAAAAATATCTGTACACCTTTATGACATTGACAATAAGGTGCAAAAGTTTACAAATTTGGCATTTGTCTGCTCATATATTTATGATCTCGACTGTAACATGACAAAAAAATATACAGAGTATACCCCCAGCGGTAATTCACAGGGGCTGCTTAGGTATCTATCAAAATTGTTTCTCTTTTCGTTATAATAAGAAACTTAGGCATAGAATAAGTAATTACGGAAGGTCCACATCTGAACATGTTTAGGCATAAAAATATTGCTATCTCTGTCTACCGTTACCGGCTTACTGTAGACCTTTCACGAGGTCTCACCGATGGAGCAAACCTAAACTGCGTGCCTGTGTGGACCTTCCCCGGCCTTCCACTTCCTTCCGCTTGAATACCGTAACTAAATTGTTTCTTATTCTATAGACGCAATAAGGACACTGGGCCAAATCTTGAAATAAAAATGGGTTTGGAGCTAATAGCACCTCTAACTAATAATTTCTACTTCGCCATTACTATGGTAGGTAAGTATTTCCAATCCAAACACTGAGAGCCGGATACTTATAAACGAAACAAGAATGTTCCTAATTTAGTATTGACATAATAAAGTTAAAACACATCGAAAAAATACGGACTTGCGATTCTACTTAATACCTACTAAATAATTATTTATTCTCGTTTGATTTAATAGGTCCTTAGTCATGCAATGACTGGCATTAAAGCAACGGCAACATCTATTGACGATTTGCGTCAGTTGCCCTAACAGCTTGTTATGCCAAACGCCCATATCCTCATGTTTTGATGACGACCATCTGACCCGACGCCCTGTGACTATCGTATCGCTCTTACATCATCGCAAAATATTTGTGTAAGGTTTTATCTCGTGTTATTCTTAATGTTCGAGCTATCTTATTGCTATGCTATCGAGGAAATATGCAAGATTTGGTCTTGAAATGTATATCTAAGAGAAAGATTCGAAGTGCAGCGACGTTTTAGTACCTACTTATTGAAAAAAATCTGGCGTGTCAGAATAATGGAATCGATATAGGAATTATGGTAATTATAATAACTGTTCTGTTTCGGCCATTCACGGCCGAGCGAGCCGAGCCAATTGACGTCTTGTTCGCCCTCATTGCGTTGACATATAAGCTTTTTCTATCCGCGTTTTGCCATAATGGCGTCGTCTAATGTGGGGAGACCCTAACACGCGTGAGACGTTTCGCGCGCACGGGATAGGCTACCTGTCATCTTGTGACGTCTTTGGTTAGAAAGTGACAGCAGTAGGCTTAGCACGGCAACACGCTCTAGTCGCGTCGCGCGGGATAGTCTACCTGTCACTTTCTGACGTCTCTAGTTAGACAGTGACAGGTATAGTCTATATCGCGCGTATCTCTACTCGCGCCCTGTCGTGCTAAAGGGACAGGTCTAGTCTATCTCGCGTCGCGTGCAACTACCCGCGTCCTGTCGTTGCCGGCGCCAATTTTTTTGTTTATTACCGTTAGCAAAAATAAATGTCGATACCTACAAAACGCACGTTTTGTTGCAGAGATAATGAAGTCAGCCTTACTGTTCAGTGTTCTCTAGATAAGACACCGAGGAAATTATCATGTGGCAGAGCGACACGTTCCAAAGAGGGCAGAGGTGATAATTATAGGAGACTAATTAAGCTTAATAAGGCACCTTTACTCTTAATTACTTACTTAAATTGGTAAAAAAGTTGAAACATAATCAGGTTCAGGAGTTGAAACACAAGTAGGTAGGTAAACTGCCCGTGGGAAAATTTCAATACAGAGATCTCTCTTCAGGCAGATGTTATGCCTGGGGACCGAAGTCCACAGAGAAAGCTGGAAGTTGTATTTATGCAACCGATCTTCGAAACTTCGTTGGCGCGATGTAGAACACCTACTCTGAAGTTTCGAGTGAAGTCACGACGTGTTACAATTTTTACCACCGTGTGACGTCACACGCCCCCACTCCGGAAGTTCGAATGTTCCTTTCGATGTCCGGTGATCATTTGTAGATGTTTAATTATTTGATAAAACAAAATCACGTCCTTCATATTTTTTCATAATCTATCAGCCGGACTTATTAAAATTATATATTTTCAACCTACACAAGCCTATTGGACGCGTGCAACGAACGGCGCTGTTCAAGCGCGCGACACGGAACACTATAAACCCCATACATTTCTAAGCGCGCGCTCCGACGGCGCTGCTAAAACGGGTGACAATAAAACCAGCTTATACAGTACTAGCTTTTGCCAACGGAGCTTACGAAGTTTTATTATTAATAGCTATTTCATCCTCTATTTTATCCCCTTAGGGGTGATCAAAATCCTTTCTTTACGTCGTAACATCTAAGTATGATGCCAAATTTCGGCCCCATCCGTCCAGTGGTTTTGGGCTGTGCGTTGGTAGATCACTATTAATGTCATTCAATCAGTTAGTCACCTTTGAGTTTTAAATATAAAAAAGAAAGGATTGGAGCACTAGGGCCATCTTAACTTACCCTGTGCCACAGGCAGCGTCCAACACCTTGACGCATCCGTTAGCGCGCAGCAGACCGATCAGAAAGTCCTTGTAGTTCTGCGTCCGCTGGTTGCTGTCGCCCACGAACTTCTTCCAGATCCTGGCGGCCTTGCCGTCCGCGTACTGGTCCATCACACCCTCGGAGGGGATGCCCTCCGAGCGCGGGTGGAACACCTTGTCCGCCATTGATGACATGGTTGGCTGGAAACAGAAGGTCTCTTGTTGCAAATCGGCTTAACCAAGATGTACTTGATTGTCGATTGTCGTTACGTAAACGTAACTTTTAGTTAGTTCTGAGTTAAGAGCATTATTGATTCTAATGGCGTTAAAAAAAGGACCTTAAGAATACATTTTTCAAGAGAAAATAAGTAAGTACCTACTAAGCTATTGGTTTAGTTACCTTGAATTTAAACTTGGCACATTAATGTATGAGTTAACATGAAAAAGCGTTTAACGTCGGCTGCAGACGCTGCGGCCCTGGTAACACCGCGTGACCGTTGCCAGCAGTCAAGGAATGTTTTATTTAGTAGAGTTATGTTAACTTACATACATATACTTACCATTTATTAAAATAATGCCAGTCATTTATTTTACTTTATTGTTACACGTTTGAACTGTAATTTTTCACCATTTTTTAAACGAAAAAATAAAGAGCGCGTTGCGATTCTAGCGCTACCTATCGTCCAGTAGTAGAACCTCTTCCACAAATGTCATCAACTTCGCTTTAGCGAAGTTTCGATGATCGGTTGTATAATTACAACTTCCAACTTTCTCTCTGTGGACTTAGGCATAATATTTGCCTGGAGAGAGATATCTCTATTGGAGTCTTTCCCACAAGTGTTTTTTGCAAGACTAAATTTTACTCCCATTTGGTTGAATGCGCTATTAACAGCAGTGCGATGTTTTCCATATATTTTGGTATTACTCTAATAAGTTTGTTGCATCAAGCAGTCGCGCGGAAAGAGCAGTACAGTGGCGCGCATTGCGCGTTTACCCGCAGCCGTCGTGGCACGCGCATTGCTCTCGATGATGGATCACGAACAGGTCCGAAACATGTCGACCTAATCTCGAAAAAAATAACCTAGATCAAGACAAATTTTATTGGTTGAAAGCAGCCTTCATAAATATTCATAATTTAGTTCTTAAGTAAAGTTAATCGCTTGAAAATTGTTTTGAAACGGCCTTATCATATTGAACTTGGACCGGAACGTAGTTATTCTAAACATACGTAACTTAGCTGAAAAAACCTGTTATCTACTTCATTTACGTTAGATTTAGAACACAGATTTTCAATTTCGTTTCGAATAGCATATTTCACCCGGCTACATGGCTATCCCTAGCCTTTGGGCGAGGTGAGAGCCAGCTCACAGGTCACCTGATGCGAAAACCATGTCTTTCACTCTTTCATGAAGATGGGATAATGCGGCCAGCGTCTTGAGGACGATGCCAGAATCGTTTTTTGATGATGTTGCGGGAAAGACCGATGACCGCAGAGAGAAAGTTAGAAGTTGTAAGTTGTAAGTATTTTATGCAACTTCGTTGGCACGATGCTGGATTTTTCAGTTTGCCTATTTTTGGCTATTCGACTAGGGCGCTACAATGTATTAAATTATGTAGATATTATATGTGAAGGTCGTTCTAGTGAGGAAGATTTTAATATTGATGTTTTTTTGTTCATCCTTTATGTATTTATGGCAATGAAATATTATATTTATTGTTTTGTTTCACCCGTGGCCAAGTTATATAAAACAGTCATTCAGAAATTCCCGAGCGTAAAATCGAAGGAAATAAAACGTATGTATACGGTCGAACCAATTGATCTGACTCACCGCAGAACTTTGTCACAATAAATGTAAAAAAGATTTCCTTTGTAGAGCAATGCCATGCCACCGAAGTTGACTGTAAATAGGTTCTATGGTGGGTCAGGAATAAATTATTTCGACTGTATAATGTCTTGATATGACTGCTGAATGGTTCAACCGCATAAAACTCTTTTTCATGGAAACCGTAACAAAATTAGATAAACTTTTTTATCCTTAAAGGATTCATTATTATGACATACAGCATGTATATTTCGCGACAAGCGTCTTCGGTCTTCAGAATTACGCGCTTAATTGCCAATTATTAATCCATGGAAATATTTGCCAAAATTCGTAACATAAAATTAGAAGGGGCAGTTGAAACGCTCAGCCTTACCCAACTTTAACGAACTCACTTAAAATTCCTTTTTCAAAACAAAACAATTGAATTTACATATTTTTTTTAAAACACTGGCTAGTAGAATTTACGTTGTTTTTTTAAAACACTGGCCAGTAATAAAACAAGGTGCGAAACTCTTTAGCACTCACAGTATGATGCAATACGGCGCACGCGCGAATCACAACTTCACGGCGGGAAGCCGGCGGCGACAGTAATGCGAAAATTCCGCGTAAGGCTCGTTTGATCGACGTGTGAGAGGAAATCTTATTCGAGACTGTATGAGTGATGTCAGAGCGATTCGTGAATGAGATTATTGTGCTACGGACCTACGAATAAAGAGATAAGAGGCAAGGACAACTGACAAGTCGACGCCCCCGAATTCGGGTTTTCAAGATTTACATCAATCAAGCATGATTTCTAGAGTTTCATAGAGGGAAAAGGAAACCTTTAGCTCTGTGGTTTTAATAAAAAATATTCCTTGCTGTTACGTTACTAAGTAAATTTTCAGTTTTTACTTCAAATTAATGATGTAAATCTGAATAAAATGTAAACTTATAGTATTTCCGACCCTTTTTCTTAAAAACCCGTAGAGAAATGACATTGTGTAATTGTAATGACTACTAAATGCTAAGGTCTATGGTGCAGCGATTTAGCTCCCTAGCGCCACCTATCATCGAGTAGTAGAACTTCTACGTCACCAGCTGTCAAAAACTGTACTGTAGGGCGGTGACGAAGTTTCCAAGATCGGTGCATAAATACAACTTCCTACTTTCTCTGTGTGGACTACGGTCCCCAAGCATAACATCTGCCTGGAGAGAGATCTCTCTATTGGAGTATTTCCTAAAAGTAGCAATATCATTTAAAAACTTTGAGTAAGTACCTAAAATGAATCAAGGTTATTACGATAATTTCTGGATCGTCTCTTCAAACATTAAATTAGCGAGTACCATGATATTCGTATCTATCAGTAAATGACTTGCTATTTCTTAGTTTAGATTCCAGCCTCCATAATTTTAACAAGCTATCTTGACATAACCGGTGTGGTGCCGGGTTAGAATAGCACCTCCCCCTTTCTTCCCGTGGGTGTCGTAAGAGTCGACTCTGGGAAAGGGTTGGTGTATTGTGGGCGATGGGCTAGCAACCTCTGTCACCACAATATCACGTTTGACCATTTGGTTACCCTGAATTTGCTAAACGTGGCACTGGATTTTTGAATTCATGTGCTCTGCCTACCCCTCCTGGGAATACAGGCGTGAGAATATGTATGTATGTACATATGTATGTATCTTAACATTACCTACAACGTGCAGCATAGTATGTATATTTGTATATAATATTGAAAATTGCGTCATATTTATTAAACCATCAGTTTAAACCGTCAGTCAGGTTTTAAAATAAAGCCACCAAAATTTTTGTTTAGCGATTATATTGCCCGTATAGTGTCGGGTTTAGAAAAACATCCCTTCATTTATTCCGCGGATGTTGTAAGACACAACTAAAGAAATAGCTTATGGTAAATTTTGGGCGATAGGCTAGCAACCTGTCATACCTGCCAAATGAAACCTAAAAAATATGCTAGAAGTGCCAACGAAACGTGAAATAGTCATGTTTTTTTAGCGTTTCGTGTACAACTTGCCGTGACGTCACACATCTCGCTGAATGGCCTATCAAATCACGTTTAATCAACACCAATTTATAATCGCCGTTTGATACCAAGATAGCAGGAACAAACGACCGTAACACAAAGTGTAAAGGTTTGAATTAAATGGGAAGTCTTCTGTGCTTGTATCGGTAACTTGGTGGCTTCATTGTTTGCACAGAGGTTTGTTTTATATAAAGCTGATAATTTAATACGTTTACTGTGATAAATATCTAGTTCAAACAAGTTTGTATTTTTTTAAAGTGGCTGTAAAAAAAACTATGCCTGAAAGCCAAAAATAAAAATATGGTTGCATATTTTCTACAAGCTAAAATATTGCTACCTAATTATTTCTAAAGGAAAATTTGTAGATCGAATAATCACGATTTATTCATTAGGCAGATTGATTTTGTAAAGTGAAGTAAAAGTAAAGTAAATTTATTTGCAAAAATTATGGTAGGTACATTAGTTGGTAATTTTTTTTGATCATTTTAATTAATTAAAGATTGAAATCGTACTTAATTAAATTCATGCCTAGCTACAAATTTATTAATTCTATTCCTGTAATAACTACCAACTAATTTTCTGGTGGTACTTTCCACGTATCCTTAGCTCGTTCAGAATAACGAAATAAAAACATACTTACTGGCCGAGTTTGTTACGATTACAAGATAAGAGAACCGTTCATTTATTTTGATATTTTAGATAAACAAGATTTTACGGCCGTATTCAATAACGCTAAGTGATATTTAGAGAGGTTTAAATATTTGTACTTGTGTTTTTTTGTCATTAAATTAAATGCAAGCAGGCACACAGTCCCATGACCCATGAACTAAAATTTCTGATTCATTTGTCGGGCCTTTTCTTTTTAATTATCTTGTACAGGCAAAGCATGAACAGATCAACTGTTCATGATCGGCCTGTATGTACAGATAGAAATCATCTTGTTGTAACTTGACTTCTTGATGTAGATAAAGCGGTAATTACATTGAGTTGTTCAACGCATGCTACATGCAGTGACCGCATAGTGTAAAGAGCACGGTGGTTGCCCGCATGCGGCGAGCGGCAGCTGTCAAAGCCCAATAACTTAGTGACAGCGCGGCGTCCGGCGAATAGTCTAGTGCAGGGGTTCCCAACCTTTTTTTGTTGAGCCTCCCCGAATCACAAATAATATTTTCATCCCCCACCCCAATATTTTTTTCAGTACGTACAGTGTAGATTAAAAAAAAATAGCATTATTTTAACAACACATAAAATTTTGTGTTCCTACTTTGTGTAAGTACTTACATTGAAATATGTTTTCTGTTGAAAATACAAACGTCTCGCGCCCCCTTGACATTCCTCTACGCCCCACAAGGGGGGCGCGCCCCCCTGGTTGGGAACTAATGGTCTAGTGTAAAGACAACTTTCGTTGACCGACTTAATTTGCAATTCGTGCCGCACCGGCAGTAGGTCATAGGTGTACAACTTCGTATAGTTGGCGCTAAAAATTATATTTTTTTTATCACCTTCTTTAATGAAAAAATCACTGTGTGTGTGTGACATTTGTAATCATAGTGCTAATTATGTGACCAAAATAATTTATAAAATAGATTTTTTATTGATACAAATAACTTGGCATATCAGTCGGTTACAAATTATTGTTGAGTTTGGAAACCCAGTATAACATTTAGTTTTAGAGCAACATTTGTGTGAAAAAAAACTTTCCCGCTAACAATATTTTAGTATTAAATTATTAATTGATACACTAACACATAGGTAATTATTATTTATTTCTCTATGACATGGATATAAAACAAAGGATCTTGTTTTGAGTCAAGTTCTTCAAAATCAGCGTAAACTGCGTGCTGCGAGGAACGGAACGCAGACCGTAAAAGCCTCGTGAACAATTCGAGCTTGTAGGCGTAATGGAATAAACGGAAATCCCTGAAAGAAAAAACAAATAGAGTAGTGATTCCTCAACCAATAGTATGAGTCCCGGCAAATAATCACATTCTTGCCAAGTTTTATGTCGACCATTATACCAACACTCAGGTAGTTTGTCTCGTTAGAGAAAACCACAGAAGTTTCTAAACGTTTAAATTCTTGGATATTATAAAATGTCTGAATATTAAAAAACCGATGCTTCAAAATGTTTGAGTCTACGTATCTATTCAAGCAGCTATAAAGAAATGACCACTATCAAAGCAGGTGTATTGCCATTTTTTCTTACGGTGCATGGTCACAACATCTTTATGTTTCTTCTATGTGGCCTGATGATTAAACAGTTGCATAAATACAACTTCAAGTTTTCTCTCTGTGGACTTCGGTCCCCACGCGTAACATCTGCCTGGAGAGAGATCTTCCCCACAACAGTGTCCCCTTCTTATTGTATTTATGAAATTCCCCAAAGATAAACTTACCTCAAATGAAAGGTTTGGTCCTTTGCTTCCCCGTTGTTGGTGAAGAAAAAATCTGTGGCCACAACCTTCGCGTTACCAACATCCAGGATTGAAATCTCGAGGTTGAGCGGGCAGTGGGTGTCTCTCTAAAAACATTATTAAGGAGCATAATTATGGTGGCAGTGACGTCTAGGTTTTCAAAAACTTTACTGTAACATTTCAATAATTTTTAATTAGCGCGAGAAAGGTTTTTTATTGCACGAAAGTGCGTGAGGCCATTGAAATCAGTCGGAATCCGAATTTGATCGGGATAGTGGGTTGTCGATTCCCCTGACCTAAGGAGCTGTTCTTAATACTCTACTGCGTTTTCGGTCGGTGTGAACGCAGCATTTAGAGACAGATGTTGACAGGGTTATGTGTTACCCGACGTTTGAAAATAATAGTGAATGTGTTGGGGAAAATGTGGGTAGTTGTGAACTGCTTTCATTTAATCAATCGCGCTAAAAGAGCTTTCCAATGATGGGTTACGAATTGGCTTAGCAACTAAGTAGAACAGCATCTCTTCCTTTCTTCCGCAGATGTCGTAAGAGGCGACTAAGAGAAACAAGATTGAGCCGCCTGGCTTAAAAAAAACGAACCTTATAATAAATCGAGTCAGCATTCATCGTGCCGTCTTTTAATATGGCATCGTAGTTCCTATGGTCGATCACCAATATACCCGTCTCTTTCAGGCACCGGGAGAAGTTAACCAAGCCCTGGCTCTGCAAACTATGGTTGTCTCTGTCATCCAGGAGGTGGTTGTACGAGTTGCCGAGACAAATGACGGCGTCGAATGAAGCATCTGGATGAAAGGATCGCAAGTCTTCGGGGAGAGAAAGCCAATTTGCTTGGCCGATAACTGAAAGAGATAGAAAGTTTCACGTATAGCCTCGTAGCGCTCTAGCGCCACCTATCGTCAACTAGCCGAACTAAACGGTTCGATGATCGGTTGCATAAAAAATACAACTTCCAACTTTCTCTCTGTGGACTTCGGTCCCCAGGCATATCATTTGCCTGCAGAGAGATCTTTCTCACGTAACATTTTGTGTGCTCTGCCTTCCCCTTTTGAGATCACAAGCGTGAGCGTATATTTATTAAAAATAGTGTCCGACCGAAATTTCGGTTTCGGTTTCGGTTTCGGCCAGTTTCGGCCAAAAAATCAAGTTTCGGCCCGAGTTTCGGTTTCGGCCTAAAACGGCCGAACCTTTCGGCCGCGCTGAAACTTACAACATCGTACCTTCGAGTCACGCTCGGCTAACGTCGGGCGCGCTCGGCACAGCTGGCAATATGGCGTCGCTCGCCTGACTCCGCCGGCAACTATCTATCTACCTAATTCAGTGCGCTTTGCTCGTACAGACGTGTCAATACGTGTTGTGTTTGTTTAATAACTATGTCCGACGGTGGAAATTTCAAATGTCGTAAGGGATATAGTAGCCCTATGTCCCTTACCAATATCTAGGAACCACAGAAGCGTTGTTTAAAGCTTTATCCTTTAACCACTCCATAAAAATATTGGCAGTGACAGGAGCTACCGGTGAACCCATGGCCACTCCATCAATTTGCAAATAACAACAAATAATGTTCACCGCGCCAAACCAAATATCCACTTTTCAGACACAACTCGATTCTCTCCATATATGAAGATAAAGATGATGAAAAGGGCTACGAATTAGCCCGAAACATGTTGAGCTAAACTCGATTTATTAAACGTGAGATATCCGAAAATTTTCAACATGAGTGATTCTCACGGTAGTTTATGTTCAACGCTAACGCTAACTTCTAAAATAATTTTAAACAAAAAAAAACCGACTTCAAATTTGTGACATACTGAAAGCATTTGTCTAATGAGGGTGATCTTCCATCACCAGCAGGCCTGACCAAATACTAAAATTATAATTTCCAGTGTGCAGACCGGTGCAAACTTCACTTTTTTTTTAGTTTTATCATACCCTTATTAATCGACTTCAAAAAAAGAGGAGGTTCTCAATTCGTCGGGATCTTTATTTTTTCAATTATTTTTTTTATTTGTGTTCGCTGATTATTCGAAGACGCCTGGACCGATTTGGAAAATTCTTTTTTTGTCTGAAAGGATATTGTTTCCAGGTGGTCCGATTGTCAGCATACCTTGACCTGATGATGGAATATTAGGGAAATCGAGGGCAACCCTCAAATTTTATAGTCACAGGTAATGTTTTTAGTACATTTTTCAAAGCTACACCAGTAATTACGCTTGGCAATAAAAAAAATTACTGAGCTGGTGATGATAGGTCAACTCCTTAATGTTTAGGAGTTAAAGGATAATTCTTTCAATACTGAATGCACCTGCAGACAGGAAATTTCTAAATAAACAGAAGTTTCCTTTCGGGATAAAGCTAATTTGAAGTCGGTTTTTTTTTGTTTAAAATTATTTATATAATTGTCTCAATTTCGTGTCCTAATTTTATTAATACAGGATAAAATTCACCCAATTTCAGTATTTTATGGAACATTATACTTGACCACGTGAGTTTCGGTTTCGGTTTCGGTTTCGGCCGAAACTGAAGCCAGTGCCGAACATTCAGTTTCGGTTTCGGTTTCGGCCGCAAAACCAGTTTCGGTCGGACACTAATTAAAAATCAACTTTCTTTGGGCGCCTCCTTCTTAGCTATACCTAATGATCTTTCCGAAGCGTTCGTAGATTCGAAAAAGACGTGTAAAAGTGCTGTTTGGAGCCTATTTGCATAAAGTTTCTTCTACCAATTAAATTTGTTTGATTATTTACTCGTTTACTTATTTGACGATCCTTTTGTAAATTTATTGTTTTGACAAACCTATCGCATACCTATAGTGTAATTCTCAAACTAAAATATAGTCATCTATCCTTCTATTTATCTATAAAGTTAGAACCCCACTCACCCCACTGCTGGTACCTAGTGTCGTGGAGCCGCCGCGCCCGCGCCGCCCCCGCCAGCCGCAGCATGGCCGGGCTGGCGTCCGTCGACACCACGCGGAACCCAGCTTCCACCAGCATCATCGAAGTTACGCTGGAACCATTGGACACAAACATGCCTGTGTTGCATGAAACGCAGCGGAAAAAAACATGACGATAGGCAGACGTACGGGTAAACTCAAATACCCGACCACTGGTTAAAATATCTAAGGTCATTTTCCGGCCACTCTGTATAAGCTTTTACCTAGCTACATAATTTTTATAAACTTTTACTTAAACATTCCCAGTATCTTTTCTGCGAATTACCCGAAGGTTAACTGGCAGGGAGGGATCCTCTCGGGGTTAAGTTCACATGAAGCTGTTATCCTGTACCTTGTTTTATGTAATCGTTTTATGTGCAATAAAGAGTTGTACAATTCAAATTAATTTAAGGGCAACGACCGAGTGCTCGACAACCTAACAGAAAATACTTCAATATTGTTTGTTACAACATCTACGCAGAACCATTGTATTGTACAATGGGATCCTGTCGTTTTACCAAAAATATTTTCGTCAAATTTCATTACCCAAACAGATTTTCCCAAATGTTTTATGTGCCAATGCAATCTTTCGCATAAAATCGATACGCAAATTTTCATTTGGCCAAATTTTTGTTCAGCAGAATATCAGTACGAAAAATGGCATTCAGGCATTTAGTCTTTTAGCAAATGTTTCATTACGGAAAACAAACATTAGACATAGTTTACTAAGGCAGTAGGAGAAAGGGGGGACGGGGGGGCTCGGGGGGC
>BHDV01048896.1:201463-254251 GCA_005406045.1 Adoxophyes honmai | reverse complement strand
GCCCCCCGCATTAAAAAAACCCCATACTGACTCGTACAACCAAATGGTTAGGTTCGTTAGGTATCTTGCGACCCCTCAGAGCGGATATAGAAGCCCCGCGATAGCGGGGCTTCGTCGACTCGCCTTTAAACCCCTTACCAGTGCTCAAAACTAAGTGCTACCATAAAAATAAAGTCACGTCAGGTTAGGTTTGGTTAGGTTAGATGCAAATTGATGATGATGAGATGCAAAACTGACTGAATAGAAATAGTTGGCAATAGTTGGTTTGGCAAATTTAGTTTTGCGAAAAATATGTTTTGCCAACTAAACCATTTGACTAAATGAAATTTGGCCAAAGTACTAGTTGCTAAACGAGTCATTGACCAAACATTCAGGTGCCAAACAATAGGTTTGCCTAAAATTTTTTTGGGAAAAGTTATTTTGGCTAACGTTTATTTGGCAAATGGAAATCTTCGAAACATTTTTTTAGGAAGCGAAAATTTGGGAAATTTTTTTTGGTCAAACATTAGTAACCCATTGTACAATAGGTGTTTGCTATCACAAACATGAGGTTATTTAATAAAGGAATTTAATTTTTGTCTTTTTAATATCAACTTTGTATAGTATTTTGTATGACTCTTTTTGCGACAAATACTACTACATCGACAAACACGAGACAACAACAATAACACTTATAAAGTGAACTTATCTATACCACAACTTAAAATCTTCCCTGTGTGATGTCTGCGTACCCAATTTGGGAATACAGGCGTGATCATAATATATATGGTTGTAAAATCTTGCTACTAGTTTAAAAATGCTCACCCGTTGCCACACGCTGCATCTAGCACCGTCTCGCAGCCGCGCGCGCGCAGCAGCCCGACGAGAAACTCTCTGTACTCCTCTCGTGTGTTATTCACCACCTTCACCAATTCAAGCAGGGTTTAGGATCTCTTGAGCCACTTACCTAAGTTTGTAACTTGGTCGTGTAATACTAATTCAATAGGTGACATCTAGTCGGTCACATCGGTCATTGATTACACGTCTAAATTGTGACCAGCGGCAAGTGGCTCAACAATCCCGGTTCGTGACTGTACACTAGGGATGTAGGGATGGTTTTATTGGAACAGATCAGAGCCTAGCGCCACCTATAGTCCAGTAGCAGGACTTTTTCTACAAACATCATCAACTGTCAAAGTGCTTACGAAGATCGGTCATAAAAACAACTTCCAACTTTCTCTCTGTGGACTTCGGTCCCAGGCATAACATCTCCCAGGAGAGAGATCTCTCTATTAAAGTATTTCCCATAGAGTTTTCAAATTTCATCGGATTCGGGTACTTGTCCCGGCCCGTACCACTAGGGGACCATAAAGTTAAATGTTTTATATTTTTGCAATTTAAAATTAATATCAGTAAAAGTATATTTGTTTTCTTTCATAGTTAGTAGGTACCTACAATGAATTCGCCTCAAAATACTACGATGGAAATAAAAAAATCTGTATACGAATAAATAAGTACTCAGGTGGGAAGGTGGGTATTAAAATATATTTGTTTACCTACCTGTGCCCAGTACTCCGCCGCTCGTCCGTCTTCATACTGGTCTACGGCTAATTCGGACTCTGTTAACTTTTCTCCCGGTAGCATTTTTTTTTCTATTAATTACTTTATTACCCTCAGCAAAACAATCGTCCAAACATATTGAATGAGATAATTTAAATACCGTTACAGTGTTTATTTAAATATAAATACATGTCACCGGACGACAATGCCGTGTTGTTCACTATTTGTAACTTGTATTTTTCTTCTTTAAAGCGTGCCGCACACTACGCAGATACGCCAATATCTTATCTCTGTATAATAACTTAATGAACTGAACCTGAAACTATCACACTAGCCAGATACGTAAATAAATGAGACGATTCATTCCTTTAAACTGATTAGACGGTTCGTTAGATGACAATTTTGATGATGAATTTGATGCTCCTGTTGCGTTACAATGTATGTATGTACCTACTAACAGGCGTCATATTATGACGTTCTATCCAAATCCTTCGCCTGTTAAGTTCGAATACAGTAGAAATATTGAATAAAACAATTTTACGAAAAGGTATTACAATTGAAATTATATTTTACTAGCTTTTGCCCCGCGGCTTCGCTCGCATTAGGTCTAGATTTTTCATACAACGGGATTTTCCCGCTAATTCCCGTTCCCGTGGGAATTTCGGGAATTCCTTTCTTAGCAGATGCCTACGTCATAACATCTACCTGCATGCCAAATTTCAGCCCGATCTGTCCAGTGGTTTGGGCTGTGCGTTGATAGATCACTATGTCAGTCAGTCAGTCAGTCAGTCAGTCACCTTTGAGTTATATATATATATATTAATGGTACACTTATGTACCTTATATACAATAAATATTTCGGATTAACTCCACCTTTAACTTTTTTACCAGCCTCAAACGCTTCTCGAATGAATCACACGCGGCACGCACCATTTTCATTGGCATTTCATCCCAAATACGCTCGATAACCTTTTGGAAAAGATCTAAGTTTATGATTTTATAATCATGGAGTTTCGAAAGCATGTACGACCACACAAAATAATCCTGTACGTTCAAGTCTGGAGAACTGGGTGGCCATTCATGTTTCGGCAAAATATCTGTTAAATTAGCCAAACAACAAGCTTGAACGATATTTGCCGTACTTCTCCAATACCTCGGTTTTATAGTAAAGTGCGTTAATTTTAACGCCTTTATCAGTAAATACTAAAACCAGTTTACCCCGCTTACAGATTGCACCTCACAAATGACCGATGGTGAGCTCTGGAACCTAGGAACATTTTTCTGGCTTTCCGGAATGTCTTCTATCTGTGGTGCCCACCATCGATCATTTTGGGCATTATGGGGCTGTTCTAACACAAACAGTTTCTAGTCAGAAAAAACAAACTACTTTGCGTTTTTTTATAAGCATGGCATCCTAGATCCATCCTCAAAATACAGGGTGAAAATGAAATCCGTAACGAAAAAAATTCCTGATACTCAGAATCATTAACACAATACGATGGTAAAATAAAAAAAGCACTTTTTTTTTCTTTTTTTTTCATCGGGAAATTCCCGAAAAAATATTGATCGTGGTCATACTACAAACCGCGGCGCGCTAAGGGCTAAAATTGAAGGCGTGTCGTGTGAATGACCAGATGGGACCAGTCAAAGCGCGATAAATGTAAAGCCGGGGATACACATGCCCGTAGCTTGCACACTAGCATACAAGCTCCATGCAAGTACAGTCATGTTTATCACTAACTGACATGCCTGTAACTGGAAGCTAGCTAGTTGCAAATAGCTGACACAACATTTGATTTCCTTGCATGCCCGCTAAAAGAGGGGCCGCAGGGGGCTGCTAATTCGGCACGTGTGAACTGCCGCGACAGCTACGGGCATACCAGTAGACAGTACAAATGAATCACCTGTAGCTAAAAATCTTAGTGTTCCAATTGTTGTGTTTCTTAGTTTCCAATCTGGTTATTGCCGGGATGGCTTTTCGCATGTGAATATCCCCAATCTTCCTAACAACTTCGATTTTTATCCATGTTGTAGGTATAAAATACTCTCACGAACTGCCCATGCTGCGATGGTAATACTGGCATGCAGGGGCATATTTGCATGCCAGTGTTACTTGCAAATGTATCCGCAGTGTGCCAGTTTCTCGTACATGGCAGTAACTTTCATACCAGCTAATTTACTAGCATGTGTATCCCCGGCTTAACTGTTTAGTGGACGGTAGTTTTACATTTGCCAGAATCGAGGGCATACCTACCCTAAATAAAAAATGAAATCTCAAGCGGGCAGTCGACGCGAGCTAATCACCCCGTTCGTACGATACGTACTCGTAAGCGCGAAGTGTGCGAGTTTCAATGTCGTCAGAACTTTCAAATTGCGAGTACAATGAAATGGTGCGAGTGTACATCGAAAGCGGCGAAAATTTGGAGGCTGCCCGTAGACGGTATCGGGATGAAAGTTTACCTAGACCCCGGACTCAGGGACTCTGAGTTTTTAGAGGATGTGTCGATTTCGTATTTAAATGGTATGTTTTACCAACAAGATGGTGCTCCCCCCATTACGCTCGCGATGTACGCTCGCATTTAAACACTGTGTACGGTGCCCGGTGGATAGGACGCGGCCTGTGACCTGGCCTGCTAGGTTACCTGACCTAACCCCTTGTGATTTTTATCTTTGGGGTGAAATCAAGCGCCGTGTGTACATGAATGAACCACAAAACGTACAGGATCTGAAAGACAAGATTGTGAGTGCATTTTCTGAAGTGAAAAGTGAAACTGAAGTGCTAAGGAGAGTGAATGAGAACGTTTTGAAACGTGTAAGACTCTGTTTGGAGAAAAATGGACTCCATTTTGACCACTTATTAAGGTATGTTTAGTTTAGATTAGTAAGATAGAGTTGATTTTTTATTATTATTGTACATAAGTTGATTCCAATTTTTTAACTACGCCAGAATGCCGAATTTATGCAAACCTATTTTTATTTTATTAAGTAGGTACCTACGAGTCGCGAATGCGGTAGACGACGCCCAACGCGCTTGTATTTACTTGCCCGCGCGGTGTCCATAATGTTAGTACTTTTTAGGAAAACTTTGATGATACATAACTTCTTAATTACAAAACAAAATGAGAAACTACTCAAATTATATTTTTAAGTTTTATTAACAAACAGGTATGTAAAATTTCGTTACGGATTCCATTATCACCCTGTATTATGCACGGATCCTTTTGGTATTTTTAGGTCAGCAACTAATTTTCTTATGGAGCGGTGTTTATTCCGTTAAAGTCGCTCTCTTACAATCTTGACTACTGAATCGGTTCTAGCTAAACGTGGCCGGCCAGATCTTTTCCTGTCTTCTATCGAGAAGGTATCTTTATACCTTTTGATTGTAGTGTAAACTAGATTGCGTTTAATTTCAAGGGGTTTTAACGCCTTAAAAATAGCACTTGGGCTGTCGCCATTGCAAAATTTTCTAATAATCGTTTCGCGAAACAGTTTCATCATGGATAAAAAGCAAACTACAAATCCTTCACGTTTGAAGTGATTGTACTTTGTTAACGTCAATATAAATGTTTAATTAAAATAAGAATTTGATACCCTGTAATCGGCATGTACCTATTTAGAATTAAGGTAAAAATATGTGTATTCGAACTTATTGGACACGGTGTAAAGGACCGTGGTGAATTTAATATCTTCGAGTATTTATCAGAAGAAAAGTTATCGGGATCGGGGCGGGTAGGAGCGCGGGCGGACGGTTCCGTCTCACATCTATCTGTATCTAAAATAAAATATTATACAATATTTACATCGTCAGATATTATACGCAGGTATATGTGCCATCTTGCGATGTAATATGTCGGTGCCAATGCCAACAGATACTTCAGGATAAAACATAAGTTATCTACGCTGTATTAGCTTAGATATAGGGAGCGATATTGACAGATGTGCGTTCAGATTACCGATATCGTATCTGCGTAGTGCGTAACAGGCTTTATAGGTAGGTACAATACCATGTCTCTGTATAAGCAGATGTCATATTTTCGTCAAACACAAACACGATTCTGAGGGGTAAACCGGACGGAGATTTTGAAAATAACAAATAGATACTGACCCAAGACTACAAAAAGAAGATTGGATTTCCTTATCTTACAAATCCATTACAAATCCTACCAATATTTTTTCTCCTACGTCAATTTTTATACCCGAATATGATAATTTTTAATTTCTTTTGTCCATTTTCTGTTTATTTTGATCAAAGAAATAGGTAACGAAAGGTACCCTTTCTTTAATTTCCCTTCTGATTAAAAAAAATTGCTTCAATTTTTCTATAACTTTTCAACAATCAGCGTGTTAATTTTAATTTATTTTAATTTATCGATATAGAAATTATTACTTATATACGCGTTGTCATGTAGGTATATTTTCTTCAATAATTTGCAAGCGGTCGGTCCACTTGAGTGACGAAAAAATAGTAATGCCAGCAGCTTCCACGCATTTCTGGCCCGGGGTCCACCTAACCAGTTAGCCAAGTGGCCTAGGGGCACTTTCTGATCTTTGGCACATCACTGACTGGCACATTACTACTTTGAAAAATGTTATGACATGACATGACCCATAGTCCAGCTGACAAGTCTACTCCGCAGTTCAGATACGCTCTGCCGGCGAGACTTCGCGAACGGTCTACGGCAAGCAAGTAACGGTAGAAAGGGACAGCAATATTTTCATTTTTTACGCTTTAACATGTTCGGGAGTGGACCTTTTGTACTTTCTAGATAAAATCGATCCGCGAACTTAATCCCACTACAATAAATCTTGATAAGACTTGTAATATTTTCATCCAAATTCGTCCCTGTTCACATACATTTCCACACGAGCGTAGACAAACAAACAAATAAAACAACAATATGTGATCGCTTGTCATTTATTATTATTAACACTTGTGTCAATACAAAAATACATTAAAATTCAAATTACACTATGTAAGTGTGAAAAACTTAGGAATACTATAACAATAGTCTAAGAGAAAATATGTTTGGAATGAAAAATATTAACCGCGTTACAATCTGTGGTTACTACTTTTTTTATTCCACAGGACAAATACCTTTGCCTAAAGTACCAAACGTACTAATTGATGATAAAATATATATAAGCATGGATTCACTGTTGATTTAAAAAATATATAATACATAGTCATATTTACATTTATTTTTGGTTTCAGTCTTGCTAAATAAACTATTCCTGACGGCTTAGACCGGCAAGGCGCGAGTCGAACGTCCGAGTTAAAACTACCTGTCAGTCTATCTCGAGCCGTATCGCGCGCGTTGCCGTGCTAAGTCTACTGATTACATGAATGTAGCTGTCAAAATAGCCTTAGAACATGAAACTACCGCAAGAATCACACTTAAACGCGGACTGCAGTCGTCGCGGCACTTACATGAAGGGCTACCCCGAAACATGTCGAGTTATACTCGATGAGTGACGTGAGTTATCCGTATTTTTCAGTAATTCAAGATAGCCCTTAAGGACTTGTTCACAGCAAAATGTCTCCGCGATATCACATAATGTAATTAATTTGAGTAAAATGTGAACAATATTGTATTGTAAATAATACATTTGAAGAAAGGAACAAATCCATGACGGGTATTTGAGTTTCAACGTCACTAAATAATTTTAGATTTTAGATAGGTATAATAGGGACAAATTGCTAGCCTGGCCTACAGTAAACTTGATTTATTTAGCATTTTTTATTTTTACTTAAATTGGGTCTAAAATTGCGCCACCGAGTAAACAATTCTCTAGACCAGGGGTACGAAACCCGCGGCCCGCAGACCACATACAGCTCGCGGCTCGCTAATATTGGAATTTAATATTACTTTTAATACCAGTACTTCTATGGTGTGTCGTCTCTACAAAATTGTGCCAATCTGCGGCTTTTGTCAACTAAAAGGTTGCCGAACACTGCAATAAAAATGCTAGACTAAAAATGTTATTGCATTCAACTCCTCGTAGCTGGACGGAGAGCGATTGTGGTCCGGAGGGTCTCGGTATTACATTCGTGTAACATAACAATCCCGTACCGTCATTTTGCTTATAGGAAACGATTTTTTTCGTAAATCACTCGTTCAATTGGCTTCAAACGTATAGGCATGGGTTTCACCCGTCAAATTGAAAACGATCGTGAATCCAAGCGCGTTAGGCTGCCTGGCTCGCTCCACGCCAGTGGTCAAGACAGCCTTAGGCAATGTCACTGTTGAACGCAAGCGGCCAGGGTTATTTTACAAATCTTTTCACACCTCGACTGCTTGACACACGTTTTGGCTTCTTTATAAAAATCTAACCATTAATTAGTAATACCTATTCATATATACAGATTCCATAGCAATATCCAGCACAAGACCTCATTATCATAAAGTTAAGAGCATTTTATTATTGTGATTATTCAATGAAAACGAAAGGATCGACGCTGCACAGTATCACTTTTAAAGATGTACAAAAAAAGCGAGAGGCGCGAGTTGCGCGCGAGATAGACTATAACTTTCACTGTCTAACTAAAGACATCAGTGACAAGTAGTCTATAAGCCTGCAGTGTGATACCAAGGATATAAAAATAAGGAACATTAACATAGCCGCTGTCCCTATACATTACTATCAACATTCCTTTCCTTTGAGGTTCGGAATCTTAAAATAGCTCCTGAAAACTAGATAGAACAAACGTTACATGCCCGCGACATCACCCGCGTCGATGCCCAAGAGCGCCAACTCGTCTAGTTCTTCCTTCTTCTTTGCGACGGCGCCGTTTTCTTCAGGTTTAGGCGCGTCTGCCGGTTTGGGCGAGGCAGCTGGCTTCGGTTCTGTTTTAATCTGGTTGTTGAGCGCCGGACTCTTGGCCTGGGCTGGTTTGTTGTTGGGTTTGGGCTTGTTTTGTCTCTTGGGTGGCCGCGGTTTCGGGCTTGGCGCGAGAGGCACGTGGGCGTCGTAGAGGTTAGGCCGCGGGCCCAGGAGCGACGGCTGGCTCAGGTCGAACGGCATCATCATACCTGCGGGCGGTTACTGGTTAGGGGCTATAAGGCACACAGGGGGAGGGGAGGCAGTGATTTGTGAGACAAACAAAGAAATTATATTATAATTTTCATTGATAGATGTTTCTTGAAGCCCCGAGTGGGCTAAAATTTGAATTTTACATACATACATAATGCCTGTTATGCCCAAATGTGGTAGGCAGAGCACACGAATTGCTAATTGCTTGTTTCGTCCATAATTTAACGCATTGATGGGAATTGATTCCTGATCCACCGCAGACAGAGCCTTCACAATTGCAGAGCGCGCACGCGCTCCAGTGCGAGCGTGAGGGCAATATCATACGCGTGCGACAGATACAGACAGCAGCGGGTCAACGCTCAAAAATTAACTGTTCCACGACCGGCCTTTGGTACGGTTAATGTTTTGAGCTGTAATGGTGGCGTATCAGGTATCTGCGGCGGCTGCATGAGTGAGAAATGCGGGACTCCGGGGACTTCAAATGCTTACGTAAGTTATGCCAAACGTGTGAGACTAAAAACACCATAAGGAATGGTCCCGTGGTCGTGTTTACCAGGTAACTGCGGTGGCTGCATGAGGCCGGGCTGCATGAGCGGGAAGTGCGGGACTCCGGGGACTCCAAAGGGCGGGAAGGGCAGCGCCGCGAACAGCTCCTGCTGCGCCAGCTCCTGCTGCTTCGCCTCCGACGGGAAGATGATGTCCAGCGCGTCTTGGAAGTCCTTGGAGAGGTTGCTGGGCGACGGCGCTCTGGAACAGGAGTGCCATGTAAGACATACATGCAATCACGCATGTATTCGCGAATGGGGCAGAGTACACGACGTTGCCATGTAATATTCAGTCCCAAAGTGGTATATAGAAAATTAATCAATTCGGTCAATAAAAAAAGTAAAACAATCTATTCAAAATAACAATTAGGTAAGGAGCGTAATAGACCGGGAGATAGTGACACATTTTACTAAGTCATTTGTACCAGTATAGCGGTTCTTCAGGGTTCTAAGTACGTAATGATGAAGGAAAGAAAAATGATGGTCATAGCGCTGATACCGGCGGCCCAATCGCGTGGGCGTTAGTCGAACGTGTCGGATAAAATACGAAAGTAGAACGATTTGTTCCACAAAAATCCTTGCTTTTTCCTGGACTCTCTTACTTGTACTCTCCATGAAACGCTTCGCGGTCTTATTCCTAAGAATCCTTGTACAGCCAGCTTCAGAGAAAAGTAACCCCCTTAGACATTAAAGATTATTGCGCATCAGCGAACGCATGCAAACGTATCGGTCGCCTCGCCCCATCACATCCACGCATTTGCCGATCCAACTCAAAATTCTCTGCTGTTATGAAAAGGCTATTTCAGTTATTAGTCGCCGACTGTTCCATTAAACTATCCTAATTTTACATTTAATCGAATCGGAGATCGTATTCTTTACGCACCCAAAACTAACTGTCTTTTTGTAAGTAATTCTAGGTGATGGGTTCAACAAGACGTCGAAAAACGAAACAGCAGTTATTTTTGAGTGGGATCAGCAAATGCGTGGATTATGATCCAATAGATGGGCGCGGCGGCGCGGGAGGAGGAGAGTGATAATCTTTAACGTCGAGGGGGTTACTTTTCTCTGACGCTGGCTGTAGGTACTAGCACTTTCAAATCTACAAGCGTTTGGGAAAGACCCATTACTATAATTAGTCCGGTAAATCTAGACCAGGGGTTCACAACCGTTTTTTCGTCGATCCTGTCCGGATCACAAATAATATTTTCATGCCCCCCACCAACTTCTAAATTCTTTTCAGTGTTTACATTGTAGATTCTACAGTAAAATTAGCATTATTTTAACAACATTTGATTTTGTGTACTTAGTGTACATTGAAATATTTTTTCTCTTGCAAACACAAACGTCTCGCGCCTCCCTTGAGATTGCTCTACGCCCCACAAGGGGGGCGTGCCCCCCTGGTTGGGAACTCCTGATCTACACATTCGAAGATACATAAATTAACAACAAGCTGAAACCGCGTGTAATGTTCTAAAACATAATTAAAAAGAACATTGAAAAGTTCCGAATAGACCCCGTTATCTTGTCGCAAATATTTTGTTTTTCAGTAGAGTATGAATAATTTATTATTTATCGATTATCGACCTTCTTTATATCGATGTTTAATAATGCACTTGAATTTTCTCATTTTAAGTATATACTGAAATTAAATTTAAACGTTCTGTTTGACATCACGTAAATCCTTATATAACCCTTATTTACACTGACTATGTACAGTTGCGTAAAGTTTATCGTCTCTATTGTGGAAAAAATATGAGTAATCCTAATTAGTGTTCACCCTAGGCTTTTATTTCTTCGTTTATTATTATATATATCTCAATACAAAAGTAATAAATAGTGCCTAGTGACACCTCTTGGAAATTATCAGTGTCAAAAAGTATCGACATCTACATTAGTCGATAAAAAAAAATCATACTATACTGAAAAACAAAATCTTTGCGACAAGATAACGGGGACTAGTTCCGAATCATTCCAGTACCTGCAAGAAAAGTTATTCGAGGTCAAAGGACGAAAATCTCGAAAATTGTCGCGATTTTCAGCAAAACTAAGTTTTATCATAAAAGCGCCCGAGATAAAAATTGTAGGTCGGAAAATTCTCTATAAAAATGTATAAACTTGTTTTTCTTAATCACCGTTTCTGAGATTTTAAAAATTATAATCGTCATAATATGGGATTGAAATTAATATAAAAAAACAGAAAATTATTCATCCGCTTCATAACCTTCAATTACTTTTTCTCGTTGTTCTTCTTCATCCTCATGTTTATTTTCATCTTTAGCCTCTTCTTCTTCTTCTTGATCTTCGTCTTGTTTGTTTTCTTCACCCTGGGTGTAAGAAAATTGCGTCAATAGCGATGTATCGCATGCGATGCAATAACGATGTATCTTGGTTTGATCTTCTACTATTGGTGATTCAACATTAGAACATGACCGACTTTGACAATGTGTAGGTATATGCCAGAGAACAAAACAGCCCACATTTTTTACAACCACATTAAAATCACTGCATCCCGTTTTACAGTTTGCAAAAAATTGTATTCAGCAATTTTTCCAACGCAGGTGGGTGTAAAATTTGAATTGGTTCTAATGTATTGTCGACCAACCCCAATCTGTCTTCAGTTTATCACGAGTAAAAAATACATTTTGACATTTTTATTACAAAACTCAAAACAGCACGAAATTAGCTCAAGACTACAAGGTATAGTGCTCAGCATTCAACTTGGCCAAAATTGGCAGGTGCGCAAGTCGTTTTATAGGTCGCGATTGGTTCGCAAGATGATGGTTGGTCGCGCTTTTGTCTGCCGCAACGGCGCCTGTCAATTTCCTCAATCAATCCTGTCAGTCAATACCTGTCAATTTTAGACAAGTTAAATGCCGAGCACTGTATACGAAGATGTTGTCTAATGTTTCACTGGCGCATTAATTAACGGGCTAAATGTCATTCTACCTGATATTCTCGTAGTCATACGGTATGTATGTTTAGCGATTATTTTTTTTTAAGTTATATTACAGCTTCAGACAGTTAATACGACATAGGCGTATCTACTTTCGCATATTATGACGATTACAACTTTTACAATTCTTAGATTTGTTATATCTCAGAAACAGTGACTCTAAGAAAAAAGTATTAAAATACATTTTAATAGAAAATTTTATGATCAGCAATTTTTACCCAGGGTACTTTGATAAAACTTACCGCTTAGCTGGAAATCACGAAGTACGTTTTCAAGATTTTTGACCTTTGAGCTTGAATAACTTTTTTTTTGCAGGTACCGGAATGGTTCGGAATATTTGAATTGTCTTTTTAATTAAATATGTTTTAAACAATTGCACCCACTTTCAGCATGTTGTTACCTTTACCCTTTTTTGGTCTAATTTGACCGGACCACTGGAAGAGAAACTTGTCTCATTCAGCTTTTTTTAGGGTTCCATAGTTAAATGGCAACAAAAAATGTAACATTTATGGAATCGTTAAGTCCTGTCTGTTGTCAGTCCGTCCATAATGTCACAGCCATAAGTGTCTGAAAACGCTAGTAAAATATTTCCTGAAAATGTTCATTATTGACTTTGTGGGAGACAAATGTTTCTTCGCTCTTCAGGTCAATGCGCCCTGTGTTGTGCCTTGAGTCCCCTTAACCGGCGCTTATGCACCTGTAATAGTTCGACATTGTGATGCTACGCGGTCGACTAAGAGCCGGAGTACAAAAGACTGCAAGGCAATATTTTCAGATTTTCGTATTTTTTAACCCCCGACGAAAAACCGACGTATATATATCTCTCTCTCTGTATGTGTGCGTGTAAATTTCAAATATAAGATGGCCGCCACTACAAAATGTCAAAATAACGTCGGGGGATTTTCAGCTTTTCTGGGCCTACGCTAGTAGACGCGTACTATACGCCGCGTACGTCCGACGTCCGTCTGTTAAGAAATTGTATGAACACTGCTAACTGCCGTGGGCGCGAGCACTATTCATTATACTAGTAGCGCTATCGCCTAGTTCGGACTAGGGCAGTTTTTTTTTTGTCAGGTTGCGGGTATTTTAGTAATTAAACGTGTCTGAAAAATGAAAATTCGTCCGTCGAGTACTTACTAGTACAGTCAAGGAAATTGATACCTGTGCTATTTTGAACCTTTTCATGAGTTTCATATTGCTTTCAATAGTAGATAGTATGGTAAGTCACAGTGACATTTCTTGTAATAATTTTAAACAAAAAAAAACCGACTTCAAATTAGCAATATTTTGAAAGTATTCTGTTTACTGAATGTAAAATTTTGACTTCATCAACAAATTACCGAAAACGCCGTACATTTCCATATAAAATTTGAAGAGTTCCCTCGATTTCTCCAAGATTCCATCATCAGATCCTGGTTTCGTGCCAATGGGACCAATTTCGAGTTATACCCTTTCGATTAAAAAAAAATATTTGAAAATCGGTTCACGGGTTTTCGAGATATCGAGTAACATACACACAAAAAAAAAAAAAAAATTTGGTCGAATTGAGAACCTCCTCCTTTTTGAAGTCGGTTAAAAAGGTACGAAGTGGCACAGTTATCAAATTCTTGGACTGTACGCGGCGGACGTCTGGAGTGGGATTCGCGAGCGTTCGAACGCGGCAGACGTACACGTCAGCTAGCGAAGGCCTTTTAAGTTGGTTAGGTTATTTAGCGATTAGCTGCGCGTGTGGATCACTCACGGCATAAGCGGCGGCGGCGCGGCTTGCGGCAGGAAGGGCACGGGCGCGCCGAGCGCGGTGGGCACGGCCACGGCCGGCGGGGCCAGCTCCTGCTGCAGCTGGGCCTTCGCTATCTTCTCTTTAAACTCCGCTACCTGTGAAACCAAATTGTGCTAAGTTTTTTTGAGCTTTATAACGCCCCAACGCTACCTATCGTCAAACAGCCAAACTAAAAATCCTACATCGCGCCAACAAAGTTTAGAAGATTGATCGCATTAATACAACTTCCAACTTTCTCTCTGTGGACTTCGGTCCTCAGGCAAAACATCTGCCTGGAGAGTGATCTCTCTATTGGAGTATTTTCCACAGGCTTGTTTTCCGAAATGGATTAGGCGGAGCACATTCTGCAAATTCTGCATGATTCGTATAGGTCAGTTAACTAAAGCTGGCACGTTCACAGTAGTCACAATAGGGTCTTTGACAACAGTAAAAATAAACTATAATTTGTGGCCATCCTAACAGATTATAGGAAAATTAAACATATTTCACTTTCTTTTGTTCAAAATATTATGCATTTTTAGAGTATTTTGTTCTATTAATTTCTAATATTCGTTAATAATGTATCTGTGACTGAAACGCTTGCGATTGATTGATGACGTCACATACCATGAAAGGTATCTGTGGTCAAAGTGGACATTGATAATTTGACATGACAATTTTGACAGCTTCTTTGTGTGGTGCCTTTGTTTACTTGCATTTGACGTCAAACACCGTTTTTGGCGTGAGTTTGAGAATTTGAACTTTAATATTTATTTTCTTTGTTAATACAGACAAGAATCCGGAAATATTAATATATCGTGTTTATTACATAATGAAGAATTTATTAAAAGTATATTTCAAAAATGTTCAAAAACCCTATTGTGCAATTTCACTATACAGAATGCAAAATAAATAATTTTGATCAATTTTTTTCATGATGCGTATGCAGTACGACGGTTCGCCGCGTGCTTATTCACAGGTATTACACAAAAGCAATCTGTAAATGTGTTGAACGTGCCAGCTTTAGTTAACTGGCCTATAGCCACTTCCAGCATATTTTTTAGGTTTCAAGTTCAGAGGTACTATAGTGACAGGTAGGTTGCTAGCATTTCGCTTAAAATATACCTTAACGTATACAAATCTTTAGTGGCCTGGTACGACATCCACGGAAGAAATGGAAAAATGTTACTCTAACTTTTTTTCGGCCAGAAAAGCCAAAGGACGCAACAGTAGGAGCTCCGCGAATCGTCACTATTTCTGTGTCGATTATAACCATTTAAACATGAGCATGCATCAAAATCTCCAGAGAAACAACTAAGGAGAATTAAAAGTGTTTCTAGTCTACCTTTTTCTGTATCTCAGCGTCCATCTCTTCGCGTCTCTTCTTGGTTGATTCGTCGTCCTCTTTCTTTTTCTGTTCTTCTTTCTTCTGCTCTTCAGTCTTTGTGGTTTTTGTTAGATTCTTGTATACCGGCATTTTACCTGCAAACAAATCATACAGATTACTATAAAATTTAATAATAAAAAAAAAGAAAGGACCATGGTCAAAATGGGCCTGGAACCAACAGCATTGAGATTTATGTCAATAAATAGGTCTTAAAATCTACTTTATTTCATTATATGGGCACAAAGTCGAAATCCATTGCAGAACTAAGATATTTGTATTTTAGTCACGGTGAGTTGAGTACTTTTAGCTACGAAAAATGCATTTGGAGAATATTTATATTCACAATAATAGTGAACGTGTTGGCGAAAATGTGGGTTGTTGTGAAACGCGTTCAGTTGTGTCTAGCAGTTGCGCGGAAAGAGCGGCAGCGCGCAGTGCGGGTCTACGATGATGGACCACGGATTGGCTCGAAACATGTCGAGCTAATCTCGATATAAAAATACGTGAGTAGATCCACTATGAGTGAGTCTCACGGTAATTTTATGTTTAAAACCATCAATTGCTCACAAAACTTATTTTTATTTTACACACTAACCCTACCCTAAACCTGTTTTTAATAGATTTTATTGACTTTTAAACTAAGATTTAAATATGAATATCTCAGTTCTCCCATGGAATTCGACTTGGTGCCCATACAATTAAATAAAGTAGAGTTAAAGACCTATTTAATGACCTAAGTGTCAGCTCTGTTGGTTTCAGAACCAGGCTTCATACAAAATTGCCCATGGTCCTTTAAAAACATAAAAACTTACCAAACTTAATTTACAAAATATGTGAATGGATACACTGGCGAGGGGTTATGGGATGCCAAAAAACACTACACAGATATTAAATAAAGTTATAATAGGGTTTTTGAACATTTTTGAAATATACTTTTAATAAATTCTTCATTATGTAATAAACACGATATATTAGTATTTCCGGATTCTTGTCTGTATTAACAAAGAAAATAAATATTAAAGTTCAAATTCTCAAACTCACGCCAAAAACGCTGTTTGACGTCACATGCAAGTAAACAAAGGCACCACACAAAGAAGCTGTCAAAATTGTCATGTCAAATTATCAATGTCCACTTTGACCACAGATACCTTTCATGGTATGTGACGTCATCAATCAATCGCAAGCGTTTCGGTCACAGATACATTATTAACGAATATTAGAAACTAATAGAACAAAATACTCTAAAAATGCATAGTATTTTGAACAAAAGAAAGTGAGATATGTTTAATTTTCCTATAATCTGTTAGGATGGCCACAAATTATTGTTTATTTTTACTGTTGTCAAAGACCCTATTATAGCAGTGTTTGATGCTTTTGATTTGATGATGGATGACACAGTAAATTTCAACTAGATTTACGAAGGCAATCCTAGTTTGAGCATTCGTTTCGTTACCTTTTATGTTTCACTAATGTTTACTAATTAGTCGTCAAACTCATTTCCACAAGACCGTGCCACATTAACATTTTTGATTGATTAAAAAAAAGCAGATTCAATTCGTCATAATGTCATGAACATATTACAATCGTACAATTGTAAACATTTTGCCTCCACAACTTGTAAGCTTTGATTATTTTAACAAACAGAAAAATAAACACACATACATATGCCGAAATAAAAAAAAAAAAATTCCCCGAAATTTATTGTCTTTCCGAAGCGCTGGTAGACTGAAAAGACATCCGCCATGATTTTCCATCTCTTGCCAGCCCCAAACCATAACTTGAGCATAAAGAGAAAACTCCATCTCCGTTTTCCATCAAAGCGCATGATGTTAAGACAAGTAAAGGTACTCGCAGGAGTCTTTCATAGTTTAGGATTTGAATTTCAAAACTTGCTACGATGATTTGCGATCTCGAGGCAGCTGTTGCGCGTGTGAGACCAACTCGGTTTTCCATCATTGAGCGCGGTGTTCCCGCGTATTCAGAGTGACCAGTCGGTGTTTGCGTAGCGCGGTCTGAATTAAACATATTGTCTTCACAACTTGTTTCAACAAACAGGAACGTAAACACTTATATTAGAAAAAAAAAAAAAAACTTTCCCCGAAACTTTGGTCTTTCTGAAGCGCTGGTAGACTCAACGAAAGACATTAAAAGTGCTTGCAAAAGTCTATTTTCAAAAAGGAACTTTTAAATTTCGAATTTCCCCATTTTCCGCCATGATTTGCGATCTCGGGGCAGTGATACTTCTCTACTAGACTATTACAACTCGGTTTTCCACCAAAGAGCATAGTGTTCTCTTTTGACTCATTCAGAGCGACCAGTCGGTCTCCGTGTAGCGCGACAGTAGGAAGCGGTCTATTTTGTGCCGCAGCGCGTCCGTAGTGTCGCCCAGAATATCCGCGTGGTCGTGCGCCAGGAACTCTGCCAGCAGTTGCACGCCGCGCGCCGGGACGGAGCGCCCTGTAACAACGCCCGCCGGTCATTCGAGCGGCCGCCATTTTGAATATACATTTTTCGGGTGTGGAGATTTTGACGGTTTCGGTTGTTTGTTACGGCGAAGTTTTTATCGGAACTGATTCGTTTCATAATTGTCTTTTTGTTTAAAAATGGCGAGTACTTAAAAATTTGTTGACGACAGTTTATCCGTTTTTATTTCAATATTTTTTGTTCTTTCCGCCATGATTTGCGATCTATTGCAGTGAGACTATTCCAACTCGGTTTTCCACCAACGAGGCTCATTCAGAGCGACCAGTCGGTATCCGAGTAGCGCGACAGTAGGAAGCGGTCTATTTTGTACCGGCACGGAGCGCCCTGTAACAACGCCCGCCGGTAATGGCCTACGCTACTTGATGCGGACTACCCGCGACGTACGCCCGCCTAATAAGACATTGTATGAACACCGCTACCTGGCGCGGGCGCTCGCCACGGACTATAGGACGCGCGGCGGGCGGTCGCTCACGGACTCTTCATAATACTGGTAGCGCTGACACCTAGTTCGGACTAGGATAGTATTTTAATCGAATTGCGGGTATTTTAGTAATTAAACGTGTCTGAACAATGAAAACTCGCCCGTTGGGGACTCGCTAGTCCGCGGCGGGCGTCCGCGTCAGCTCTAAGGCTGCCTGTCCACTGGAGAGTAGCGATGCAGTGAAGCAGTGAGCGAGATAAAAATCCACCAGGAGAATTGCATAAAATGTCCGCTCTTCTTCAGTGGCTTGGATGCAATTTTATTGGTGGATTTTTATCTCACTCACCGCTCCGTTCCCTCGCTCCGCTCCAGAGGACAGGCAGCCTAATTCTAGCATCACGGCTGCCATTTCGGTGCTACATTTTACGGATTGGGAGATTTTAACGACGTATTTGTGAATCCTGCAAAGAGACAAATATGTTACGCCTAACCATGTTCCGGAAGTGGAACTTCTGTAAGTATTACAATTACCTGTCCTGTGACAACGCAAAAATATTCATAGAAAACGTGCTCAAACTAGGATTATCTGTGTCAGTCAGAATCCTAGACAAGTTGCTAGCCTGTCGTCTAACACATTCAAGACCAAGCCTAAAATCAAGTAATCTGCGCGAAACCGAGTAGTTTATAGCTAATACTGAATGAACCCGGCTACCGAGTTCTCGGCATCTCACGAACGTTATGAAGAACCCGGGGGCCGGGTCCTTGGTTCTGAATGTATTAATCTAATTCCTTAGTCGCCTCTTACGAGATCCACGGATACACTTAAGAAGCTTTATAGGTTTAATGATGGTGATCAACTCACCGATGAACGGCATCTTCCTAATCTCGGGCTTCCTGCTAGGGCTGGGCCGCCTGGCGCGCGAGGGCGAGCGCGCGCGCCGCTCGCGCGAACCCTCGCGCACGCGCGAACTGTCGCGAGCGCGCGAACTCTCTCGCGCGCGGGACGATTCGCGGGAACGCTCGCGACGCGCCGATTCTCTGCGAACAGATGATTACAAAATTGTGAGACGTGTATTAAAAATTAGGCAATAAATAAATATCACTGGACAATTTTTACACCAATCACCTAGTCCCAAAGTAGGCAATTTAAAGCCTGTGTTATGGGTACTAGACAACGGATAAACTTACTTATATACACATAAACATCCAAGACTCGATAGCAAACATTCGTATTCATCATACAAACATCTGCCCCGATTGGGGATCGAACCCGGGACCTAAAGCTTCAGTCAGGTTCTCTAACCACTGGGCTATCCGGCCGTCAATGAATGATCAATTCATTAAAAACATAACTTTGAGCAGAAGGTAGAATATGCAATAACAGATGAAATCTTTCTCGCTCATCTCGCCAGGCAAGGCGGGCGCCGGAGTTGCCGGCGTCGCGCGCAGTGTATTAGCCAATGGCCGTTAAGGATTTTCCCGCGCAATGGCACAGCATTAAGATTGGCTAAAATTTATTCGAAATAATGCATTCTGCGCAGGTACATTGATGTGGCTTATATTTTCTGGTACTACTGTAGACCAGTAGCACTTCACCTCCCCCCGTGTTGCCTCCGACGCGTCGATTACCCCCATTAATTTTGCCATACATGTATGGGAACGATAAGTTTAAGTCCATGGTCGAGGGTCACCAATGTCAGACTAAGGTCAGATCTCTCTCCAGGCAGATGTTATGCCTGGGGACCGAAGTCTGTAGAGAAATTTTGAAGTTGTATTTATGCAACCGATCTTCGAAACTTCGATAGCGCGATGTGAGTTTCCCTATTGACAGTAGAAGTTGTACTGTACTCGATGATAGATGGCGCTAGGTGTCCCTACACATACCTGCTCCGCGAGTCGAAGGCGGTGCGTTCGCGGGTATCTCGCGAGTCGCGCGTATCTCGGGACTCACGCGCGTCTCGCGAGTCTCGCGCGTCTCGCTCTCGCGTCATGCGACTCTTGATCGTGTCCAGCAGCTGCCGGTCGCTGTCGTTGAGGCGAGTCTCCGCTTGCCCTGCCACGCAAAAACAATAAAATTTAATTAAAAAAAAAAACACGGAAATTCGTAGCATAAAAACGCAGTCGAATTAAAAATCTCCATCTTTAAAATCAAAGCTATGAATTAACCCTTTTTTAATGCTACAAGCCACGTCTTGGCAGACTTAGATAGCAAGGAAAGACCGGATTGTTCACTGATAATAAAAATATTGAGTCGGAAAAACTTAAAATAGATCAATTATTCTATCACTACTAGACCATAACAAGAGACAGTACAAAATATTGCGAATAACCGTTAGCCAAATACATCGACACGCTTTACAGGTATATATGTAGTGATTGTAGTGTTGTCCAAACTCACGTTTCTTCTTCTTCTTAGTGGCGGCCTCGCTCTCCGAGCTGCTGGAAGAGCTGGAAGAACTGCTGCTGCTGCTCTTCTTGCTCTTCTTTTTCTTCTTCTTCTTCTCCTTCTTGTCTTTCTTTTTCTTCTCTACTTTCTCTGGCGGCGGCGGACTGTCCTTGCGTTTGGTGTGGAAGCCGTCTGATGGAAAAATGTTTGTAATAAAACAGAGCTATTATGTATTATAAGTGGACATATCAAAAAGGGATAGTGTATTCCGATTGAAGCTCAGGATGGAAAAACTAGGATGAAATTTTCATCAGTTGGAAAGTAGGATTTGAAATGAAGATGTTTTTCTGTCCTTGCCAAAGAGAATATCCCAGTGCGTCAGAAAATTTAATGATAGGCAGTTTAGCTATGAGATACCATCGTTTACGAATGTAGTAATAAGTGTGTAATTTTTTTGTGCATGTCTCTCTCTCTCTCTCTCTCTCTCTCTCTCTCTCTCTGTGAGTCTGGTCTGTCTGTCTGTCTGTCTATCTGGTCTGTCTGTCTATCTGGTCTGTCTGCCAGTCTGTTTCTCTTCCTGTCTGCTTGTCTGTCAGTCTCTGTCTCTCTTCCTGCTTGCCTGTCTGTCTGTCTGGTCTGTCTGTCTGTCTGTGTCCCCGTACCCTTGCTGAAGGTGATGGTGTGAGCGGCGTATCGCGGCGGCTTGGCGGGCTCGCCGGGCTTGGGCTGAGCTCCGCGCGCCTTCTCGAACGCCTTCTGCCGGTCCGACATCCAGTCCGTTTCCCAGTGAGGGTTCTGTTCCACGAAGTTCTACGGACAAACAATCGGGTTACATTTCTTCTTTCATACTTTTTACATGGCTTCAATCTTTGTCGGGTTAAAATTACTTCAAAATCTCTATTTCTTCTGAGGTTGTCATAAGGGACTGAAGAGCTAGGTTCAGGTATGCTTTAGGCCCATTAGGACACTAACATAAAGAAACAGATTTCCGGCACAGACAACTTACCTCTTTCTCTATGCAAGTTGACCCCGCACCGATCGATACTGACGCGCACAGATTTCTCTATGCCAGACACCTGTTTCTTTATCTAGACTTTCTTAGACCAGACCTCTCCATCTCCAAACTAGATGGAACTCGCATCCAACAAAAATGACTAAATACATCGGGGCGTAATGTATCGACGAGTTTATATCAACGAATACTCACCGTGTAGTTTTTGGAGTGAACCACCGACTTGAGATGGGCAGACGCGCAGTGGAGGTCGCCGATGAACTGGTCGCAGAGTTTGCAGTACCACGCGGTCGAGGGCACGAAGAATTGCAAACCTTGCGAAGAGAAAAAATCAAGTACAAACCTGCACAGGATTTAAAAAATACAACGTTTTTAAGTCAGTCTGTCGAGTTTGAAACGATTCGTTTCGTGCCTCGTTTGCTCTGAAATAAACGCGGGCGTTGACATTACGTTTCTGAAGCGCGAAATTTATAAAGCGTAGTCGTACGGGTATCGTTACTAATATTACAAAATGTGAAAGTAACTCTTGTCTGTCTGTCTGTCGTTTTCCAATGTTTCTTCGCCCCAATTAGTCGCAGCGTGATGTTATTATAGCTTTCCTCGATAAATGGGCTATCCAACACAAAAAAAAATCGGTTCGGATCAGTAGTTCCTGAGATTAGCGCGTTCAAACTCTTCAGCTTTATAATATTGGTATAGATACATGGGCAAATCAATAGGTATTGGTACCGTATGCATCCTTAGTGTAAGCCCAATTTTAGGGAAGTCTTACCTCTGATAGGGGTTCTTTTAGTGGGCGCGGACGGGAAGCTCGGAAAGCCCTCGTTGACCGTCGTCACGCTGTGCCACGGCGCCTCCATGTGTGCCGCCGCCATTCTGGTGATTTATGACTTGTGTGAGTTAAATTTCTATGTTCGCGTCTATCTTGATGATTTGCTTGTAGGTACAAAAAGACAGGTGAATACGTTACGTCTGGCAAAATACACTACTGAGAAAAATGGTTCTATCCCAATTGAAATAGTTAATTTTCGCTGTATTATTTTTATTTTTTGAATAAATTTTCAGTACATTTTTTATTTTAACTGCAAAACGAGTCGAGTAAATTAGACAGCTCATTAAGGTTAACGAGAACCGTAAAATGTTCTCTAGAAACTCTCAGACAGAGAAATGTGCCTAATAATATTATCATTTCTATAAATAGGAACAAGAAGGCAAAGGAACAACGTTTCGACCTGCAGAAGAGCTTTTGACTACACGGAATAGGAGGTCCGCGAACTAGAGCTTTTGCGTTTCTATTTATGCATTCTAATCAATTTAACATGTTATTTAAATTCAAAAAGTTTACCCATTACGATGAATGATGATTTAAGTGTTCACTTACTTCTGATGTGCCGGGGAGTGTAAATGGTTCAAGTAATCCTTGGCAGTGGACGGGAACTCGTTACACACTCGGCACCAGTGCATCTCAGGGTCATAGTAAACGTAGTTGAACTTCCTGCTAGTGTTTGTTGGCGACCTGCAGAGTGAAAGCATTTTGGTTGAGATTAGAAGAAGTCAAGGAGAAATAATGACATTTAAAAGTAAAATGTACTCTGTGATACGGTAATCATCTAGCCTGTGTCTCATGGCTTGGGATATACCTCCTGCTAGAATAAGAGGGCTTTGGTTTCCACAGTAACAAAGCTTGGATAGGAAACTTCACACACATATTGGTTCATATAATAAGGCATTTTTTTTCGCGGTACTTTTTAAATCTTAGTTTAGGTTTATTTGGTAATTATGTTCACCTTTACTACCGCACGAAAAGGAAGAAAATAAACCGAATTTAATAGTTTTCACCAAAAATAAGGCATACTGCTGAACGGACAGCAGACAAAATGAAATCATTATTGATACTCGTACAATCATCCTATTAATTGAACACCGCCTCGTTGACGAGAATAGCCATATTTTTGGTAATATTTTTTTATATTTTCGTAATAATTTTTAATGTAATAATCAGCAACTAGAGAATAACGGACGTCTCAGTTCTTCACACATACCGGCCGCAGTCCAACAAAACACTGGGAAAATAAAACGTGCAATCATATAAATAAATATTTATTCCACACAAAATGTATATCAAATTCATACATAATTAGAACCAAATTACAATACTTTTACATAAATACAAGAAATACAGAGTGATGGCGCCATTACAGAATGCCGTGATCATAAAATGGCGTCGCAACAAAATGGCCGTCTGCTCGACTAACCGCAACGGCTGACCGTATTAGCGCCATCTACATTAACTTTCTACAACTACCATATTTAACATTGCACACAGCAAGACAATTGAAGCGGAAAACGAATGCCTTATAAAAAGGTTAACCTATAAGCGTATACCATAGAAAAACTGATGTCGAAGAATCCTCAATTGCAGTAGAACCTCTTCATTTTAACCATATCGCCACTGTGAAAGCAAACTTCAGGATTCACGAAAGCGTCTCGGGCATTCCTGCTTGGGGGATGTATTTCAAAACAACAAATTTTGTACATAACAGTACTTAGTTAAGGAGCGTCTTGTTTAACCGAAATTTAGTCGAATTCACGTGCATCAAGACAAATTTGAGCTTAACAAGACTTATTGATTCAAGGAAGGTACGAACCTGGATTTCCTTTTGGAGGATTTGTCGCGGTCCAAGGAGTCATCGGAGTCTTGCGCGGGTTCGGACGCCTCCTCGCCGATGATCCCGTTCAGCATATCCACCACATTGTTGATGGTCTTCAGCTTGTTCTGAATCTCCAACTAAACAAACGCGGGAGATGCTGATACCCAGTTGTGTGGCAAGCTCTAATAGGGCAAGCGAAGCTACACAACTAAGAATCTTAATAATATCATAGGCATATCTTATATTGGTATTTGATTATTGTAATTGGCCAAATCAAACCTGCAGTTTAGTGTTCTCCTTCAAAAACCGTTTAGTGTCGGGACTGGGGGACCGTTTGGGATCGCCGCGGAGCTCGTTCCGTTGGTCTTTGAGAGTTTCAAGTTCCTTTTTCAGAATTCCCGCCTTTTTCATGTAATCCTCTCGCTGTTTCGAGAGTGCCGCCTTCTGGTGCCGCATTTCTGACTCTATGGCGGCTGAATGAGAAAAAATACTGTAAGCTGATTGGTTAGTCGGAATAAGTGCGACGTAACACAACTTCAAGACGCGCTGTGATTGGTTTATTTGATGAAGCGTTTGTTATGTGACGTCACACTCAATATAGCGAATGTGAAACTTACTGTTCAATTAAATATTTACAAAAGTCACTTTAGCAAGCATCGTATTTGACTCGAAAACGGCGTTTGGCATGGGAAAACCATGTTTCTGGCAGTAAAAAAAAGAAAAGAAAAATGGTAAATAACATGTTAGCAATTATATCAGTGGGTGCATGAAGAGTTAGGTATTTATTGAGAAAAGTCTGTCATTGCAGAGAATATTGCAGTTCATTTAAGATTTCTGAACTTAGTTTCAACAAGAACTGGAATAGCTGGAAGAAACCTGAAATAAAATACACAAATGCTGTCCAACATCCATTATTGCCTGTGGCAAAATGGCTATTGTCATTTAAATATTAACAATAAGCTGGTACATAATTAACTGCTAAACAACTGTTAACTATCATGTCAGTGTCATACTTAAATTACAGGCACATACATATTTGTTAGTCACATATTCATAATAAAATGCATAAATTACAAATGATTGTCTAGCTAAGTTTAGTTTGGTGATTAACATCATGGTACACATTATTCACTTCTTTTTAATAGCTGCAGCACCCTTCTTCGTATGAACAAGTTATTCTCACAGTATCAACCACTAAAAAAAAGATTTAATGTTCTCTAACAGCAAATCCAGCATTCAACCTATGCCCACCAGATATAGGAAACAACAGATAATGTAGAAACATTATCTCAATCACCAACTCTAGTAGGTATGAATTGGAGATAGGTTGAATATTGGGACCGGCTGTGACAATATCATGCTTCCTGCATCAAGTTTATGGAAATGTGTCAAGCAATATACTCAATGAATAAAGCATGTTGTGTTCTCTTACTCACTTTAGTTGTTTTCAAAAAATGTAACTGAATTAAGGACTAATAAAATAAAAATGTTTAAGTGTATGGGTAGTCTATTTGCTTAGAAAATATTGCCTTTGCATTGTGCCGCGTTTCACGTGTCACCCAAGTTAATTTGGCACTCACTTAGCATGAAAACACCTAAACGAAAGTTTGTGTTTCTCGACTCAGCTACTTTATCGAAAAATACTACTCATATTTTTTATTAAAATCGGTATTTTGTGACCTTATTTTATATTCATGTACTACCATAAATGTGCGTAGGTGTACTGACTGGTTCTAAGCAAATGGACTATAACTTTTGTAAAACAGACAAATCAATTACTTCTGTTTTTGAAAACAACTCATTCACTATGAAATGGTATAAGGTGGTGATAGAATAGAATGGCGCGTACGGAAGTGAGCTTGCATTACAATATACCTCACGTCATGACAGTCATGCAATTAAGCACAGTAAGACAAGTGTATGTTACGGATTTTATGACCCATACAACACTTACTGGGGTTAAAAATCTGATATTTAACAGATTATTCTAACTAAAGCGTAAATATTCATAGAAAGACCAAAATAAATAGTACTATAAGCATTCATTTACCATCTGAATCATTCACTGGCTTTTAAAAATATGTCTAGTGTGTTCCATCGATCTATGATTGACACATCATTGTGAAGTCTAAATAGTGTTCCGTTACTTGTTCCAATACTTAACCTTCTTAACTGGAAGATATTAAACAGGGTGAAAAGTCCTAATTTCCACTTCATTTGTGTAAGCATTTGCCATAAATGGTTGGCAATTACTCTTTTAACGTTCAAAGATAAGTTTTGTCTCTAATGTTTTAAGTAAAGGTTAGGAGATCATACCTTCTTTCTTGATCTGGTCTTCTATGTTGAACTGTGGTGGTGCTGTAGGTGGTGGAGGCAAGGAGAGCTGGTTCCAGTTGCCGATTTCTGGTGCCTGCGGTGCTGGCGGGATGGAAGACACCGGTGGGAAGTCATCATAGACACCAGAGTATGATTGTGGTGGGTAGCTATTGTAAGGGGGATTTGACTGAAAAGATGATAATTGTTAATGTTAATTTTGCACATTCATCTACCCAGTGATAATATTACTGTGTAATAATAAGACAACAGGTCAAGAGCTAAGAAATGTGTTTGTAAGTATTACAAACTTTTTGTTTATTAGAAGCCATTTTAGTTTGGGCCAAAGATAGCTTCTTCATTTGTATACAAGTTAGCACTCTTTGTTGTAATCATACAATTTTGATGATTGATAAAAATTGTGGTTAAAGGGCTTGAATCTCAAGAACCGTGATAGCTGGACAGTAGAAATTTTCACAAATTATTTATTTCTGTTACCACTATAACAACAAATACTAAAAAGCAAATTAAAATAAATATTTATGGGGCATTTCCATACAACCAACTCACTGGCAACTTGCTTGATTTCAATACATGGTAACAGATAAGAGATAAGTAATTGTTTACTTAATGGTAGGGAACTCTTCGAGTGCGAGTTCCGAATCCGGCCGGTATTACCATAATATGTAACAAGATACTTACCTCTGGAGGAGGGAAAGGCGGCGGCGGAGCAAATCCAGTGTCTTGGAACTGATTCGGTTCCCATAATTCACTGGGTTCCGGGAGCTTAGAGATTTCACTCAGAATGTTTTCGTCCAACATATCTTTGTCAGCTTTTATTCGTAACGGAGACCGGCTTCGAGGCTTCTCGTCCTTGACATGAGGACTGTGGCTTCGTTTTAGCGGCAAAGGACGCCGGTATTCGCGGTCACGCAGGTCACGATCGCGATCCCGGTCTCTTTCCCAATCACGGTTGTAATAACCTTTTCTAATGTCTCGCGACATGTGTAACAACAATTTTTGCACTAAGTACCAGTTCACCAGTAACTATTGTATAACAAACTAAGTGTATCAATGTTTCCAAACGCACTTTTCTGATTAATTTAAGTAAACGCGTCCTTCTTATTTAGCTTTCAACAAAGGAAAACATTGTGTTATTTTCCAAAGTAGACAAATCAAATGCGTCGGTCTTTACAGCCATAGACGCCATTTTTATCATTTGGTAGGAATGTGAAAAGAGTATCGTTTATCGATTAAAAAAGTAAAATAATCGATAAACAATCGACTGCCATAAGTCGGTCCATATTTTTAAGAAATCGATTGTATCATGTTTCAAACGACGTAGCTATATAGCTTCGTATCCACTAGAGGCAGCCTCGGGTCGAGCGGCCTCGACTTGAAGCAAATTGCCTCAGGTCGAGGCTGCTCGCTCTGAGGCAACGGCTACGGATCAGCTCGAGGCATGTTGCCTCAGCTTGATCCGCTGGCGGCGCATTGCGCAGTTAAAAGTCAGCTTGCGATGACACCAGACGCGCGTCGAGTAGCTGCTGCTATTGCAATTATCATCATTAAGAAAAAGAGGCGGCAACAAAAAGCCATATAAAAGAGGAAGCATCGCTGGTGAATCAAAGAATTTTACCGCAATAGAACTATATATGGATGTGAACACTTGCTATTGGACAAGACGTTGGAAGGTGGCGATAGCTTTCGAAATTTTTTCTTTTCTTTTTGATAACGTCCACCGGAATCCCCATATTGAGACTAATATCATTCCACGCATCTTGCTTCACATTTTTGTCATAGTGCTTTTTATTTAATGGGTCCCAGAGAACACGGTGACCCTCATATAATTTTATTAGCTTAATAGCGGTCTCATTCTCCATTGCGAAGCAGGCGATGGGCGCGACCGTTTCCATTGAATACACGCCTCGGACTGAGGGGCGCGACCGTCTCCATTGAACACACGCCTCGGACTGAGGCGCCTTTGAGCACGGCACAGAGACCGACAAAATATGGCTCGGGTCGAGGCGACGAATTTGCCTCGAGTCGCGGCGTGCCTCAGGTCGAGGCAGCGTCTCCACTTGCGCAGCCTCGGAGTGAGGCAGCCGCTCGACCCGAGGCTGCCTCAAGTGGATACGCGGCTTATTATTTCAATTCAATACTGCTCTTAATTTGAAATTGATTTTCTTAGACATTTCAAATATTTATTTAAACCATTTACGCTTGAAAATCGACTTTAAATGTTTTTGCTGTACAGATCTTCGTTTCTTCCTAATTTGTCAAAAAATGACAATTTCAATTCATGAAAAGTATGTGTACCTAACGTAAGAAACATAAATTGAAAATCTTGACTTTCTGGCGTCGGATGGTTATCGGATAACTAATCATCGATTGTGATTTAGATTTTTCATAAATGTTACATCCTTAATGCTTTACTTTTATTTTACTTGTCATCTTTAAGTCAAAGAAATTTGTTCCATACAGCTAAGTGAAAAAGAAAACATAAAATTACAGTAAATTAATAAAAAAAAGAAACTGAGTCACATACTGCAGTTTAAGTTTTTAAGAGTCAAAAAAGGCCCCACCAGACAGTATAATGTGTGTAGGGGTTAACTCTAAGGTTGACTTTACACCTGTAAGTTTTACTTACGTAAGTAGTGACACAGCTATAAGTTAGAATAAGACAGCAATGCTCGTCTCTCTTTTTTACAGATAGATCCGTCCCTACTTCCGTTAGTAAAACTTACGGGTGTAATGTCGGCCTAACTAAGGCGAGAGAGATCCTGATCCATATAGCTTTGTCGTCAATTTTGAAAGCCCAAGTTAATGTGCCGATGTTTTTTTTGGAAATTGAAATGCTGGTGTGAAATTATAATATTGCAATGCATATAAGACTATCGCATCAGAAGAATGTCGATTAACGAATCAGAGAGAAGCTATGGGGAAGACGCCAATAGAGAGATCTCTCCAGGCAGATGTTCTGGGGACTGAAATCCCCAGAGAGAAAGTTGGAAGTTGTATTTATGCAACCGATCATCGAAATTTCGCTAACGCGAAGAAGAATACTTTGACAGTTAATTACATTTTCACTTCTCATGCTCTTAAAGTGATAGTCCCTATATAGCGGGCCTAAAACTCCTTTTTAAGCTCTAGGGGCTAAAGTAATATTTTTTTAATTGGCCTTAGAAACCTCTTAAACAGCCAGTCACCGTGTTTGTGAGCGTAGGATTATCGCCATTTTTATAGACGTAAAAATAACCTCAAAATGTCAATGAGGCTATTTCTACGTATTTAAAAATGGTGGTAATTGTTACTCTGCCAAAAAAACTTTTAAAAGTGAGTTAATTTCGCAAAACACGATTATTGATTACGAATAATAATTTATTTCATTATAATAATTATTAACACATTTTATTATGCATAGTGTAATAATAATAAGCTTCAAAATAGTTTAAAGTTAAAATCTGTTGGCTAAATATGCAAGCATTCAAAGCGTCACTTTACAAAAAAAAGTAAAAGAAAGAAAAACCGCGTTTTTTTTTAAATTTTTCTTAGGTTAGATTAAAACATATTTGTACGTGGAAAGCTTTGTTGTAATCAGTATTGTAATTTTTTATATAACAGACAGAACGTCGTTTTTTTCCTCGCATTCAAAGTGAAAAGTAGAGTGTTTAACGCGAGACTAAACAACCATAATGACACTCGAACTATAGCCACCCTCGCTATGCTCGGGTGTCTAAATATCTCGTGACATTATGGCTTGTTTTAGTCCCTTGTTGAACAATCTACTATTAATACGAATTACCATGAAAACCATTCATAAAAAGCGTATTATTCAATTCTATACCAAGAGAGTAACTAAGGGATCCGTCACCAAAAAAATGGCATCCAATGCTCTCGTAAGCATGACGCCTTCGTAATTTTTCAACGCAATTCTTCGCAATCCCCGACGTGCCGCAGTCATGTGACAAATGACTGTCGGGGTGACTGTACGGAGCTGTATTTAGCTAAGTCCAGGGCTGTGTATGGAGTGCGGTGCGCAAGAAAAATCTATTTTTACATCCATACTAATATTATAAAGAGGAAGAGTTTGTTTGTTTGAACGCGCTAATCTCAAGAACTACTGGTTCGAATTAAAAAAAATCGTTTAGTGTTTGGTAGACCATTTATCGAGGAAGGGTTTAGGCATTGACGTACAACAAAAACGTCCGAGCGGCATTGTCTGTGTGTGTACATCAACACGTGGCTTGTTTTAGTCCCTTGTTGAACAATCTACTATTGTGAAATAAATTCTACTACTGGACGATAGGTGGCGCTAGGGTCACTACAAAGCCATATATTATAGACAAAATAACTTTCATTGTAATGTTTGTAAAGTCGAACCGAAATAGAATTTTTAGCCACAGAAGAATGTTGACGCAATAAACGTAGGTACAGTCAGCGTCTGATACATGGCTACACTTTGGTACTTTGTCACTGTGATCGCAGTGACAATTTCATGCGAGAGTTCAAATATGAGGTTAATTAGAAAAGGTACTAAAGTGTATACATGTATCAGACGCTGACTGTACACAGGTAGGTAATGAAGATTTAAATGAAGAGTCAGGAGTAAATTGGTTTAATATTAGAGGTACCAACTAAAACTGGTAAAAAAGAAAAAGTTCGAAAAAACCTCGCTTGTTTCGTAGCATCAAACTTTCATATGGATAGACCGATTTCGATGTTTTAACGGCTTTTTGAACGATATCTGATAATATGTAGTTTTTAAAATTGTTGAACTGTAAAACTAAAACGTATGTCCCAAACTTAGTTGAGGGTTGTCAGCAACCGTCCAGGTAGTATTTCTTGAAGAGTGCCGACCGGAAACTGGAGGACGCAGTTTTGGTAGACTTCCCACTAGGTGGACCGACGACATCGTGACTGTGACGTAACCGGTAGATGTGGGTAGCGAGTTGTCTTTCACTGCGACCTTCTATCTAAAGCTTTGTAGAGACCCTAGCGCCACCTATCGCCGAGTAGTCGGTACTAATACACTTTCACGTGCATAATATTAGTGACTTCATTAAACACGGTCCCCGGCATTTAACGTGGCAAGATTTTAATAAGTACATAGCGGACGTTTTAGAAACAGGTCAGGTCAAGAGTACCCAAAACCGACGATAATTGTATGAGGAGACTAATGACTAATGAATGTAGGTAGATGAAGCAAAAGAGCTGTATGTTAGGATCGTAGCGAGTGGAACAAAGTAGTCTCTGCCTACCCCTGTGGGAAAGAGGCGTGACGTTATGTATGTATGTATGTATAGTGGATGTAAGTTACACCCACACTAGCTACTTAAAGTCTAGTAGTGGAGGTAAGATTTCACCTCGCTTTTACATGGAAAAAGCAAAGCGCAAACTTACCCCCATCACTTAAAATCTTGCCAAGTTTATTGCCGACAACTTTACTAAGTTAGATTCTAAGTAGGACTGTACTGTAAGGAGGGCATTCTTTTGGCCTGCAATAAAATAATATACATGCATACTTACATACATAAGTACATAACGCCTGTATTCCCAAATGGGGTAGGCAGAGCACACGAAACACTTCATAGACCAAACCAAGACTATACTTATATCACGTTTTGTGGCCACTTCCGCCATTTTTTTTTTAGGTTTTGACTTGACAGGTATAATAGTGACAGGTTGCTAGCCTGCAATAGATTATAATGCTACCTAATCAACTATCCCTACAGTTAGTACCTACCTACCGATAAAACCTATATGTATCTATAAAAGGTAAATTCGATGGCCCAACTTGCAGTTTTCGCTCAGCGCGGCCTACCAATCGGACCCATAAATCTCTCGTAATAAATCGTATGAAATCTGCGAATTACGCACTAACTTCAGCAATCTCATTAATCCGCTAAAAAATGGCGGCAATTGAGTAACGGTTGCAGCGAGAAACCACTGAACTTACCTCGCGCTGGTCGCTTGCAAATTATGTTACACTTTAACATTTTACCAGGGGCTCTCAATCTTTTTTAGCCCGCGCACACACATGTTTAGAATTTTGTCACAGCGCCCTACCCTACATAGGTAGGTGGTACACACAATCGCAACTGCATTCCCAAATAGGGTAGGCAGAGCAAATGAATCGCTAAATACTGTTCAGTACAAGACGGAACATATTGTAAATTTAAGGCCTATGGCAACATTTTATTATTAGAAGGTTAAGCATCTTGTCTATGTTCTCTCTCTTGATCCGATCTTCCTATTAGCTGGTTGTGTCAAGGTGCAAGCTATTTAATTAACTTCAATAAAGTTATTTTCTATATATCTTTGCATTTGTTTTATACAAATACCATTTCACGTTCGTTAGCTAGTACGTTTCTAGCATGTTTATAGGTTTTAGGTACTCTAGTTAGCCATTTGAAAAATATACAGTAGAAATAAAAAGGCTCCTATAATGATAGTAGTTAGGTAGGAACATACCTAAGTACCTACTTATAACTAAGTATTTACCGATATGAGCATGAAAAACAAAGTATAATTCGTGGTTTCGAATAATAATAAGTAGCGAATGGACTCACGGCGGCGTTTCCTTTTATTTTCCACACCGAAGCGCCGCGGCGCACACTTTGGGAACCCCTGCATTAAACGGTTGGTCAATGGCGAAGGTCGGGAAACTTGACCGAAAGTCGGTGTTAGTGAACTCTGCCGACTTTGCGGGGCTCGTGCAAGACAATTAATGTGGTGCGTCTGGTTCTGCCTAGTTCGGGCACCAATCTCCCCCATATACTAAGTCTTAATCGTCTTGAACTATTCCTGTGTGGAGTCCTTGCCTATGCTGAAACACTTCATTCTAATAAGTGCTGGCCCCAGACCACTCTGGATCGGTTATTAAGTTATTATTATTAACGTTTAGTGTGCTTTGACCCTATTTGGGAACATAGGAGTGATTGTATGAATGTTGTACGATTGCTAAGTACGGCCGAACCAATTGATTCCCGACCCCCCGTAGAACGTTGTCACAATAAACGTAGAAAGCAATCCCTTGTAGAGTAATGAAATATCACTACGACATTAACCGTAAAATAGGATCTCTATGGTGTATGGAATTAATTAGTCCAAACGGATCTACGTGGAAACGGTATCCTAAAGTATACCTTAAACCTTACTCCGTACTACTGTTTGTCCTTTTAACGCTATGCTGATTTGCTGAACCGATTATGACGAAATTTGGTATGGATACTTGGATAGATAGAGTCCGACGTCCGGCGCCCGGCGCGGGGCTGTCTCGGAAACAAACACTCTTCATATGGGTGTCAAATCTGAGTAGACGGAGACGCGGGCAGCAGCTAGTCAAGTATTAAAAGTTTTTACTTAATTTATAGATTGTATTAACTAAGTAGTTATTTTTATTTGTTATGCAAAACTGCAAGTTGATTTTTTTATGCGCAAGTGTAATTAGATCTTATTGGATTCTGATAGGTAGGTACCTACCCGTGAATTATCATTTTCCAATATTATATACCTAATCTACCAGTCCTAATTTGGTCATGTACATACCTACCATAGCATTTGTTTTTTTTGCTATTCATAATAAAATTAATAAACATAGACGAAGGTAGTAAAAATCGAATCATAAATCATTGTACTTAAATAAAGCGAAATAAATTGAACAACTTCTAACAAAACTTTTCTGAAAATTACTCTGATGCGTAAATAAAGTAAATAAACGCATCAGAAATTATTTCCTAAAGATGGATGTCAAAACAGCGTTCAAATGCGCTATACCTCATCGGTTTAGGTAGTTAAAACAATGTAAACAATCTTGACGTGTCTTTTTATTTAAAAATACACTTTATAAATCGAATACTTTACATTTTACAATTTAGGTATGAAAAAATCATTTACTTTCATAATTGAATTGTAAAGTGTAACGATTTTCATTTTTAGAGTGTGTATTTCGACAAAAAGACGTGTCAAGATTGTTTATATTGTTTTAACTACCTAAACCGATGAGGTATAACTAAGTAAAGCGCTAAATCCGATTTCAGCGCGGCAATGCTACACTTAATTTAGTTTTCACCTTCACCTTCGGTTCAACCATTAGGCGAGGCACGGGTCGATGCACTGCTTGTCAAGACTGCAAAGGCCGCTTTCATAAAATTTAATAATTTAAGGTGCAAGGTAAATAATATCAAAATTTTACAATGAATGTAGGTACTTGGGTAGTTCTCATGAAATCTCGAACTTCGGTTCTGACAATAAAATTAAAAATAAGTGTCGAATTTTTTTTCCCTTCGCTTTGTGTCATATTCCTTTTTTTTTATTTAGGTCTATCTTCAGTCATTTTCTTTTTTCTTGCCATAATTGTGCCCTATAACAAGACGTTAGAGAGAGCTAAATTCAAGGGCTTGCTACAGCAAGAGACAGTAAAAAGAATTCCAAGCCAGCCATAATCATTACCTCCTTAATCATCATTCATCATTCCCTCACTATAAATCTGTATGAGGGAATGACGAAACAAAACATACGCTTTAATAATTTTAAACAAAAAAAACCGACTTCAAATTTGGGCTATACTGAAACCATTTGTCTAATAATGAGGGTGACCTTCCATCACCAGCAGGCCTCACTAATTACTGAAATTATAATTTCCAGTCTGCAGGTGCATTCAGTATTGAAAGAATTATCCTTTAACTCCTAAGCATTAAGAAGTTGACCTTCCATCATCAGCTCAGTCATATTTTTTTTACTGCCAGACGTATATACTGGTGTACCTTTGAAAAATGTACTAAAAACATTACCTGTGCCAATAAAATTTGAGGGTTGCCCTCGATTTCCCTCATATTCCATCACCAGATCAAGATATGCTGGCAATGGGACCACCTGGAAACTATACCCTTTCAAACCAAAAAAAAATTTTCCAAATCGGTCCAGGCGTCTTCGAGTAATCAGCGAACACACATAAAAAAAATAATGATGATAAAAAAAAAAAAATAATAATAAAAAAAAAATATCCCGACGAATTGAGAACCTCCTCCTTTTTTTGAAGTCGGTTAAAAAAATAGTGACACGGTTGTTTGTGTAAATGAACTACCTACTCCCAAAACCCTAATTCAGCATGCAATTAGTAATAATCGAATTATTAAACTAATTACCTTCCTATTTTTTAGGACGTGAGGTAATGACGAACACAGATGTAATTTTAATTAATTATGTATTCTACAGGGTGACCTCTAAGACGTAATACAAAACCAATGTTTTAAATACGTTTCCCTTGTACTAAAACTCTTGACTAGGTCGCATGTTGTTAAAGTGATCATTAGTATTCTTTTTTTACGTTTACATTATTCCTAATTTTTTCGGTTAAATGTGGTCACCTTACCATTACGTTTACAGTAAAAAGTCCTTATGTAATTAACCCAATTGTCTTTGGTTATCTGACAGATAAATTATGAAGAAAACTTACTTTGACTGTTCTTGACGTTAGTTGTCTTGTTATCAAACAACAATAAGATTCATCGTAAATTTGTGAAAAATAATAAAATACCTCGTGATAATGCCTACTCGTACACGCCTATCCAGCGGACGGATATGGTAGCGTTCTATTTTACATCTCAAAGTACAGTGCAGACGCAAACACTCTTTCACGAACGTTATCCGAACAGTGCAACCCCTACTCGTGCATTAATAAACAGAACTTACTGAAATTTAAGGGAATATGCATAGTTCACAGTCCAAATGCACGCCCAAGCTAGAAGCCGACAGCCACGACACTCAAAAGCGTTTCGGACACAATCTTTCGGTATTTTAGTCACTACCCAGAAGCGAGTACAAAAGACGCAGCTGCAAGATTTACCACGAAACAATTTTTTATTTGGAAGCTATGAAATGGAGCATAGTTACATCCCTTTCATTTCCAAAAGTACAAGAGATTGTGCTAGCCGACTACCCCCGAAGGGTTCAGTTTTGTCGACGGGTGCTACAAAACCTACAATTAAATATTTTATGAACTGGTGAAGCTACGCTTACAAAATTTGGCTTATTTAACGTCCATAATGAATGAGCACTTTTGGTGTGCAGTAAACTCTCATGCAACTCGCAGACACTCCTTCCTAACTCGGTTTTCGGTTAATGTTTGGACGGGTGCTGTGAACAACCATCTAATAGGACCGCATTTAATTGATGGAAACTTAAATGGACTAAAGTATGAAGACTTTTTGAGGAACATAATACATAAACAACATAAACCAGTATTATTACAAGAGGTGCGACAAGAAAACATAGGCAGACTTAGGGACAACCTTAGACGACGGGTGGAGTTTTGTGTACAGGACGTGTGATTAAGTATGTACTTTTGCATTTATCCGATTGAACAATAAATTGACTTATTTAAAATTGGCTTGGCTTATTATTCAATTTAAGTAGGTAAGTGAGTAAAGTAGGTACTTAAAGAGTCTAGTTGTGTCTCTTGTAATGATAAAAGGTCGATAGCTGTAGCAGTGTTAAAAAAAATAACTTGACAAGTATCTGTGACACTCGATTATGCAGTGTACGGTGACCATACTTTGAGATTTTAATTAATTTTTTTGTTTGAAAATAAGCACAAATTAAACAAGGCTAACCTTAACCAATGAGTTAGTGTATTAAATTCTCTGTTATTAACTGAGCCCGAAACGTTAGTTTTGTATTACGTCTTAGAGGTCACCCTGTATAACTCTGGTGGTTTAGGTACTTAACTAAATGTAAACAAACTTCAGTTGACTTTCAGAATGAGTTAACTTCATTGGACACATAGTTTTTTATTATTTTAAATTAATGTTTAATATCCTAATAAATAATAACTTATTCTTAACTTCATTATTTTTTAGAATAGATTAATGAAACTTTCGACCCTTTTATTTAAAATTTAAAATAATTTCAAAATGGAGTTTGGGACATGGTGAGGGGATGATTTTAACAGAATTATGTACATAATTTTTTTTATTTACACATTTGACTCAGAAATTTTAAGCAAATATGATTAGCGACGGTGATGTTTATTGCTGGAAAATTACACTTGCCACTTTTTATTTTCAATTTTTTTGTGAAAACATGAAGGACAAGAATTTCGGAATTTCGTAGAATTACCCACTTAAGTAGCTATTGTTTATAACAACACTAGTAAACCGTAAACCTGGCGAACTTTGTTCGGCCTCAAGAGGTTATTGTCTGAGTCTGTCGTCATGCTACGTTTTATATCGTATGATCGTATCCCTCCGGAACGGGATAAGAATTATCCTATATCCGTCTCCTAGTTCTAAGCTGCCTCCTCACCAGTTTTCAGCCAACATGTTTCAGCAAAACACAATTCAAAATATTTCATGTGGGTAGGTACTTATGGTGGATTCAGGTGGATAGATATAGATATGTCACTGTTGCCCGCTTTTTCGAATAAAAAAAAATACTCGCGAGTTAAAAGCGAGTATAAAGAGGATAGGAGTCGCACCACTTCTCCATACAAAGTATACAAACGTAGTCCCCCGTTTTCTCTGTGAATAATGACCTTAGAGCAATTTTTTTTTCATTATATGTATTTGTCTGTTGCGGCTATGCCCCTATGATTTGCTTTTATCGATATTCTAAATGAGAAAAAAATAAAAAATTAGAATATCGATAAAAGCAAATCATAGGGGCATAGCCACAACATAACAGATACAAATTTAATGAAAAAAAATTTGCTCTAATGTCATTATTCAGGAAGAAAATAGGGGACTACGTTTGTATTGGAGAAGTGGCGCGACTCCTATCCTCTTAAGCTACAAGCTACATAAAATCTTGCCAAGTTAGATTTCGACGACTCTACACTAGGTAAAGTCGAGTTTATGAGCAAAACTGAGGGTTCAAAAATATCTGTAGTGTACACCCTTATGACATTGACAATAAGGTGCAAAAGTTTACATATTTGGCATTTTGTCTGCTCATATATTTATGAACTCGACTGTAGGTACGTGTGTTCCTATTTACAGTTAGGTGCTTTACATGAATTGAATATTACAAATAAACATACCTACCATTTTTTTTTCGAGCAGTAGGGACTAACTTTCCGGGAGATGGGGCCTTATTAAAATTAATCAGGATAATCAATTAAATAAATTATGTAGAGTTCTCCAGCACATATTCCGTATCTACCACGGAAACCTTTGTATCGCCGCAGCCATCATGAATCAACACTCATTTACATAGCACGCAGTACCATCTCATCTCTGGCGGTGGAAAGTTTCGTATTGCAGCCCCAAGAAGTGTTGTGATAGTTATTCAGTTGGCGGGAAGCAAAACCGACGCGCGCCAACTCCCGCCGCCATTGTCACCGCAGCACGCATGCGCGGTTGGTTCGCGGTCCGTTCGCGCGCAAATCTTCTTCGATACCTTTTCGTTTACGAAGTGCGTTACTTTTTTTTTATTTGTGCCGTGTTTTTTTTTAAGTGACTACGAAATAGAACAGGATGAAGTATAAGGTAATTGAGACTGTTTTTATCGGGATTTTGTTTTGTTGCTGTAAAAATTTCAGCATTTATTTATTTTTGTCCAATATTTCAAAAATTGTAGGTTTTCATAGTAATCTATATTGAAGTTGCTGAATATTTTTAAAACATTATTATAATTATAATCCTAAGAAAACGCACGTAGAGCGCGACTAATGAGATTTTAACTTTAAGAGAAAATATTTAAAAATGTTACATACGTAATACATGTATATTTACATCACGCCTCACACACTTGTATTCCTAATCGGGGTAGGCAGAACACACGAAACGTTGTATAGACAAAACCATGAATATTACACGCTGACTAATGCGTACTTTTAGCATAGTTTTATTTTAGGTTAAAAACAAGATTCTAGAAATATAAATACTCAGTAATACTATGTTGCTAGCCTGTCGCCTAAAGAACCTACCTTAAGCCTCATTTCTTTTCTAACGACATCCACGCAAGAAATGGAAAAGAAAGCTGACACCGCAAAAATATAAAAAATAATAGGCAACATAAATAAAATTACTTAAGTATGTAATTTCCTTAACAATATTATTACCTACATAAATTTTCTTCCGCTACACTAGCGTATCAAATTCCAACAATGAATGCAATTTTAAAAGTTACAAGCATGTGAAGAAATCGATCGTAACATAACATGCGTTATAATAGTTGTACAATACTTTACAGCTCAATCTCTGCACGAATACGATTTAATAACAGATTTTAAAAAAATTCTGGTATGACCATGCGTTTATTGCTCCTGAAAATTCGAATAAAAACGTACCATAGGTTACCGGTAGCTACTAAGCAAGAACTTACTTTCAACTTGCCAAGTTCTTTCATTTACTCTGTTTATTATGGCAACACCACACTTATCTAATAATTCCCTTTGATTAGAACCACGCCACGTAATTTTTTAATTTACCGAGATTTTCATGCCCAGCATGAGGAAAAGGAATTATTATTGTTTTATATCTATAGCCTCAATGGACCTACGGACCTTGGTCCGTGCACGCAAGACGACAATGAGTCTCATCACCCAACTGTGACCGACTACATTGACGGTTTTTTTTTACCGAAATTATGACCTTTTAATGAGAATGCAGTTTAATTTTAGTTTCCATTGTGTTTTATAGTATTGTATTATTATTAGATTACCTATTATTTTGAAGTTTCCAAAAATAAGGACCGGAGTCAAACGTCTACAATTACGAGTTACGAGTGTAGGTACCTACTAAGAATTTAAGTATTTATTTCCCGTGAAACACTTACAACAAAATGAAATAAAAGTTACGACGCATCTAATTAAAACTAAAAAAAGAAAAGCACTGTTTTTCTTTAACTATGTATTATGTCAACTCTTATTTCACATGTTTTGTGAATCGCTCGGAGGTCAGCAGGAAGAAACCCCTTCAGGGATATGTTCTCCTTTTTACTTTTAAACTGTTTGTACCTACTTGCTATTTTGTTATGTTTCGTACAATAAAGAGATATACATAAAAAAAAATTAGCAAGAGTCTGCCTCGGGGTAAGGTGCTCAAAAACTGGCGGCGTTTTTTCTAAAGAGTGATGCCAATTAGGTTTTTTAACTAGAGAGTATTTGTACTTATGTTTAAAGATTTGAAGATTACATACCTATTACCTTGTTGTCGTTTGAAGTCAATAGGGTAAACTTCCGAATGGTGGATGCTGTAGTTAGTAAGGCTTGGTTATTCTATGTCAAAGTGTTGTCAAAATATTTCAACATAGAGCACTACGTTTATCTTATTATGTACTATCGAACCAACTGATTCCTGACCCACCGCAGATCGTTGTTACAATAAACGTCATAAACATTTCCTTTGTCAATCAATGCAATGTCACTATGACGTTCACTGTGAATAGGTTCTATGGTGGGTCAGTAATCAATTGGTTCCATGGTACCTTCGTTTCTAGAGCTTTATTTAGCAGTATTAAACTACAGAGCTACGTTACCCGTCTCTAGTTAATCTGTGGTAGAGCGCAAGTAACAATAGAGTAGTTACTTAATAATTGCATGTTAAATGAAATTTAAATATAACTTGCTCGAAATACGATCGTAACAAGTAGTGACCAATACTCTTATTTATGTCATCGCGAGTCAAAACATTCGTAAAAGTAATCGGCTACACTGTCGATTGAATTCGGTGGCCATTGTCAGAGGAGTAATATTTACATTATGTCACTTGAATATTTTCATAACAAACAAGTGCATACATGCGAACATTTTACTTACTCCGCGGCTGCTAAGTGCGATAATTATTCGGGTGTTGGTGAAAAAATTATTTGTCATGAAAATCACAAAAGTAATTTATTTTTTTTAAAGCTGTACATTTCGTTACTCTTTCTCAATTTGAATGAAAAAAGGTAGCTTTAAAATAACTCTTCTTTCGATAAAAATTGAAAAAAAAATCATCCTCAACCTTTCATACAAATTATTTACTCCATTCCGTGACCACCATGAATAAAAAATAACGGAAAAAAAATTGAGAGAAAAAGAAAACAAAATACAATACATAATATAACAATAACAACTAATCGCCTTTGAATACTTTTCGATTCAACTTGTCTTGTTCAACGAAGATCTCTGTCATAATTTGTGACAAAACATTAGCTAGTGACTCTACTACCGATATTTACCTCCACAAGTGATTTGAACATTAAACTACCGTGAGACTCACTCATGTCGCGCGAAGAGAGCGGAGGCGCGCAGTTCGCGCTTGGCCGCAGCAGCCGCCGCGGCTCCTAGATGAAGGGCTACGAATTAGTCCGAAACATGTCGAGCTAAACTCGATTTAATGAACGTGAGTTATCCGTTAATTTTCCACAAGTGATTGCTATCGAGTACGTCGCTGTAAACTTATGGTAATGATACAGGTGACATTATAGCGCTTTAATTTTATCCAAAACATCGGCCTCATTCCTCGCACGTTCCGTCTATAACTAAAATAACCGCCAACTTCAAATTTCAACACCTACATCAGAGTTTGGTTCATTATGGCTACCTTAACTAATTAGTTCTTCCAGAAATGACAGGGCCACTAGGGCCAGCTCATTATTTTTAAGTTTAACTTAAATTATGTATTTTCATTCAAATCAGGGGTAGGCCAACTGGGGTTTCTGTGTTTATGGTCCCGTGTTTCGTTTCGTAAATCATAATGACAAAAAACATTAAGGGTCGATTTCACCAAACAAGAATAAAAAGTAATTTGTAAGACTAGTAACTTCTCCTTCAAGATCTGAGCAGAAAAAACTTTTTTTTTTCAAAATATAGAAAAAAAGAAATGTACCTAGGTACAAGCTTTTACAAAAGGTTCCAGATACACATACTTCACGTTTAACGACGCTTTAATCGTAAATCGTAATACCACAAAGGCGATGAAATTCGTCAAATGTAGGTGTAGGTATTACTAAACATGCCTTGCTGTATTATTTGGGAAAGTAAAAACCACAATGAACAATAAAATCTAACAAAGGGGAGGCTTTGTGCCATGAGCAAGCTCAATTTAATTTTAAAATTTTGGCGACACCGTTTTCCATACTAGCGTTAAATTGTGCCATTTTCACATTGCAATACTTCCGTGGATACATCGATGATACAATCTTTTACTGACTGTATTATAGTACCAATCGACGCTTGAAAGGTGAATAGTAAATGATAGTAAGTGACACTTGACCTTGTCAGCAATATTTTACGGTACGGTATTTACATAAAATCGAAAAAAATGTCGCTTATCCCATTTCGCCTTTCAAGCATCGATACAATGAAATATACTCCTGTTACTGAAATGAATTCAAAACAATTCACGCATTGTTAGCTTACAGTAAAGTAAGTATTGTATTTTGGCAAAATACTCAGGAACTAAATTGTGGTCTGTGAGGTGCCGGGCTAGAATAACATTTTTTCATTTCTTTTGTGGCTGTAGTAAGAGGCGACTAAGGAAATAGATTTATGTAAACTTTAGGCGACGTTATATCAACCCGTCACTGTTATACCTCTTCCATCTAAATATCATCGTGAAATAATCATGGTTTTGTTTGTGTCGCGTTTCGTGTGCTCTATCTACCGCATTTGGGAATACAGGCATGATATGTATGTACGTATTTAACATATTATCCTAAAAAATGTCGCTTATCCCATTTCGCCTTTCAAGTATCGGTACTTGCTGCCAAAATTTTTAATAAGTGCATTTTAAGTTTAGGTAATTAGTTGTTTCTCTATTATTTTTGTTTGATTTGTTTTAACGAGGCTGGCATATTATCTTAATGAATAAAGCCCCAAAATAAATAGAAATAAAAAAAAAGTATCGGGACATTAAAATATATTCTATTAACTATATTGATTTAGCTTAATACATTACACGCATTGTAAGCTTCCAGTAAAGTAATTCATTTTGCAAAAGTACTAAATTGTTCAGTTACTTCTGAGGTGTGGGTCAGTACGAACATAAAGGTCATTGACACTGGCCAAAATTTATGCTTGACATTGATTTGGGAGCGAGCCACTGATTTTATCAGCCGATGATGTATCGAGGGACTCCTTGTGATGCCTCGAGAAATGCAAGAAGCACTTTGTAGTTTTTTTTTTGCATTCATTTTTATTTTAAGTGAGAAGTTAATTTGAAAAAAAAAATTATGCATCGAGCTGTCAGACCCTTGTTTTTGAAGTAGCTGAAGATTCATTTTGACGAAAATAAAAATCAGAGAAAATTTTAAATTATTGAAATCAAAATTTTGTGACTGGAAATATTGCATACATGCAATCACTCCTGTATTCCCAAATGGCAGAGCAGGTAGGCAGAACGCACGAAACGCTACTTAGACAAAACCATGACTATTTCATGTTCCGTGGACACTTCTAACGTATTTTTAGGTTTTATGTTGGCAGATTAAGCGTCGCTTAAAATATATCTTAACCAATTTTTTTAGTCGCCTTCTATGACATCCATGGAAGAAATGGAGTAGTAGGAGAGTATTATTCTCACCACACAGGAAATGTTGATAAAACTGTACTTAATACTATTTAGGCGTTGTAAGACCAAACGCTAAAAAGAGTCTTCATTTTAATACTGCCCAAAAGAGCCGTCACAAATCAAATCTTCATTTGTTTCAATTGCAGTCGATCAACGAAAACAAAACATAACCGGAGCAACGCCGAACTAAACAATCAAAGAATACTTAAGCTAAGAGAGGCGACAACTTGTACTATACTGTTTTGTCTCTGACCCATTTCCATGGAGATGGTATTATGCCTGTGTCTGACGGATATAATGGATGGGCGTTTTATGGTGTCCCGTTGTAATGCGTCCCCATTAAGGTCATGCCGTTACTTCGTTTCCGATGCGATCATCCGTCTGACATCGGTTCTGAAAAACGGTTCTTCCATTTAAGGTCGCTTATGAAAAATAAGGACTTACTAAAGCAATTATTATTAAAGCGTACATACATACATTCCCTGTGGGTACCTACAGAGGACACGACACATTACGCGCGTTCCGTACCTTAATCTATTACCTTAGTCGTATCTTACGATAACCGCGGAAGAGCCTGACACTAAACGGGCCAATTTTAAAATGAGCAGCGAAATTTTTGTCGCTTATGACTGCAGCAAAATGTTTAAAGCGACATGTGAATCAATGTGCGTGAAAATAACTCGTCCTTTTGTGTCTGTTGTCCGAGTGATGTCGGGTTGGAAGAACACCTCTCCATTTCACCTGTGGATGTCGTAAGAAGCGACTAAAGAAATGGGTTAAGGTGTGATTTATGCAACAGGCTAGCAACCTGTCACTTTTATACTTTTTTCAGGTTTTTAAGCCTAAAATTATGCTTGTAGTGGCTGTGAAGCGTAAAATCGTCACGGTTTGGTCTTTCACATCTCGTAGCTCTGCCTACTCCATTAGGTAACATAGGCGTTATTGTATGTATGTTTTTTGTAATTGGATTATCTGCATTTTTTTCACGTGCGTATATAAAACTATGTCCGTTAGGCATAGGCTCCATAACTGGATGAGATAAGGTCATTGCCTTTGTGACACCTTGTTGGCGTAACAATGGACAGACGTACAGTTACATTAATCTCATATTCAATTGAATGGGCAGTTGATCTGTGCTGGCACAATAAACAATTGCTTACGGTTTCACATTTCTTATATGACTTGCAAAGATTGAGAATGTAAAACGCATCGTATTGAATCTTTTTTTTCAAAAACAATTAAAATGTGACTAAGTATATATGTATATCTTAGTTATTCATACGAGTAATTGTTTACCTGTAAATATGCTAAAAGTGGCTCAGAAGCGTAAAATAGTTACGGTTTTGACCGTGTAATGATTTGTTGTTTGTAGGAATAGAGACGTGATGCTTATGGTATGTTATGTGTGAATTTTTAACATTAAAATATAGTGAGTATCACTCATAATCATAATGTACTTGAATAATATCATGGGCACTTGTCTTTTTACTGAGCATTTTTATTCTTCTTACTACAAAATGCTAATTAAAAAACCGTGAATCATATGGCATAATTATTATATTAGTTGGTAAATAATTAATTAGGCACTGCCACGTGATTGTAGCACTTTGAACATTGTCGTAAAGTTATACCGAAACTTTCAACGCATGATGACTCGACCCAAAACTTGGTTTACACGTGAGATGTTACTACAATAGTACTACACTACTATTATTTTGGTTACTTCCCAAACACACCGAGTTGTCTACAACTCGACACTACACGCCAATGATGCAATTACTAGATTATTTCATCGTAATTACGACGAATGTCGCTTACGTCATTAGCTTTGTGCTGGATACGATATCAATTCCAATCTGCAGTTCCGATCACGAAAGTGTAGTGACCCGCTTTAGTTTTGGCTGTTTTAATTTTAACCCGTGTCTTAACTTCAATACACTTACTATAAATCGATTCAATTATTTCATTGTTACACATGAAATATAGGTACTTATAACTGAATAAATTAAATATGTCACGGTGCCCCAAAGGTATGCAGCGTTTCTCCATTGAACAGCTAATGCTAATTCTTTGATAGAAGATGCCAGCCCATTGGTCGCCAGTTGCGTCGACTGGGCGCTTTATAAATAATCCGTTAAAAAATGTGGCACCGGGATCCCTCGAATCATCAGTTACAATTACAAAGTTATAAGTAAAAGAGAGCATGATTTAATAAGGAAAATAAGTGTTTTAAGCGACAGGTAAGCAACCTGTCACTAAGTGGTTACATCAAAGGAGACTTAATTAGAAAAAGATAAGGTAAATGTACCAATGCTCGACGCCTTAATGCCCAGTAGAGGACGCCCATCTGTCACCTGTCTTACTATGACATAAGGTTGCAAGTGCCATGTATTAGGTCAGTGTCGAGCACAGGGGCGTTTACCTTATACAGGTAATTGGGACCATCATTTTAGTTATCGGAACAAATAGTTCAAAAGCTCGGTAGCGGAGCGAGCGCACGCACAGCAATGGGCGCGGCGGTAAAAGCTCGCGGCCTTGCATAACTGATGCGCCGGAGCATCCTCTCGTTGCCTCACGCGATAGGGCTGCCATCTTACTCAAAATATACGTAAACTAGCTTTCCGCCCGCGGCTCCGCCCGCGTGGAACTCGGTTATATTGCGGTGTAAAGCACAACTATAAGAAAACTTCTCGTTTCAAACGACACACGGCGCCATCGATCTATCATCTATCGATCGGTTATCGATTGATATCGATCTATCGTCGATCGATATCGATCTATCAAGCAAACTATATTTTTGTTTTCCCTCGGGAACATCAATTTTTCCGGGATAAAAGTAGCCTATGTCACTCTCCGTGCCCTAAACTATCTCTACCTATAAAATCACGTCAATCCATCGCTCCGTTTAGCCGTGAAAGACGGACAAACAAACAAACACACTTTCACATTTATATATTGGTGCGGATACATCTTTTTTGAACATTTAAATCCAACTTTTACCTATTATTGAAGGAAGACAAACGTTTTAGCCCATTTTTTACATAAATCAGATGACTCTGGCTGGACGTGTTGTCAATGGAATACAAGAACGTTTCATTAAGGACTAAACAGAAGACTAAAGACGACTTTTTTTACTGAAAACCTGTAGAATTTTACATTAACTTAAATATATATTGATTTGATAACTACTTTAACGACCATTGTTAGAGGTGTATTCTATATTGTTGGCAGTATTGTCCGTCGTTGTGTAAAAAATAATATAATATTTAATCAATTGTAATACATTATAAAAGTTTTTTTTACTTACACTATGGACTACAAAGCTGTCTGAAAATAAAGATGTATTTCTTTTTCATAAAGAAAATACAGCTACTGTCAAAACTAATGCATAGCAAACCAGCATCGGTCATAATGTAATGTATAAGTATAAGTAACGAATATAATGCATTGTCTACATTTTTCCTACTCAGCTTCTGATTTGTTGTTAGTGGCAACCCTAAAAGTCACGACCGTTCTGCAAATACTAGATACTTACAAATCCGATAAATACTTAAATTAAATCTCAGCACGGACACGATCATCATGGTGCATCATCTCTACTACGTTCACTAAATTAAACAATAGTTTTAACTGGACAACTATAAACCAACCAAGAGCACGTTAGACTCGATCAAAAAAGGTTCCTAATATCATAATATTAAGGTATTGCAACGTTTTCCTTAACATTTTTTTACAGAACTTGCTTCGTACCAATTAATTTGAGATTGATCTTATCATCAGAAAAACCCCAAAAAGTAGTTATGTGAATCATTCACGCAGTCGTTATTTACGTCATTATTATGCATCTTCACAACATTTTACTGTCGTACATATATACTGTACATAGTTATATTAATAATATTATTTTGTGGTCGCCCTTACCATCACCTGTTTCTTAGGTCATGGTGACCAAGCTATCACAAAGAAATAAACAAATGGAATGCTAGACATTTAACTAGTATTTTTATTGTTTGTTGCAATGAACTAAAAAGAAATAACTCAAAAAAACGTATATTGTAGTTATTTTGGATATACTAGTTATTGTTTAAATTTTAGACGACAAAGAAAAGAGTTACAAATTGTCCTAAGCGCCAAATTATAGAATGGCGCTTATGAAATTTCTTAAGTATGTGTGCAATATCTTACCCCAAAAAATTATACATACATACATACAATCACGCCTGTATTCCCAAACGGGGTAGGCAGAGCACACAAAACGCTACATAGACAAAACGATGACTATTTCACCTTTTGTTGCCACTTCTAGCATAATATTTTTTAGGTTTTGAGGTAGCAGGTACAAGATTGCTAGCCTGTCGCCTAAAATATACCTTAACCTATGCCCTTAGTCGCCTCTCACGACATCCACGGAAGATCTGGAGAGGTGTTATTCTAAACCCGACACCACACGAAGTAAAAAATTATTGCTTACCAAAACTCATAATTTAATTTCGTAAATTATCTAAGAATTGCCAAATTTAATGAGACCCAGCCAAACGTCACCTTTCAAACTCCTTAGCATTTACCGTTGGCCTGAGTTAGCAAAGTTCATTGAAAATGACAATTCTGCCTAGGAAGTCTGGCTAACAATAGACGCGCGCGCACCCGACTGTTACGGCGACGTAACGCTTGTGCAACTAATATGTCATTATCCGGCGATAAAATGCGATGACAAATGGAAAGTAAGATGGCGGATGGTGCACCACAATGTACTATCGAACCAAGTGATTCCTGACCCACCATACAATCTAACCAACTGATTACTGACCCATCGCAGAACGTTGTCACAATGAACGTCAAAGAGATTTTGCTTGTCGAGCAATGCAATGTCACTATGACGCTTAGGACGTTTGTGCACTACCTACCATGAATTTTACGGTCCGGCTTTTTCATTGAGTTCTCGTCTCGCTTGCTCTTCCATTAAATTGTATTGGCGTGAGCGGGACGGCGCAACAGATCTTGAAAAACCGGACGGCCGGACCGGAAAATTCATGGCAGTGCACAAGCGCCCTTACTGTGTATAGGTTCTATGGTGGGTCAGGAATCAATTGGTTCTATGGTACTATTGATAGTAAGCGTCATAGACATAGCATTGCTCGACAAAGGAAATCATTATTACATTTCCTGTGACGATTTCTGCGCTAGGTTAGAAGTCAATTGGTTCGACTGTACTGTCGGAAGGCATAGGGATGTCGAGGTGTATTTCCATTACATAATTACATACATACATACATACAATCACGCCTATGTTAAAACAGCTGAAGAGCTAGTATAATAGGGACAAGTTGCTAGCCTGTCGCCTTAAACATATCTCTAAACCTATATATCCTTAGTCGTCTCTTACGGCATCCACGGAAGAAATGGAGATATGTTATTCTAAACCCGACGCCACACGAGAATTCCATTCCATATAAGATAGTCAATCGCCCGAAGGTTAACTGGTAGAGATCCCCTCGGGGAAAAGTTCACCTTTGTACGTAAGTTACACTGTTGTTCTGTTATGTTATTCTATGTAATTGTTTTATGTGCAATAAAGAGTCATACAATACAATACAAGAAAGCCATGGTAGCGCTGTCTTGACGAAACCCGTCACCCCTACGTCACATCAGAAATCATTGTCAATCGTGGACAGAAATAGGAAGGACCTCTTGTAGATCGTTACCGACATGACTGACTAGACTAACTATGACTAGGACTGTTGTTCCGGCATGGAAGATGACAAACAGACCAAAGATACCCTGTACAATTATTATCACAAGAGAGATTACACTAAAGATCTGGGTTGACAAAACATTAACAATTTGTCTGGTGCAAACGTCTATGGGTGATGGTGATACCTTACTATCTAGTTAACCAATTGCTAGTTTGTGTTAAACAATACTCATCAAAATATAAAAAAGCTCCTTTGTTTACCTAGATGCACCTCTATTTACGCTTTTGCTCTCGGCAACAAGTAACAACTCAAATGTCAACAGTCTTTTGTCCTATTGACGTTTAACCTAATGCCTTAAACAAATGAAAATCGGCGCGTGCGTCGCATAACAAAAGAGAGCTATTTCTATCAAAGCTATTAACAGTCGACGGTAACACATGTTCCGCCACTTCCCAGGGAAGAGGCGTGGACACCTCGCTTGAATAATGTATGGTGTATGTTTTATTCAGCCCGGTAATTTAATTACCGAGATTATGGCGGATAGCATCTCGACGCCATTTGCATTTCTGGTGTCGTGCATCATTAGGTCAGTGTTCCGCAAACTTTGTATGGTCAATCTTGATGCGTATAAAACATTTTTATTGGGATATACCTATTCCTACTTAATCATAATATTTAAAACAAAACCAAGCTTTTCAAACCCAGCCTGCAAATTAAATATTACGTTTAGATAAATGGAAGTTAACTTTATGTTATACAATTAAAAAAACTGTACTTTATGATCCACTAATGACCACAGTACCTCAGTACCTCATACAGGGTATGCGGATGAACCAATTGATTTCAGACCCACCGCAGAACCTTGTCACAATAAACGTAATATAGTTTTCCTCTGTAGAGCAATACGATGTCACCTATGACGTTAACTGTAAATAAGTTCTCTGGTCAGTCAGGAATCAATCGGTTCATGTGTACATACTTTGCGGAACATTGCAATAAATGGCGGTAGGAAATGCTTGGTGCAGAATGCTCGTCGTGCGTAATTTTAACTGTCTTGCCTTTGTTTTAAGATCTCGCCAGCCCTTTCTAAAAATCATAGTTCACTCTAAGCACTGCACTCACCAATAAGTAAAATATCGTAACAGTTCGGTTTTGGTTTATAGAACAGTTTGATTTTTATTCCATTTTGCAACCAAGAGTATTTTGGTAGATGATTTGTAAAATTATTTTGTCTATCTGACCTTAGTTTTTACCTACAAGTATCGAAATTTGTACCTTTGTACTTTAATAAATAGGGAAGGACAAAGGGAGTCAGTTTATCGGAGCCGCAAGAACTAGCATGCTTAATATCATTACATAATAATTTTGAATTGACTTAACTTCTATCATAATTACAACTTAGCTGCTACGCAAACAATGACAGTAGTATTTAACGCGAGCGTGGGAAACACGTGACTACAGGGAAACCCCACTTCGGCACACGCTATTCACGTTTCATAAAAACGTTGGATGGCTGAGATCGCTCTGGAGCGATAAGTTCTATCTGTAGTCGTGCATTTTATATTGACAATGACGATGACGCTCCTATGACGCTAAAACCGACTTGTGATGTTCTAAATTAAATGTAATGCTTCGCTAACTTTTCCGTCAAAGTCGTTTAAAAAAAAATACATTGTTAAGGGCTGTCGTTACAAATGCGTTAAAAATTTGAACTCAGCGAATGTCCAATTAACTATAACATACATACATATTATATACATACAGTCAAACATACGTATAAAATTCACATGGGGTAAGAAGGCTTAGCACACGAAATGTTAAATAAACTATGTATGTCATATGTTTTAGCCACATTTAGCACAATTTTAAACCTGAAGTTATTAAATAAATACTGGTTGTCAGAAGCATTTCATCCTAATTTCTCAGTCGCGTCTTCCACAGTCTTAAATTAACTATTACTGTCGTTTGGTTAAAACGATCCTAAGATCTTGTTTATGGTTTTCCGTGGCTCCCCGCAGCGCGCCGTTCCGGTGTGGATCGCATAACGACTTGATTACAGCTTAAACTATCTTTCATATCGAAATGAAGAGCGATTACTTGCAGATTTGAGATTTCTATTTAGATTGTCAAGGTACCGAAGGTTGACGGACATGTTCATTGTGTTTTAGGTTACGGAGCCTACGGACGACGATTTTTGAAAAAATGTCGCTAAAATGCAAAATTACTTAATGAATACAAATAGTTACAGCGCTTCATCTAATTTCACACTGACCTACAGTTCAACAGTTTCTCAGTAAAGTTTTACCTATTTACCTGGAATTACAGGGTTGCAATTTATTTTGTTGTATATTCCTTCATTTATCATCATATATACACTTTTGTTGCTTATGGGTAAGCAAATAAATAAGGAAGATAAAATTATGCATATTTGCCAAAATTAAAATTGAAAATGAAACTTATGTGCGTAAGATTTACGATTAACATAAAGTTACATTGCAGGTTGAAATACGTAGAAGATTTCCCACGCGCCTAAATTTGAACGATAGCGACACCCATAAATCCAAAGCGCCATTTTGTCGTAACCGCCAATGGTGTCTCCCATTTTGTTTCACATAACTGTGACGTCAAAGAATTGTAATGAGCTTTTTGCCCGATACTTTCCTAACAAATGAGACAAAATTATGCCATAAATTTCCATCTTGTGGATTATTTCGATAAGGGTTCGGTTAACCAATATTTCTGTTACGGCGTTTATCTTGAACTTGAAGTTTCTTTTGGAAAAGCGGTTTCGCCGCGGTTTGCGCGTCCACTCAAGCGTTTGAACGCTTATAGATTTTCGTAAGCGCCATAGAACAAAAGATCAGATAAAAAATGTATTTTAAACTCTGATTTGAAGTATTGGGGTCGATTCAATCAAACGCGGATAGAATTTAGCCTCTGAATAAGTCACTCTTACCCGTTTTTTTTTCATATGAACATTTTTTTACTCACAAGTAAAGTAAATCACTCCAAGACTAAATTTCATTTGCATTGTTTCGGCCCGATTCGAGACCCATAATCGGCAACAATGCGCCACAGTGGCTGGTGATAACACGCATTTTTAACCGACTTCAAA
>BHDV01048896.1:189171-201334 GCA_005406045.1 Adoxophyes honmai | reverse complement strand
TTTTTGTTTAAAATTATTGATATAAGGACTTTATTTCACGGTGAAAAATATTCCTATCCATGAGCGTACGAATCCATACAATAAGGCTTGCTATGTAAACATCACGAACGACGCATCCAAGTTTATTTCCATAGTCAATAATTCAAATCTCGCAAAGAATCTCGTCTCCATCACGACGACTCCTATGGATTTTTGCGGTTTGTGGCGACGAGGGGACTTCGATTAAGTATGGCCTGAGCACTTTATGTTTTATGACCTCACATAAGTCTTGTAGGTACGGTTTTTAATTTTTAAATGTTTTTAAATTTGATTTGTTTTCGCAAGTTTTTAGGGGCAGCGCAGACGACAGACTTTTTGTGCGATAAAGTCTGCGTGGATTTTTTGCATTGTGCGCCGGACGTTTTGTACGTCGTGTGCGTTACTACATATAATTCCATAGGTTCTATTTTCACAGACTAAAAAGCCCGTCGCGGATTGTTTGTCGTCTGCGCAGGGCCTTATGCCTATGCTGATACCCTTTAAAAAAACTCACTGGTAAAGGAACAGTGAGAACCGAGCAACGAAATCCTCTTTATAAATGGTAGTATTATGTGACCTTTTTACCTGTATACATACACATGCATACCATACATATCATAATTTTAGCCTACTCGCTAGTGATAAATGTAAACGAGTTATATGAAGGATTTTATTCCTGCTGTTATGTTAAAATTGTCCATTCCAATCGTTAACTCCATCTCTAGCAAGTAGAATCACTGTGACACGGTCGTTTCCTGCTTTTTGTAAATGATCAAATTAGGTAAAACATTGCAACGCCTCAAAGTTTTCGACACACATATTGACTGCAACTGTAAAAGGTAAAACCGGCCAAGTGCGAGTCGGACTCCCGCACTGAGGGTTCCGTACAAACAGATTACAACGCCATCTAGTGACAGATTTTCGAACTAATGATAAATTTAAATTTTATTTATAAAAAAAAAACTGCTTGGTAGATTTTGTTCAAACCAATTTTCGTTGATAGTTTTTATGGTAATGTACATCATATATTTTTTTTAGATTTATCACTCTTATATTTTAGAAGTTAGAGGGGGGGGGACACAACTTTTTCAACTTTGGAAGCGTCTGTCGCGCAAACTATTCACTTTAGAAAAGTATGATGTTAGAAACCTCAGTATCATTTTTGAAGAGCTATCCATAGATACCCCACACATATGGGTTTGATAAAAAAAATTTTTTTGAGTTTGAGTTCCATGTATGGGGAACCCTAAAAAAATATTGTTTTTTTTTTAATTTTGTATCATAATTTTAATGCGGTTCAAAGAACACATCTACTCACCAAGTTTTATTAGCATAGCTCTCATAGTTTCGGAAAAAAGTGGCTGTGACATACGGACAGACGGACAGACGGACAGACGGACAGACGGACAGACGGACAGACGGACAGACATGACGAATCTATAAGGGTTCCGTTTTTTGCCATTTGGCTACGGAACCCTAAAAAGTGCACGAGTGAATTGGGGCAACGTTTAGGGGTGTCAATAATAGTGTATTTGAATGTAAAACAAATTTTAATAGTTTGTGCTCCTGTTCTACCACTAAACTCTTACAAATAAGAGAGAAATAAAGAGGATAAGTTTTAAATTACTTTTGCATCTAAAAATGTTTTATCTCACGGAAAAAATATCAATTGCAAAGATATTCTTATTTGTAATTCTCTACAGTATTAACTCTTCACTATACCTACTTAGTAACTTATTACTTTAATTTTTAAATGTTATATTTTTCAATCCTTAATTGTGTACAAAAAAAAATATTTTGCTAACTGTCTTTTTTACTTTGAGTTACATCATTTTGACTTTAGAAAATAAATGTCAACAGCTATTTTCTCTCATACTCTTTGACTGTGTGGTCAAAATCGCTTTTAGCAGTAAAAACTACTCCCTGTCGAACCTCCCTACCTGTTATATAATCTAAACTGTATTAATTTGCGATATTTTGAATAGTTTGTTTGTACCTTATTTTCGCATGGATAGTGCTAACCCTAGTCGTAAAGTAATACATTATGACATAATAGCGGCGCCTGAGTTGATAATAGCGACATTCGAGTAACGCCGGCACTCACATAATTTACACATTATAGGCTTACAAGCTTCAATAACCACGCACTGACGTTTTATTAAAAAAGCGCTTATAATCCAATAATCGTTTTTTGCTGTAAAAATAATAGATGATAAAAACTGAGGAGGTATTTAATTTAAATAAATCTTAGACTTTTTATTCAATTTACGGTGATTTGATTGAACCGAACAAGAACAATCACGCATGTGTTCCCAAATGGGGTAGGCAGAGTACACGAAACGTGACATACACAAAACCATGATTACGACTATTTCACGCTTCGCTGCCACTTCTAGCATAGTTTTAGGTTTGCAAACAGATGGAAGAGTATATTTTTATTTAAGTAATACCTACACAGTCATTTTTTTCTCGTTTAGTAAAACCGTCCCTTAGCTTGACCCATTTATTGTAGGTAGTTTCTATCTACACTAATATTATAAAGAGGAAAACTTTGTTTGTTTGTTTGTTTGTTTGTTCGGTTGTAATGAATAGGCTCAGAAACTACTGGACCGTTTTCAAAAATTCTTGCACCATTCGAAAGCCACATTATCCACGAGTAACATAGGCTAAATTTTATTTTGAAAAAAAAGAGGATTTCGTAAAATATTTGGGTTTAGATATCTACTACACTAATATTATGAAGAGGAAAACTTTGTTTGTTTGTAATGAATAGGCTCAGAAACCTACGACCCCAAAATCTGAAATTTACGCGAACGAAGTCGCGGGCGGAAAGCTAGTACTATATAAAATGGCATCTTCCTTGTTCCAAATTTGCTTACAGATTGTAACCGTTAATTAGAGATTAGGACAGAGTTTCGAAAACTCGATCGCGCTGAAAGTGGCGTAAGCGCATCGAGTCAGACTAATGCACAGCAAAAATATTGCACATTTTATTTCGCTTACAAATTACTTCCCTGTTTTTATTTGTTTTACGTTTTTACGTAAAACTGAGCTGTTTATTCAGTGCTTCGGTTAGCAAACTTCATTGAGACGTTCTTTTGATGTGGTTAATAGATTTTTTTACGCATAGATTAGATTCACTTAAATTAGTAAGGTAGCGGCACCAGTGATGGACAATGACCCAATGACTCTTATTTAATACTCACTAAGGAATAGTAGTATTTTTTTGTACTTTATTCTTAATCAAAGGTTGTAAAACAGTCTTCTTCCAAACTGGGCTTGTATTTGCCGGTAAAAGGCGTTCCTGTTTATTCGATAGTCCAGCTGGAATAATCTCTGACATGATTCGATTTGTTTCAAGGTATTTTCAAACATTTTCGCATTCACACACACAGTGTAGTTAGGGATTATTTTAGCTAGGAAGTGTTATTTTCTAACGTAATAAACTAAACTCGTCGAAACTAGGCTTTTTTTATCTTTAATTTATGTACAAATTTTGAAAACGATTCAATGACACCTCAGTACTTAGGTACTTACTTAAATATGAGATTGGCCATATTAATTGCAGCCGGTTGCGTGACTTACTCAATATTAAACTTCATGGTGAAGGCGCTCGTTATAATGCGAACAAATTGTAAAGGCGGTCAACCTGCTAAACATTCATAGAGATGTCGGCTGGGTTAAAAATATGTAAATCTAATTATGTAGCCCGTTAGTTAGATTATGGAAAAATATGAGCCACGTGTTTTTTGGTTTATCAAATAACTAAACATCGACAAAGTTATAGATCATCAAACTTTCGAAGTGGGGGCTTGCGACGTCACGCCTAGGTAGAAGTTGTACCAAATAGTGACGTCATGCGAAACTTTTAAGCGCTGTTTTCGTATTTTTTTGTTTGTAAAAAAAAAAATATGTTTAATATTTTTTGCTAATCTGACAGTAAAATTTTTTGTCGTCTACCCTATTCTAAGAATAGCCGTATTAATATTTGCAGCCGGTTGTATGACTTTCGTAATATTAAACTTCATGGTGAAGGCTGTCGTCATAATGCGAACAAATCGCAAAGGCTGTCAACTTGCTAAATTCAACTTCCTCGACACCTACAACAGTCCGAAATGTCTCATCAATTCGTATCGCTTCACCCTTGAAATTGCCCTACATATCCTCTTGGAGCTCATAGATATGCTAACTTATTCCGCATCTATGCCGTCGATACGTTATCTTGCAAGTACGGCTGTGACGGTAATTAGCTTGAGTTGTGATGACGTCTGCGGTTGCGACTACGACTACGTTGCCCTTGGAACCATGTCGTGTCATCCTCATTACTATAGACAGGTTCATGCTTAATCCTGTACCTGTAGGTGTACCTACCATCAGCATGAGTTTATAGTTTACTGTTAAGGGTGATTCTTGGAGGAAGCTATTTTTGTCGTATTCCTCTGTAATTTTTTTATTTTCAAATAAATTTAAGCAATAATAACATACTGTCATGATATTTATAGTTTGTTTTTTTAGCTTTTGAATTTCGATTCGAAATATCGATTCGGTATTCCGTGTAAATACACCACACAAATACGTTTCGATTACGAATAAGGAATCTTAATGCATTGGCCATCAAACGGAATTCCGAATCAGATCAAATTTCGAACGGAAAACTACTGTTTGTATGTGGCTCCATAGATTTATATGGATTGACTGCATTCGATATTTCTAATCGATATTTCGAATGTAAATTCCGAAGTGTATGTGGCCCCGCCCTAATAGCACAATCCGAGACAGATTGAACATCGGCAATGGTCAGCTATTGCTATCACAATCGCCTTAACGAAGAACTCTTTGACAGGTCAAGGACATCGACTCGGAGAGCCAGCACTCGGCGCGCGCGCCGACCGAGAAGCTCGAGGAGAAATTGTGAGTGACCTTCACTTCCGCGGTGTTGCCCATAAGGCACTGCGCAGAAGACAGACACTTTGTGCGATTGAGTCTGCGGCGCACAAAAAGTCTGCGTGGATTTTATGCATTGTGCGCTAGACTTTTTGCGCGTCGTGTGCATTCCTGCATATAATTCCATAGGTTCTATTTTCACAGACCAAAAAGTCTGTCGCAGATAGTCTGTCGTCGGCGCAGGGCCTTATTTGCACAAAACAGTAGTGCGAGATGCGAGATAGACTATGAAAGTCACTGTCTAATTAGAGATGTCAGATAATGACAGGTGGTCTATGAAGCGCTTGTTGCTGTGCTAAGTGTAGTCATTCATTTAGTAATTTCAAAAAGTTAAAGTAAATGGGTCAATTTATACTTATAAAGTTGTCCAATTCTTTTTTTTTTCAATTCGATACTTCGAAATTTAAAATAAATTTAAATCGTAATCTTTACATTTTACGACGGATGACGAGTTGCCAAGTGCAACGTTTTTCGGTTTTTTACCACTCTTTTAGGATCGAAGCGTTCCGCTTTTGATCAAGTGAACAAGTAATTGATCAAATAACCATATAACCAGGTTCGGCGAAATGATATACATATGAGTATGAAAAAATCATTACTTAGCTATTTTCTTTCGAATTGGAAAAAAAAAATTGGACAACTTTATAAGTATAAATTGACCCATTTACTTTAACTTTTTAAAGTAAATGGGTACGGAATAAACTATTACGACATTTATGCATTTATGCCAAGAAAATTGGTTATGAGCTATGACACTGATCACAAAACTGTAGGACCTAAATTTATAGTACGCGAGGTTTAAGACTGTAAAGCATGCAAACGTAATTATTGTCTTCAAAGTCGATTGTGTAATGGATGGATCATTTAAACAAAACAAAACACCATTTATGTTGCTGCACCGTAAAATTATCACTACAGGCTTTGTCTACATTGACGAAAGTAAACGCTGAACGTTTGAAAGATTTTTATTGGGCTGTTAACGCCTGGTATTCAATTAGAGAGTTGTTAAATCGTAAAATAAATCCAAAACACTTCTCGTGTCGCTTTAGCACATCTAATCTTATTTATACTGGAGTATGTGTAGATATAGATATCAACAGAATTTATGAAATACATCTCATTGGTGAATTTATTGGGTAGGTACCTACGTACTTATTACTTTTTTACACGGCTGTTAAAAAAAGATGTTCACAGATGAGTCGTGTCATGATAAGTAATTAAATTCAGATACAATAATAAATACCAAAATAAACAGTTCTCTTACTTTTCTAATCGATTTTTTTAACTTGAATGCAAAGGGTCGAAAAACGTGGAGCTAAGCTTGATTTAACACGAGAGTTATCCGTATATTTGATTATGAATGAGTCTCACGATAGTTTCATGTTTCAATCCCTAAACTGATCTTTAATTTAAGTAAAAGTTTCAACGCTCAGATGTAGCCCCAGCATTAGTAAGTAGGTCAAGGCGACGTTTTTTGACATAATCCGATGTCTTTTCTTTTTATTGTGCAGACGAATCGATGGCTTCAACTGTATTTATAGTCATTTTACATACATACATACATACAATCACGCCTGTGTTCCCAAATGGGGTAGGCAGAGCACACGAAACGTGACATAGACAAAACCATGATTATGACTATATCACGCTTCGCAGCCACTTATAGCTTAGTTTTAGGTTTGCAAAGATGGAAGAGGTAGAATAGTGACAGGTTGCTAGCCTGTCGCCTAAAGTATACCTTAACCTATGTCCTTAGTCGCCTCTTACGACATCCACGGAAGAAATGGAGGGGTGTTATTCTATCCCGACACCACACATTTTACAGTCATTTTAGGTATAATTAAATAAAAGTTTATGTATATCTTTTATAAAACCGCAGTAAATGGAGGTTTTGTCATTTTCACACTAGGTAGGTACTGTGCAAAAAAATACGTATATTTTTCTGCATGATCGCATGTAATTTGCTAAATGTATACATATATGTATAGATTTAATAGAAACTTCAAAGTTCAACATACAAATAATAGACCTCTAATTAATTTAGAGCTTAAAAAACCAAACACTTTTTCTGCAAACGTCTAACCCGGACCTACGGTTATTTTTGTAGCAAAATTCCAAATTCATAACTAATTATCTATTGTTTCGCTAAAATTAGGCTGTAAAATGTTTTTTATCTTAAAATAGAAAGATCCGCGTTGATCTATTATAGAGTAGATAATACCCGTTTAATATTTAATTATCAAGTCGCCGCGTAATTATCCGGCAGTACATTTAAGGCCAAGTCACTGTAGTTAAAAATATAATTAAAATAAACACGACTAGTGGTCGTCGACCAGCCTAACAAGCTTAGCATTTACGAGCTCAGTCGTGTTGTTCTCTAACGTTACAAACTAATCCAGACGTCAAGATGTTAAACTTAGTTGTCACATAAAGAATGATACAGACTAACAATAATTAGTATTAAGTAATACTAAGAAAAATGTTAATTGCTAAAGGCCATTTGAATTCTGACTGTTCTGCATCCGTAGGATAACAAAAAATAACATTTCGAGTTAAGAAAAAAGTCAGTTAATGTTTTTTAAAGATTCCAGAGCTACTTGTGGCCCTGTAAATAATCATAGGGAGGCTTAATGCACATTGTAGAATAGAAGAAAAATGTGGCGTCGGGTTTAGAATAACATCTCTCCATTGCTTCCGAGGATACCGTAAAAGGTGGCTAAGGAATTAGTTTAAATTTTAAGGTGTATTTTAGGCGACAGGATAGTAATCCGTCTCTATTATACCTGCCAACTAGAAACCACAAATACGCCAGAAGTGGCCACGAACGTGAAATAGTCATGGTTTGTTTATGTAGTCTTTCACGTCTTCACTCCCTTTGGAAATAAAAGCATCATGTATGTATGTAGTACAGAAAAATTGACATCTCGACACAGCTCGTGGACGAGTTCAACGTTACGTTAGATTATAAAATAAAATCACTGCACAGAGGTGAAACGTCGCCTTAATAAGTAATTGTTACAAAAAAGACAATGGCAACGCAAAAAGCGGTTCACATGTTGCCACCGTTTCCGATGCAGCTGGTTGGGTTCCGCGCCTGCTGCCTCAGGGTCCATGAGGTCCATCATGAGATGACGTCAGTAGGCAGTGCCAGCTTTAACACTACCAGTGCCCTAGGCGACGAGATTTCTATGGCGCCCCCAACTAAGAGCGATAGATTAGGTACAGTCGAGTTCATTATTAAATGAAGAAAACTGAGGGTTCAAAAATATCTGTACACCTTTATGACATTGACAATAAAGTGCAAAAGTTTACATATTTGGCATTTATTGTCTGCTCATATATTTATGAACAAGACTGTACATAGGGGTTCATTTATCGCTACTTTTAGCCCCCCTTTCTTTTACTTTTACTTTTACCCCGTGGGTGACGGATTAAAATTAAAATAGCACCTCCCCCTTTCTTCCCGTGGGTGTCGTACGAATCGATTCTGGGAAAGGGTTAGTTTATTGTGTTCTCACTTAACGATTTACAACAAAGAATTTGGATAGGTATGTACATGTTTCATTACGGTAAATGCATACAAAAGTTGCATGTATAGTTTTTAGCACAGCCTCACAAAGCAAACAGAGCAACGGTAGACCAGAACAATAAAACGAGCACAAGCACACAGAGATAATTAGAGAAGCTTAAACAAAATTAACACTGTAACGGTTGACTGAACTCTGCTCTACAAATTATACTAATTCCATTTTCTAGTCTAGGTAAATGTTTAAACAGTAGCTACTGTTAAGGCACAGAATAGATAGGTAATAGTACAAGTAAATGTACCAATGCTCGACACTGACCCAATACTTGGCGCTTGCAATCTTATGTCATAGTAAGACAGGTGACAGATGGGTGTCATCTACTGGGCGTTGAGGCGTCGAGCATTGGTACATTTACCTTATAGACGTATTATTTTGCACGTGTAATCGCGGAAATTGTTATTCAATATTGGAGAGGAGCGGTAACGTTAATACTTGCATGTGTTATAGAGTAAGTCGACCATTTATTACTAAATATTTTTTATGAATATTTATCATGCAACATGCAGTGAGGCTAACATCCGATATGAATGCAGGAAATCTGATCAATTCACATACTTAGTTAATAACATACGTACATACATCACGATTCCCTAATGGGGTATTCAGAGCGCACGAAACGCTACGTAGACAAAACCATTTTCACGTTTCGTGGCCACTTCTGGTATATTTTTTTAGGTTTTGGGTTGGTAAGTAGAATAGTGGCATGAATGAACTAATGCTAACTTAGCAGGTATAATAGTGACAGGTTATTAGCCTCTCGCCTAAAGGCGACTAAGGAATCAGGTTAAGGCAGGGGTTCCCAAACTGTGCGCCGCGGCGCCCTGGTGCGCCGCAGACAGTATTGAGGGGCGCCGCCGTGAGTCAATTCTTTATCATTATCCGAAACCATTTTCATTTTTACACTCTCAACCTAAATACTACCAAATTTCAAATACACAATGACAAACATCTAAAAACTTGTAGGGGCGCCGCGGGCTGAAAACGTTTGGGAACCTCTGGGTTAAGGTATATTTTAGGCGACAGGCTACCAACCTAACGCTATTTCTACTTGCCACCTTCAAACCAAAAAATATATGCTAAAAGTGGCCGCGAAACGTGAAATAGTCATCGTTTTGTGTTTTGTGTGCTCTGCCTACCTCATTTGGGAATAAAGGGGTGATGTATGTATGTAACACATAAAGTTATAATCGTAAGAAACCAGTTACGGACACTAATGCTAAAAGTATTTGTTTTGTTCAAACTTTACCTATCGCTTTACTCATGCCGCTCACGATTCCTTTAAAGCTTTTTATTTTGTAGAAAAATGTAAGAATGAGGAAAACACTGAATATTAAACAACTGGCTTAGAAGGATTCTGCAGGGTTCTTCCTATGAGTATTAAAAAACCTTTGATATACTTTACCATATTTTTCTGAAATCCCTACTTTCTGTCTTGTAGTAGAAAGCGTAAATGCGTTCGTCGCACGTGTTCTAAACGAATTCGGTTAACGAACGTCATTTTTACGCTACACGAAACATTACATAGCTGAAACTAAGCCTTCACGCTTCAAAGCCACTTTTAGCACAGTTTTAGCTTCATAAATAAATAAATCAAATAGTAACCTACCTAAAGAACAAACGATTCATACGAAATGGCTCAATTTCTTTCATTTTATGTTTAATTAAGGGTTCAGGCCTTTTCATTTCGAACGAAAAATGCAAAATAAAAAGAAAATGATCCGCCTAATTCCATATTAAAGTATTCCCTTTTCTTATTCCCCTGGTGTGCAATATTGCACACATTTTTTATACGCATTTATATTTTTATAAACTTTATGTTATTATGTGGTTTTTACTTTGATGAGTTAGACTTTGGCTTCTTCACCGAAAGCCAGTGTATTTTCAATACAGTCCTAACGTCTGGTATCGCTCCACAGCGTTAGAAACCCTTTTACGCATCTCTAACAGCATGCCTACGGAACCATAAACATCAAATGCAAACACTTTGGGTATATGTATTTTATTTTTTTATGGCCACATAAATTCGTCTAAGGGAATGTGCGGAAAATTTAAAAATAAATTACGTGTACCCTTGACCTTAGGACGTTGAACTTGCCAAATCTGAGTCACTCGTACTCGTCATTTAAAGCGTACTTACTTCTAACAATTGCACGGTTTGTTTGGGTCACTTGTACTTAGCGGAAATACTCGGAAGTATGCAAAGCGAGTATTTTGGTGGAAGTATTTCGTGCAATGAACTCACTAAGTAACTGTTTAAACGTCCCGTCGTTATCGCTCTTATTAGGCCGTTCGTCATTAGGTGTACCCACTAGAGCCACTTGGGGTCGATTTAAAAACAAACAAGAATAAAATCCCCGTGTGGTGCCAGGTTAGAATAGCACCACCCCCTTTCTTCCCGTGGGTGTCGTAAGAAGTCGACACTGGGACAGGGGTTAGTGCATTGTGGGCGATGGGCTAGCAACCTGTCACTGCATTATCACGTTTAACCATCTGGTTACCCTGCTGAAATTGCTAAACGTTGCACTGGATTTTTGAATTCATGTGCAGTGCTCTGCCTACCTCTCTTGTGAATACAGGCGTGAGAATATGTATGTATGTATGTAAAAATAAAATTTAGTCATAGAATAAGGCATTCTCCCTGCTTTTTTGGTAAGAATATTTTTTCGCGAGCAAAGAATGATGTATTCTATCTAAGTTCCAATCCAAGATTCAATTTTGACATATTTCTTTAGTCGCCTCTTACATCATCCACGGGAGAAAGGGAGAGATGTTAATGGTGTTATTCTAAACCCGATACCACAAGATATTAGATGTTTTTTACTATGTACGTTTCGTGTGCTATGTAGCCCAATAAAATTGGGAATACAATTGTAAACCGTATCACAACATATGTTCAAGAGTTACACACTAATAGAGACTGACACATACGACCACCCATACTGTACAAGCTAAAGGCATAAAAGTTGATGTAAGCTCACACTCATCAAGGAAGCATCTTGAATATCTTGACAAAGAACGTCGGATATACAGGGTGATTGGGCCAAACAGTTTGACGCATCGTATCGTGTCGTGTGCCAAAGTAATTTGCAGATAGAAGGAGTCATTCCCTATATGTATGTACAGCCCCCATATTAACACGTTCCGTGCACACATTACACGTATTGTGTAATGTTATATTTTTAAATAAATGTATAATTTAAACTCGATTTAAAAAAATACAATTCTAAGATGTACCCTCAAAGTAAAAATGTTGTTTCAAAGTGCATGTAGGGTTATACCAAACGCAAAGTTACTGACAAATATCTTCTAGTTTTTTTGATGTAGCATAAAAGCCCTAACAGACGACCAAATTTGGTTTGGTCCGAACCACGAACTTGGTTGGCTCCAAACCAAACAACCGAACAAATGATCGGCCAACCGCTGAACACACGTTCGAATTTGGTTTGGAGCCAGCCAAGTTCGTGGTTCGGACCAAACCAAATTTGGTCGTCTGTTAGGGCTTTTTTAAGTTTTCCGAAGAGGTAAAAATGGAGGGTTACTAATGTTTGACCAAAAAAAATTTGCCAAATTTTCACTTCCCAAAAAATGTTTCGAAGATTTCCATTTGCCAAATA
>BHDV01048896.1:164124-181272 GCA_005406045.1 Adoxophyes honmai | reverse complement strand
CAATAATAAAAAACTTGAATTATGGTTTACATATTTTTTATTTAATATTTTATGTGCCCACGTTTTGGCGTGTTCAAGCTTTAAAATCAAAATCTATCGGGTTGCCAACTTGAGAATATTTTTTTCTTAATTTTTTACGTAACGCGTTGCTTAAACCCCCTCCCGCCCATACAACTTGAACGTCCCCTGAAATAAATCCCATTTCATACCTCCATGAACAGCTGAACCCTGTCGCATGGAAAGCGGTGACACCGACCGCGTGATTACCAGCCGACAATGACCCGAGTCGGAAGCGCTAGTAATAGCACCCCAGAGGCCTTGGAAAAGTTTATTGATGAGTCGGTAATGCACAAACGCATATGAAACGTGGAATTATGAGATTAAAAAAAAATCATACATTTATCACGCCTCCTGTATCCCCAAATGGAGTAGATAGAGCACACTAAATGTTACATAGTCAAAACCATGGCTATTTAACGCTTAGCAGCCATTTCTATGATAATTTTTGGTTTAAAAACTGATGAAAGAGGTATAATAGTGACAGATTGCTAGCCCGTCGCCTAAAGCATACCTTAATACAGTATCTTCGTCGCCTCTTACAACATCCCTGGAAGCATTGGGGACGTGTTATTCGAACCCGACACCGCACGGGAAATAAAACAAAAAAAAACTAAAACAACTTAGGTAAATCTAAAAAGTAAAGTAAAAAAAAATCTCCCAGATCGTCGCCAAAAGCTAGGGTGTCCAGCCAGAAGCCTAACATAATGGCCGCCAGCTCTGGTTACGGGAGTTTTTGCGACATGTTTTCTTGGAACAAAATTTAGAAAACCTGAAAAATCCCATTGTGTTGAATCCAGAGCAAACTTGTTTGTCAGGTCACCGTCCCGTTGACAAGGCCCTGGAAAGTGTAGCGAATGAACGAGCGATGAATGAATGAATGAATGGATTCGCGACGCAAAGCGCTTTTGTGCGCATGTGAACGGCACTGTATGGCCACAACCACGCTTTGCATATTGCAAAGAAAGTAAAAAAGTTTGCTAAAAATTTAACAAAAAATATTTTCGAAATTTATATTTTTTGTTTTGTTCTTCGTTGTCATTCTTACTAGATAAGTATGTATACCTACGTACCGAATTACGAGTTAATTAAATCAAGCGTTGAAGAGTTCCCTTCTGCGGATACGAGCCTGGCTGGGCCACCAGATTTCTTCTACCAAATTATCTTGGTACTGGTATACAAAATTTCAGTTCAATCGGTAACCGGGAAGTGGATCATAATTTGCAAGAAGTCAGAAAAAAGGTTGCGTTGTTCTTTTGTTCGGTTATTAACTACATAATCAAAAACCTAAAATAAACGATTGTTTACTTTAGAACAAAATTGCAGCATCAATCTTATTCTAAAACAAGTCTCGTTCTACAGATGCAGACTTTAATAGCTTAAATTCATCTTTCCGATTACTTAAGTTACTACAAAATTTATGCTTAAGTAGGTACGGTCAGGGACTGTAAAAATTCATGGGCCACTATAGAACCGTTTCAAAGAAAAAATCATTACGATTTCCCTTGATAATTCATGGGATGTTCCATGTGTCCATAGTCAATGGTGGCTCATGAATTAAAGTCCTTGACTGTACTTTTGACCTGACGCTCGGCTTAGCGGGCTACTGCTATAAAAATACATAAATAACATTCAGCTCTCAAAACTATTATAAATACACAGTGCCGTAACTAGCCTTCTTTGCGCCCGGTGCGAGCTTTCAAAACTGCGCCCTTGAAGATACTGGTCTGGTCATTTCTGCGCCCTTCCAGGGTCTGCGCCCTGTGCCTGGGCACCGCTGGCACCGCCCTAGTTACGGCACTGTAAATACATATTATTGTGCTGTAATAATGTTATGAGAACATGCCATAGATTCGTTCATTCAATTGTCTATCCAACGCTGCTCTCAAAAACAATTTCAAAGCAACTGAAAACCAAAACCATAACTTTACTAATGTTCTAGTTCTACCTATCTGATCCTTTAAACATATTTACCTTTATTTTGAGTAAACGCACGATATTGTATTTTTACCTATTGAAACCTGACCCACCGCAGAACTTTGTCACAATAAACGCAATACAGATTTCCTTTTTCAAGTAATACAATGTGACCATGACGTTCACTGTAAATAGGTTTTATGGTGGGTCATGAATAAATTGCTTCGATGGTATACGAGTCTCACCTCATAATTATGATTACATTGACTCGCCTAAACTTTAGGGCTTTGGCCCTAAAGCATACCTAAACCTATTTCCTTAGTCGCTTCTTACGACATCCACGGAAGAACTATTAAACCTCTTTCATCTGTTCACCTAAAATTATGCTGAAAGTGGCCACGGGACGTGAAATGAGAATAGCTTGTCTACATTCTTGTGCTCTTTGTCCTTGTGCTCTGCCTACCCCATTTGTTATTGTATGTATGTATGTATGTATGTATGACTTCGTGCTTTCCCTACCCCCTTAGTTATTGTATGTATGACTCGTAATATGTCATTATTTCGCTTGTAATAAATGGTATAGCTGAATGGTATAGCGGGCACTGACGCGCTGTGTCACTCTCCCTGAACCCGCGAGTACGTGCTGCGCATGCGTGTGCGCACGTGCGCGGGACAGGGTTGCCAACAAAGACAATAACTGCATAGGTAAACGCCTGCAAAAAATAACTGTGTATACCAAATAAAAAATAAGCGTTGATTTTAGTTTACATTCTCTACATTTTTATAATAGTTTTTTTAATCGTGGTTTTGCTTACAAAAATTTTGAGACACTTTTCATCTTGGAGTTTCAGGGTTTTCTTTATGTTTGGAATTGGATGCAATGTTAACCAAAAATATTTAGGGTCGATTGAAACAAATAAAAATAAAATTTAGTCTTGGAATCAGTCTCTTTTTTCACATGATAAATGTACCTATTCACACGCAAGCAAATAGTTACTTATTCTAAGGCATATTGTTTGTTTGATAGGACCTTAATCGGTATCTTAGATTCTAGCATTGGTGCCATAAGAATACAGTAGTACCTACCTAAGTATTAGGGGAAAACGTGAAACCGCGGTTCTCATACCTAAAAAATCACTCATGAAAAATGCTGTGCTTGGGAATACAACTGAAATGTTTGTGTGTATGTATGATCTCCGAATCGGTCGAACTGTTTATCAAAAATCGACGGCATAGCTGTCGACAGCCCTGTGAGTCACCGTTATTCCGATAGAGATCGACATTACTTTCGGCTGTTAGCGGTTGCGGTTTGGGGAATTCAATTGAGTAGAGATTTTCGCAAAATAATGAATGTGGGACTGCGGGTAGATGGGACTGATTTGCAGAAACTTGCGGCATACGAAGTTTCCCAACAGTTTTCTAAGAAGCCCTTAGGATTAAACAGCAACAGTTTTATGCTTCCCTGGTAGGTTTTCGATTAAAAAAACAATGGTTAGCTTGTATTTTGCAATCCGTTGACTTCTCCCCCCCCCCCCATTGCTGAGCTGACAATAATGTTCCTAAATAGAGTAGGCAGAGGACACGAAACGTGATTATTCCAGTTGTCGTAGCCTCTTCGAGAATAATTAGACTTTTTTTATTGATTGATATTAGTATTGGGAATTCTTGCAATAAATTAGTTCACAAATAGAATGTTTATTGTGATATTTATCACATTGTTTGCACGCGCAGCAAACCGGAAGTAAGTACTTATTCGTCCAGTAGCCGACACATAGCCGCGGGTCGACGTCCTGGCAGTGAAACTCACTTTACCAAGCATTTCCTAAGATCTATCTTTATGGTACCAAAGAACATAGAGCTATGGAACAAGAGCAAATGATATAACTGAAGTTGTTAACATTTGTATTCCCAAGCAGGGTAGAGAGCACACAAAACGTTGCGTCGAAACCATTTACGAGCCACTTTCAGCAATTTTTTTGGTTGAAACACTACCTACGAATGTTATTTTGTTCCTACAAATATTTATTATTATTTGGATTTTGCATAGAACTTGGCATTCATTTAGATCTCTATTCTTTTAGCGGCGAAGTCCACAGCCAAGCATAATTCTTGTACTGTACTTGGCTCAATTCTTTGTTTTTATTTTTATGATCTCTAAAAATCCTTATGTAGTTAACATGCCATTTGAATGCCATTGATGCTTTGTACCTTGGCTTAGCAATCTGAAGAGATATCGAACAGCGACGCAGTGTTCGCAGAATTACAAAAGCAAGCTCATAAAGTGACTTTCATTGTCGTACCGGGACTGGTTTTTGGTCCGTAGGGCTGTGTAGTCAATCAAGAGAAAGCAATAAGGAGGTATTCTGACATCCCATTTTCAGTTTAATGGGAAACTTACTTAATGGATATTACACTGTTACCACCAGGAATAGAAAAGACGCTTTGCTGAGCTTTCAGTTAGTTTTACGAGTCGATGTAACTAAAAGAGAATAAAATTTAGTCTTGGAGTAAGTCACCCGCTTTTCTGGGTTCCGTGCGTGAAGGGTGAAAGCGGGACCCTATTACGAGTCCGACTCGCACTTGACCGGTATTTTTTCATATGAATACCTAATTGATTTATTCGGAAGTAAGGTGATTTATTGCAAGACTAAATGTCATTTCCGTTTTCAGTAACATTACTTAACGTGCTGTACGGTCGACCAAGAAAGTAGTCTACCACTTTTGACAAAAGTTTCTGCGAGATCAAAATTATCACAAGGTTGACATTGTCACTGTCATAATATTATGGCGAGGGGAAATCGACCTTGTTGTTTCACGAGGTTCAAATGAATCTTCAGGGGGTAGACCGATTTCTTGGTCGACTGTACCTACCTAAATAACAGCCGGCTTGGCACAGCAAAGCGCGAGTAGACTTGCGCGCTAGATAGACTTTACCTGTCACTGTCTAACTAGAGACATCAGAAAATTACAGGTACTCTTTCCCGCGCTAAATAACATGCACATATCGCAGTTCTAAGCCTACAGGACTGATTAGCAATGCTTGATCTAACTCAAGGCTGCTCAACCTTTTGAAGAGTCGGGCCAAACGGTAGATTCAGTCATTAACAAAGGGCCACCTACATTTCCTACTATAACTAACGCTAGGTCAGTTATTGCTGGAAATTCATCCAAGCCATACTTGCTCGGGCCATTCAAAATTCTTCCGCGGGCCACACTATGGCCCGCGGGCCTAGGGTTGAGCAGCCTTGATCTAACTCATCCCCTCGTCATTCCTTTGTTCTAGAGAACGAACCGTCCGCTGTTCGTCGGTGCTGATCGGCGCCCTGGGCCTGTCCCTGGTGGCGCTGGCCGTGTACACCGCCGTGCTGGTGCTGGCCGACCACTGGAGCCCGCGGCCCTGCGTCAGCGAGGAGTGCGTCGGCACTGGTGAGCCACCGACAGTGTGAGGAGAGACTCCTATAGAGATAACTCTCACCAGATGTTATGTTAGACCGAAGTCCACAGAGAGAAAGTTCCACCATTCGTAGTCATGCTCTTGACCATCGATCGCTTTAACGCAGCCGAAACGTCAAAGTACAATTAAAACTGTACTTATTTAAAAATAACGTGATTAATTCGCTAAAGACGGACGGACAGACAGATAGAGACAGAGAGTTACTTTCACATAGGTAGGTACATATTTTGCATTTAGAGGCCCCGCACACTGGCCACTCAGTGGCGGCCACACTTGAGCGTCTAGTGGCCGCCACAAGCTGCGGACGCGTTTCTCCATACATTTTATACTGCATCGGCGCACACCGAGCGTTTGAGTGGCCGCGTTCGAGCCACAAGCTGCGGGAGTAAAAAAAGTGGCGGCGTGTAGTGGTCTGACTGAGCCACTGGTGGTCGCGTTTAGTGGCGGCGCTTAGTGGCCGTAATGTGCGGGGGCACTTATAATGTCTATAATGTCTGTTAGTCTGTTAGTTAGTTTTTTAAACAGACAAACTAAAATTCACGAAATCCTGTTCGATATAGTTCAGGGCCGGAATTCGTAGATATCACGAGAACAGTTCAGTTTGAGTGATATTTAAAGTTAAGCAATTGAGGATGCAGTGTCTGAGTTCCCGCCCACATTTTGAAAGGAAACAATGGAATATTACTCATCGAAAGGTTAAGTGCATTTACCCCGGGAGTCGCAAAAACGTTTGAAAACATCAATTTGACGTCTTGACATGGATGTCTGGCAACAAACATGATTATGAGCTGATGACAATGACTTTGCCACCACCAACACTTGTTTTGTGAATTAACACCTACTCACTGAACTGAGTAAGCTACTGAACTGGTACCTACATAATAAGTACATGATATGAAGTTTGCATCAGTCTCCACGATGCACGTTTTTCCTTGTTTACACGGTTCGACTACCGCCTGTTATTGAAATATGGTATAGTGAAGTGTAGGTATGGCCACTTATGGCCAAATACGAATACTTAGGTACAGTGACAAACAGGGATTGTTGAGCCACTTGCCACTGTTCGTAATTTAGACGGTCGTGTAATCAATGACCGATGTAACCGACTAGATGTCAGCTATTGTATTAGTATTACCCGACCAAGTTACAAACATAGTTAAGTGGCTCAACAATCCCTGTTCGCGATGGTACCTACAAATTTAGTTAATGATAAACTTAACCAGAAATTAACCAGAAAGCAAAGTTTCTCACAAGAGCAAATGCTTTATCTACCATGTTAGGCGTCACGCGAGGAAGGAGGTTGAAAAGTCCTACTTTATAAGTTAACACCATAGCTCTTTTTGATCTTGATGTCAAATTTTCACTGCCATCATTATTATTTACAGCAAATATGACTCATCCACGATCAAACAAACAAAAGTCACCATGTTACCAACTTATAAAGTAAAAGTGTCGGGAAGTACCTAAGTATAAACTGTCTGGGAGAGCTGCCTGAAGTTACTGGTGCTGTGAAACATTAGGATAGGGATAGAAGTGGAAAAAACTAAGAAATATTTTTAATATATTATACTTATAGGTAAAAAAACAAAATCACTATTGTCTGTGTGTAATGAAAGCAAACTAAACAAAATGTTTGTTTAACTACTTATGAATCAATTAAATTTTATTTTTATTAGCGCCCTTAACTAGGTACGACTCAGATAAGTACATACAATGATTCATAAACGGTTTTAATCTCAATAAATAAGAGTAATTCATTCAAAACATTCCACATTATCATAAGAAAACAAATTATAAATCAATTAAAATGCCACGCCGACAGTAATTATGTGATTTGCAATGCATGCCAGCCATTCCGACGCATCTGCTTCTTCATCTGCAAGTCCGACGTAATAGTTAATGGTTAATAGCACTATATTGTGGTGTTGGGTCTAGAATAGAGGTATTCTAGAATACCTCTCCATTTCTTCCGTGGGTCGTACGAGGGGACTAAGGAAATTGGTTTAGGTAAGCTTTAGGCGTCAGACTAGCAACCTGTCAGTATACCTCTTCGTCCTCTTCCATCTGTTATCAAACCTAAAATTATGCTAGAAGTGGCTGCGAGGCGTGAAACAGTCATGATTTTGTCTATGTCATGTTTTGTGTGCTCTGCCTACCCCATTTGGGAACGTTTGTTTGTTGTTGTTGTTTGTTTATGTTGCACAATACCACATTCTTGGATCGTCTCGGAGCTATTTGCCATGGACTGTGGAACTTGTACCATCGCCACTTGAACTTGTTTGTAATTAAAAGGTCAAGTGTGTGTCGGACTCATGGATCTTGTGTTCCGTATAAACTTATAGATCTAGCCTTTATTGCGTCCCAATGCACTCTGCAGTCTGCACATGCCTTTTCATGGAACTATTCTTATTAAATACTACCTCTTCCATTTGTTTTCAAACCTAAAAGTATGATAGAAGTGGCTGCAAAACTTGAAATAGTCATAATCATGGTTTAGTCTATGTCATGTTCCGTATGCTCTGCCTACCCCATTTGGGAACATACGCGTGATTGTATGTGTATGTATGATAAAGAAACAATAATGGTTGAAACTCGAGTAATCCTTTCAACCTTCTTAGACTGTTGAACATAAATTAACACTATTTCCAATCTAAAACCGAAAAAAAAAGCTAAACGACAATTTTATGGCTCGTGTTTTAACACTAGCGTGCTAGGCCTGATAAGGGTTCCGTTCCACGCTTTAGGCAGATAAAAAGAACCCTACGCCTCGCACAGATTAAATATTCCACGTGTGCCATAGACTACGCCGTTTTCGCGGGAAAATGATACAGATGCATTAATTAACTTACTTTATTATTAAGTCCACCATAATTATGCTTTTATTGCGCGCTATTTCTCGCATCACACGTGCTTGAATATTTAGCGGATGATTCAAAATGGCGACATATTTTCCTAGACTTGCGTCATAATTTTTTTTCTAGAACATCTGAAGCATACGGGAAAACTTATTGGACAAAGAATTCCGTTGTTATGTAACGCCAACTATTAATATAGCCAACTAGGTTTGTAATAAGCTAAAAGTATTAAGAGGATAGGAGTCGCACCACTTCTCCATACAAACGTAGTCCCTAAATAAGAAAAAGAAATAGAACATCGATAAAAGCAAACCATAGGGGCATAGCCACAACAGATACAAATTTAAAGAAAAAAAAATATTTTGCTCTAATGTCATTGTTCACGGAGAAAACAGGGGACTACGTTTGTATGGAGAAGTGGCGCGACTCCTATCCTCTTAACGCCTGCATAAAAGAAGTCCCGCGCTTTAATTAAACGTGAGAGAAAGAGATGACAGGCGCTTTTTATGTCAAACGGTAACATAGTTTAGTAGTTTAGGACTCATTCAACCAATATGATTTTGTTGTTGCAACTTCTCCGATTCGAAAAAGAAAGCTAGGTAGGTATGCATCTGAACAATTAATGCGTCTGTGGCCACCAATGTCTTCTAGTCTAAGTCAAAGTGTCACAAAAAAAAATACGAAAAAAAATGTTATTCGTAAACTCTAAAAAATTTCGGAACATGGGGTGATTCGGATACTCCTGGGGTTGGTCTTTCGCTGGACTTTCGGTTGAAACTATTCCTTGGGACACCTATATAGGGGTGTTTCAAGTAAAGTTATTGTTCACTATTCCATAGCTCTTACTGCTGATGAAATAAATTTCTCTTAAAGAAAATCAGTTTACCTCAACCGCCACGAAAGATAATCGAGTGTTGCATCAGATCACGGCATCACATCGAGAGCACGCACTGCTTTTATCGACTTGTTACCATAATAGTTAGGCCGCGGACTGGACGGCAGCGGTTAGCGGGGCCGGAGGCGGCTGGCTAACAATCCCTTGCGCACACACACACAGCTAATAGCTGCTTTTGTATCCCAGAATGTGACGATTACAATGATGTAATAAGATGAATCGTGCTAATAGTGCTTTTACCTCTTCTATTTTAAAAAACTTTATGCTGGAAGTGGCTGTGAAGCGTGAAATGTTGCGTGAAATGTGCGATCGAGTCTGCGGCGCACAAAAAGTCTGCGTGGATTGTACCTATGCATTATGCGCCGGACTTTTTGCGCGTCGTGTGCGTTACTTCATATAATTCCATAGGTTCTATTTTCAAAGACTAAAATGTCTGTCGTCTGCGTGTGGCCTTGGTGTTGCTGTGCCTTCCAACCATCGATACACTCGACGCTGCCGTCTAATCCTCGGCCTTAGTATATCAGCGTCATGTAGTGATGATTATGCGTCAATTAACGTCGTTTTCCGCAGGCCACCCACGCTTTTCCTATTACAGGGAACCACCGATGCAAGGAGCTGTGATTAATTTAAGGAAATACTACGTTTAAAAAAGATGTTTATAAAAAAATCTTTGCAAAGTTTCTGCTGCACATTATTCTTGGAAATTATCCTTCCCAAGCGTTGGCAGACATAAAAAAAGAGGAGGAAAAGGAACCCCTTGCGTCTTAACTACACAAATACATGCTAGGGAAGTTGCCTATCCGAAAACATGGAACTTCTGAATTAGATTCAACATCTTCATCTGCATCTGCAGGAGATCAATGCAGAGTTTAATAGGATACAGACAGATAAAAAAAAACATTTAGGGAGGACTTTGCGGCGGCGGGAGAGCTATTGCGATAATACAGGGTGTCCTAAAAACAGTGTCAAGCAAAAGCCCAGTGATAGAAAATACCACTTTTATAGCTTACGAGTTACAATTTTCATTCGTTTTTTTTTTGACACCTTGGCCTAGAAGACTATTATTTTCCACAGGGGCATGAATTGTTGAGATAATGGTTGATTTTTTTCTTTTATGGAGGAAAGGGAAAGGTCTTATTTTAAATCCGAACATGTAGGTACTTAGTTGATATTATTTTTCTTTCCAGCTTCAAGAATAATCTCAGCCCTGAACAAGGACATGGACCCTTGCACGGACTTCTACGAGTTCGCTTGCGGCGGCTGGATCAAGAAGAACCCGGTCCCCGAGTGGGCCACCTCGTGGGACCAACTTGCTAGGTGGGTGCTAGAATAGTTGGACCCTTAGGGCCTACTACCCCAACACATCCATCGACACTCCCCATTTAAGTTTTGTTTAGTAAATCTTCTTTCATCCATTTTCTCTGTATGGACATGTTTTTTTAGCAATGAACTTAGCCCCTCCACTTAGAATCTGAACAGGTTAAGTGCTCACCACTTTATCGAGGTAGATCGTTGATGACCTCATATCCTTTTACTAGATGTGTTTTCAGCCTCATCCACTTTACCGATCGCGAGAAGTGAAACTAAACAATTTGTGAAATTATAACACTTCTGACGTACTTACCTAAAAGCAGTGCTTACTCTTACCATTTGTTCACCATTGATTACCTATGTTTGTCCAGATTACGGGAACGGCTGGTGGTAGACCTGCGGGAACTTCTGGAGATGCCTGACGAAGAGGGGCTCCCGAGCAGCGTGCTCAAAGCTAAAGCACTGTACAAGACTTGTATCAACACTGGTAAGGGCTTTATAAAACTTGTGTCTAAACTTACAAGAGTTTAATTTTCTAAAACTTAACACTGGTAAGCTTTTTAAAAGACTCGTATCAAGTATGGTAAGAAAACGATAACATGTCCAGGAAGAAAACGGGGTTCTGTAATCACCTACGTAAAGATTTCGAAAAGAGACCCTTCGATACTTTCGTCATCTCAAAACATCTGATCTCATTTTTTCTCACATTTTTTCTTTCATTTCACATTCTCGTCATTTCTCACATTTAGCGATCAAGCTTTAAGAAAAATGCTTACATTTAACTGATTGCTTTGAGAGAACAACACAGACTACAACTTAAGGAAGTCTCAACCATTTTTTAAACATTGTGATACCTTGTCCTCAACAACGACTTCGCGTAGTTATTGAGTGCTGTTCAGCCTATACAACCTAACCTAGCCATTAATTCTTGCTCATAACTTTCCAGAGCAACTAGAAGCTGACGGCATTAAGCCGATACAGCGCACTCTAGAGGACCTAAGCTTACCCCCCACTCCCCCGGTGGAGGCGTCAGCTAACTTCAGCTGGGAGCTAGTGGCGGGCCGCGGCCGCCGGCTGCTCGGCCTCAGCGTGCTGCTGAGCGTGCAGGTCGCGGAGGACGTCAGAAACACCAGCAGGAACCGTGTTGTGGTAAGGGGAACTTGTATTTAGAACCCACATTTATTTGGTACGTCTTTGAACTGCGGTTAGAACAGGTGGGAACTAATGTCCAACAATACCAGTCAAAGCTGCCAAGGTTGTGTTCCTGCAAATACTTGATGCATAAGTGAGGAAGTAGCTTCTAAACCGTCAGGAGCATTTTTTGGATATTATATAGAGACTGCTGGTGACGAGTTGAGCAACTGAGTAGATATGCCATTGATCAGGTCGCAAAAAATCAGGAGAAAGAACAGACCATGTCGTGGTAGGAACTGTTTATGACATGGCCAATCAAGTCTGTAAGTGTACGAAATAACGACGTAGTTCCAGTAGCAGTAAATCCTAAAGGCTTCTAAGGCTCCCACGCACCTTATATCAGAAAAGGTTCCACCTGAATTCACCGAACATGTTCCTACCATAGCGCCACCTATCGACCACACACGTCATCAAATGTCAAAGTGGTCTACTTCAAGCTAACGACTTTTCGATGATCGGTTGCATAAATACAACTTTCAACTTTCTCCCCGGACTTTGGTCTCTTAGACTCTAGGCATAACATTAGCCTGGAGAAAGATCTCTTAGAGTCTTTCTCACATACTCAAATTCTCTCTGCTTTCAGATCGAGCAAGTGTCCCCAGGCTTCAGCGAACGTTACTTGCTGGCGCCGGAACAGTTCGCCCATGAGTTGGAGCAGTACCACCAGTACATCAGAGACATGGTGGCCGTGGCCGACCCCCCGACCAACGCCACCGCCTTCGCTGATGACATCGTTTCCTTCAGCAAAAGTCTGGCTAAGGTGACGTCGATACTATTTTTGATAGCCAAACAATGTCTAATCATGTATAATCGAACCAATTGGTTCCTGATCCTGATCCAACCTTAGAAACTATTTACAATAGGTAAACTCATAGTGATAACACATTGCTCGCTAATAGAAAGCATTATAGCGATTGTAGTGACAACGTTCGAATCAGAACAATAGGTTGAAGTGTAAAGAAAATTACAGTGTAGGGAGGTTGCTTGGTAGGTATGGTTGTGCATGGGCATGGATGAAAGTATTTCAGAATCCTAGTTGGTTTCGAATTTGTTGTTCATTTTCTTTGTGAGATTCATTGATACCAGCGCCACGAATTAGCAAAGACCTTGTATTTTCAGTATTAAGTTTCCTGGAATTATGATCTCGCAATGACGTTACTTTTAACTCGTTTTTTTATTTCATCGAGAAATCTTCTCATGTCGAGAAATATACCACGGAACAGTCACGCGCGTATCTTACGACCCCCGTACCTAAATTACAGTGCTTTTAAGGCTCCCTCTTTACCGCACCTACTTAGTTCATGGAACTGCTGATTTGAGGGCCACATTAGCCAACTGGCTCCATCTCGGGCCAAGTTAATAACTGGCGTAAGATTTACCCAGATAGATTTAAACTAGATCAGCACAAGCCTTAAAGTTTTGAACCACAGATCTAAAGTCGTCAATTAATTACGTCCAAATACTATTCAGTTTATTACGGAATTCTTCGACAAATAAAACAATTAGCAAACAATACGGTCTTCTTTTTTTCACGGACACCATTGTCTGCGTTTCCCACGAGGTTGACTCACATGAAACCAGATTGGTTTTACTTCACTGTATCGTATCTGGTAATGTAATCGGCCAAAAAAGCAAATGCAATAATGACTAATGAGGTTAAGAGCCTCCAGTGTTGAGTCACTTTGTTAGTTACCTAAAATTGTGATACGACATCTATCAGATATCAGATAGGACCTTTACCTACAGAATCAGATATACCTACAAACAAAGACTCTCCATGGTCTTCGAAACCGTAAAGAACTCCTCAAAGAAGTGAAGCCAAATTAACTAGCAATGTTTCGATCTAAACTCGATTTAAAGACATCAGTTATCTGTTTCGTTTGAATGAGTTAGTCTCAGGGTTGTTATCAACAAATGAGAAGACATGTTTCCGCTATGGTTACAACTACAAACGACATCCACAGAAGGAATGGAGAGATGTTATTCCAAAGACACCACACGGATGATTCCAATGATCCATCTTCGAGGTGTAATCTCTTAACTCGATGTTCCAGATCATGACCCCAGTAGAGGTCCGGAGGAGCGGAACACACCTGTTCCATGAGGTGTCCGTACAGCAGCTGGTCCAGGGTTCAGGCGGTGGTCCGGCCCAGTGGAAGGAGGTGAGTTTACAGAGCAAAAATAAAAACTGTCAAATTTGTAAACGTAAAGTTTGACACTTACGTACATACATACAATCACGCCTATGTTCCCAAATGGGGTAGGAAGAGCACACGAAACGTGACATAGACAAAACAAAGATTATGACTATTACACGTTTCGCAACCATTTCTAGCATTTGCCGTTTTGATTTGTTTGACGGCATATTACCATCGTAGTACAACATATCTCGATGTCGTAGCGCGGCGTTAGGTTAGCGCTGACGTACGCATTCTGTTTGACGAAGCCTTAAACGTTGCCATAGATTTTTGTTACCCCGTCTGCGAAAAACCTCATCTTCCTTTCGCAGCACAACTGGGAGAAGTATCTGAAGCTGGTGTTCTCCAACACGAACGTGACCCTGGACCCCAGCGCGGACCGCGTCATCGTTATGGACTTGCCTTACCTGCAGAAGCTGGCTACCTTGCTCTCTGACACCAAGCCTGTCGTGGTTGGTAAGTCATTCAAGGTTTACCATTACCATCAGTATCTAATATCAGCTGGAAAACATCCACCACTGTACTGGAAACTAGACTCACTTGTAGTGGAATAAAACGGATACACCTACGTCTTCACATCGAGATTAGCTCGTATTTGTGTTTTGCAGCCACTTCTAAAATAAATTTAGGTTTAAAAAACAGATGGAGGAGGTACATACAATAGTGATAGGTTCCTCCACACCTGAACATGTTTGGCGTCTTTCTGTTATCTGCTTGTCGTAGACTTTTCACGAGGTCTCACCGAGAGATTAGATCTTTTCCCCAAACTCGTCAGTTCCGCGTAGCATTAGTTCCATTCGCATTTTTCCCCACTCAGATTTTTACTCATTCTACGTTTTTATCATTCATAGGTATTGCCAATAGTCATAATTATTCAATTGTATATTTGCTCAATCAGTTTTTTTATTATTCCTGAATTTTACCAGGGTCCTCATTTCCTAATAGCGAATTTACTCAATGAGTTTTTATTACTATTCGCGATTTTTACCAGGGTCCTAATTTTCTAATAGCAAATTTACTCAATCCGTTTTTTTATTATCTTAAGTATTCATGGTAAATGACGTTTAGAAAATATAATGTACCAAAAATATAAAAGTAGATATTTATATTCATATTTAAATATGTATTTGTTGGAACCATATAAGAAACTGGTATAACTTAATAATATCACGCAAGAAAGAAACGTGTTACGTAAAGCTAAAACGAATATTTTTTTATAATATCGCGTACAAAACCGGAAACGGAACAATATCGCGTAAGAAATTACAATATTACGAAAAATAACGACAGGAAAACTTTTGGTATGAGAACAACATCGCGTAAGAAATTAGAATATTGCAAAAAATAACGACAGAGAAATTTCCGGTATGGGAACAATATTGCATAAGAAATTAAAATATCGTGCGAAATGTCGGTTAGACATATTTGAGAATAGGAATGCAAGCGAATGACAAAAAAAAGTGAATAGGTAGAAAATCGAGTGGGGAAAAATGCGAATGGAACTAATGCTACGCGGAACTGACGAGTTTGGGGAAAAGATCTAATCTCTCGTCTCACCGACGGAGCGTACCTAAACTGCGGACTGGACCTCCTCTTTCTTTTTAACGTGTGGAAAATGCACCTTATGCAGCCCCCGGCTCGAGGCAGCTCGAAGGTATGAGCTCTCCCACAAAAGGTGGACATACCCTCTAACAACAACACGAATTCTCTTGGTGGCCATTGGGCGATCCAGTAACCCGGAAGGACACATCCTGTTCGCCCGCTGACCATCCCGGGGCCCCTCGTTGCGCCCAAGAGTGGACCTCCACTGGTAGTTAAGCTTGCTCTCTGCCTCTCAAAGGTTGACTGTAAAAGTTCCCTTAAGGGATAAGTCAGCTTTTGTACTTTACCACTGCTTGCTTTTTTGGCGTGTTTTTTTTTGTACAATGAAGTGTTTACTAGGGTACTTCAATTGGCTATTATCTTTTCAGAACGCTTCCTCTGGTGGAGCGTGTTCTCCACAGTAGCCCCAATGACACTCAGTGCGTTCAGGGACCTCGGCTTCGCCTTCAGCCGCGCGGTCTTCGGGCTGCAGCAGCGCACGCCGCGCTGGAAGAGCTGCACTGCCAACGTCAACGCCAACTTTGGTGTGGCTTTGAGCTATTTGTACGTGAAGAGACACTTCGATCAGACTTCCAGGCAGAAGGTGAGTTGGGAAAATGGGATTGTAAATATTATATTGCATAGTTACTAAAAAGTAAAACAGGGTGGCCGCAAATTGGCCGTGAGTATTTTAACTAATGGTCGGTTAAATGTGTCTGAAAACCCCTCAAAATCCAGTTGCCCAGTGTTTTGTACTCTGGCTATACCTAAGTCAAATATGTAGCATCGCAATGTCGCACGATTGCAGGTGCGTACGCTTCGACTACCGGGATTTATGTACGGGAAGTAAGGTAGGTAAAATACGGGGTGAAATGACCTGAAAAACAATGAAACACTTGTCTCCCATAAGGTCAATGCTGAAAATTTCCAAGAAATATTTTACAGGGGTTTTCAGACGCGTATACGTATACCGACCACTAGTTAAAATTTCTACGGTCAATTTCCGGCCACCCTGTATAAGGAAGACGGTGAAGTACTTAACACTTTTAAGGTATCTCTCATCATTTACTTCCAATAGTGGTGGCGCATCACTATTTTTGGTTTGCAAAAAATAGGCCACACAGGCAATGTCGTTTTAGTATGAGTTGACTGTACGTCTCAAATGCCTTCTTGTCCAGGCTATAGAGATGGTGGAAGACGTGCGCTCAGCGTTCGCAGAGGCAGTGAAGGAATTGGAGTGGATGGATTCGACGACGCGCGTGAAGACCCTGAGCAAGCTCAGCGCCATCCGCAACTTCGTGGGCTTCCCCGCCTGGCTGCTCACGGCCGAACAGCTGGACAAGCACTACAAGCATGTGAGATTTGTCTTCTAATTCTAGTGTCCGAAGGTACAATTCTGGCCGAAGCCAAAGCCGAAGCCGATCAATCGGTATTCATTAAAAGTTTCGGCTGAAGTCGAAACTGAAGCTGAATCAAGCAGGTGACCTGGAGAAACGGTTACCTACATGTGTCAAGGCGTAGCGCAGACGACAGACTTTTTATGCGATCGAGTCTGCGGCGCACAAAAAGTCTGCGTGGATTGTATGCAATGTGCGCCGGATATTTTGCGCGTCGTGTGCGTTACTGCATATAATTCCATAGGTTCTATTTTCACAGACTAAAAAGTCTGTCGCGGATAGTCTGTCG
>BHDV01048896.1:89493-113657 GCA_005406045.1 Adoxophyes honmai | reverse complement strand
AGGCAGCCGCTCGACCCGAGGCTGCCTCAAGTGGATACGCGGCTCAAGATGTCTCTACAAAATTCACATAACAGGAAGCGGCAATTGAAATTTGGTCAATTTTTTAAATCTCAGTCTCTCCGTAAAAAAATAGGTGTTTTTTGTAATCATCTCCTAATGGTAGAGTCGATATTTGACACAACAAGGCTAGGTAGATACTTTCTTTAAATATGTTGTTGACATTATCTCACCTTTGACCAGCCTTTGCCATCTTTCGAAACTCCGTCTGTTACAGCATTTAGTTTTTTCGCACACAAATTCCACAGTTTCATTGAATGCAGCTTCCCACGCCGGCCTCTCGTCAGACCCTTGGCCAAATCTTGGTGCATTTGCAAGTATTCTAAAAGTCCTTTCAACTGCTCCAAATTAACTTGTTTACGAGCTCTCAAATCTAAAATTACGTTTTAACATTTTATACAAACTTTATGAAACTGTATTGAAAAGTTTGAAAAGAAAACGCAAAACACCGATATGAAACAGGTTGCATGCGTTCCAATCCCAACAAACGAAAAAAAAAATTAAAAAAAAAAGTAGAAACAAAATGACCAACCTGTGTCCAAGTCCATTTCACGTTCACGTGGCAAAAAATGTAGCTTTTGGTTGCTTCCAAAATCTTGTTTGGCTGTTCCCACTATTGGGTATAAATTATGTAGCACTAATTTTCTTTAATCCAGTGTCAGCCAGACCTGAGATTTATACACAGTAAGATTTATATCGTTTCGGTATCGCTTCTAACATCGCGTAGATATCGTTCGGTCTAATTTGGGTCGGCCCGTCTTCATCTGTTTTATCGACGCGCGTTGGCGGGAGTTTCATGCGCGCGCAATTTCGATTTTCCGAAAGGCGAGTTAGCGCTCAGCGCTTCAATCAGAGGTGATTTATTGATGTTTGTAGTGTTCTGTAACTATCACTCGCCGTGCTATAGTACTATTACCTACATATTCTGTGGCGTTGTTAATTTAATCAACTAAATAAAAAAACATTGCCAATATAACAGTTTATTTAAAACCTGCAAAATTATAAATTATAAAAAAAAACAATAATACTTGCTATTTATGTATGTACTTACTTATCCATTTTAAGGATTGTAAAAATATATTTCATATATATCACTTACATTGTACTTAAATTATCAAAAAAAATTGTATCATGTAGATTAAAAAGTCTCTATTTTATACTCAGCATGCAGTGAAACCCCTGAAATGCAACATGAAAACTGTAAATATTTCAGGTAAATATCTCCTTGCTAAAACACTGCATAAATAAAAGGACTTGGATTGCCACCATGTTTGGAAAGCGCTGAACTCGCTGAGCTTTCAACATGCTGCTCTCTCACGGCAAATATTTACATCCCGCCCCATACATCGTGAATCGTGATTATGCGAACAAAACAGAAAGTGTGACTAATCCGCGCAAGTCCAACAAAACAGGATCATTTTAATTTAGTCCGGTTGAAAATCGTTCACGGCAATAAAATTGACAAGTGATATGATATCGGTAAAAGTCTTTGATTTCGTTCCCATTTGGGTCGCATTGATGAGAAATACATTAATGAAAACTGTATTAGATAATTTAAAGTGAAATTGGCACCGCTGTGATCAAAATGGTGCTGGAAAAGCTACGTTTGCTAAAGAGGGTGAGTTTTATTTAGATAAATTAGTCAATAACACAGAAAATCCCACGTTACAGGCGATATGGCTACCTTTTCTAGGAACTAAGGGTTTGCGGAAAAACGACAACAATGATACATTACAAAGAACTATTGATAATTTAGGAAAGTAGATTGTTTTCACGATTCAATTTAGGAGTACGAAATAAGTAGAGTAGGTGCCTAAGTAGAAGAATTGCGAAGTGCTTAGTATTTATAAAGACTTAAATTATTTAACTAGTAAGAATAGTAAATATTACGTATCCTACGTTCATACGCAGCAGTTAAATTATTAAATTTAAGTAAGTAGGTACGTCATTGACCGTTCATGATTGACCACTTTGTGCTAATAAACTAGGTACTTAGTAAAGATTTATGATCAGTACCATCCCCTGCAAATTAGATTTCAAGAGTTTTTCTAGTGAATGTAAGTCCGGAAAATGCGATGCGCAAACTTCACCTCCATTAGAAAATATCTAGCCTAGTAACTTATTGGGAAATATTTTAAAGCAGAGAAATTTTGGACTTTTAATGCTCTTAAGTAAGATCTACATCCTGCGTTTATGTCGGTATTATAGTACTATACTATAGTATTATTAAAATCAGATTTATGGATATATGAACTAAGTAGGTATCCGTACCAATATATAAATGTGAAAGTGTGTTTGTTTATTTGTTTGTTTGTCCGTCTTTCACGGCTAAACGGAGCGATGGATTGACGTGATTTTTTAGGTAGAGATAGTTTAGGGCATGGAGAGTGACATAGGCTACATTTTGTCTCTTCAAAACCCCCCATTTCCCTAAAGTGAGGAGTGGAAGTTTTCAATGTAGAAAGCTATAAAATTGGTATCTCTTCTGTGATACCCCGAATTTAACGCGAGCGGAGCCGCGGGCAAAAGCTAGTTAAAAATAAAGTAAAATTTTCATAAGTCAATTGAAGTTTCATGTTTCAAACGTAGAATATAAAATTTCGGTTTGTTAAATTACTTACTTCAAAGTAAAACAATGATCATCACTATCATCGTTAAAGAAAAGGACTCTTCCAAGAGTCTCCATTTCGAAACTCAAAAGCGAAAGGAGATATTGTTGACATCCATTTAGTACTTATTTATCTTTCAAACGACCTTCGGTCTCTAATTTTTTTCCAAGTGACGTCAAAACAATAGTCACCGTCTCAAACTGTAAAATATGGGGAAATCGAGTGATCAAGAAGGAGAAGAAGAGTGAGTGAAATCATTAAAAATGCATAATTTTGTAAGTCTTCAAAAAAGGAGATTCTCAATTCGGCTGTTTTTTTATGCATGTCACCTGAAGTCACCTCGGAACTTCTATACGGATGCACCGATCTGTTTGGTTGGATGCACATAGTGCATTTTGGACATAATTTTTTTAAGTACGCACATACATACATACAGGTAGAGCACACGAAACAAAACGCCACGTAGCAAAACCATCACGATTTCACCTTTCGTGGCCACTTCTAACATATTTTAAGGTTTGTAACAGGTTGCTAGTCTGTCTCCTAAAATGTATCTTAACTTATTTCCGTATTCACCTCTTACGGAATCCAGGGAAGAAAAGTAGAGGTGTTATTTAATTATAAATCCGACACCGCACGCAAAGTTTGAAGTACCTACCTACTTTAGTCAAGTTAATTTATGACTTATTTTTATAGTCTGACATAAGTTTTTTTTTTTTGTAACAAGTTACTTCTTACATTTTCGTGGTATTTAATTAATATTAATGATTTAATTGAACACAGAATTCTTTAACATTACCTATATAAAAGTATGTATGACATGGCCTTTTGGCCGTTCAGGATATTGCTAATTTGAAGTCGGTTTATTTCATTATTTTTAACTGTTTCGCCACGTCATTTGAACAGCACTTTGCAATAGTGATATAAATTAGCAAAAAGACATATATGTAAACTCTGGGACCGAATCAAAACCGGAAAGTTATGCACAGTTTATTATCGGACACATTCCTGTCTCCCATAAAGCCAAACTGAAAATAAATCAAATATTCGATAAGGCTGCTGAGCCTCAAGACTAGAGGTACCTACAATAATAGCTAAAGCTTAATTAAAAGGAGAAAATTGTTTTCCAAACCCTATTTAAAACCCAGTAGTGTAAGATATCTAATAAACAGTATCTTCAATTAGATTCAACAGGCGGTTTACCACTGCTATTGTTCAGGTCGAACTAGACAAGTTCCAATCGAATAAAACGAACAGTGGCATAAAAACTTCCGCTCGGGCCGCACGCGTTGGAAAATCGCGGGAAAACGGAAATATTCTGTTCAACTTTTTTTTAAACAGCCTTCTCTAGGTTGTCAAGTCTTGAATTTTATTGAGTGAGTAGTGTTTTGTTTTTGCAAATGAAAATGGAAATAAAAGTTGACGTGGTAAGTAAAAAATACGAATACTTAGTTCCAGCATAAAACTTAACTGTTCTTTTTTTTAACATCAACGGACAATTTTACAATGCTTCATAATTCACGTGTTGAAATTAAGTTCATGAAGGTTCATAGTTCATAAGTATTTGAGTTACTTATTATGAAATCGGGCATTAGTTCTTCGATAATTATCGAGATGGTTTCCATAACTAGGTATCTGAGTACCTACATAATATGAAAAACTAAGACACTGATGTAAATTTTCTGCTAAAGCTAGAAACCTTTCCACATAAAATATCGCATTACTTGACAAGGAACATCGGTACGCGGCTTACTAAGTATAAAAAGTTTCTTTCGTTGGTTCGGAATTAAACACCTAATTATTTAGACTTTATCAGAACAATAATTTCCCTATTTAAATCAGAACATAAAGTTTAGTAACTGCTTAATTGTAAACATCTAGATACTATTGTGTTTGACCTACGTTATCGTGCTGTCCCTGACATTTGGCTTGAACCATCGAAACTTTTGCCGTGGCACCCATCCCAAATATTGCAGCAGGGATTCTCCCCTCTATTCCAATACTCATGTCCATTAGCCATTAGGCAACGCGTGCCCATACCTACATACGGTGTCGGGTCAGATATTGCAGCCAGCCTAATGTCAGCAGAGAGGCAATATTTTGAAGCAGTGTCAGACAACGGCCGGTTAAAATTAACTCGTGTCTATATATTGAGTTCTAATACTTTATAACATCATTGTCACCATCAGCCAGTAGACTGTTGGGTATAGCTCCCCATCAAAAAACAGCACAACGAACAGACAGTCTCATATTTTGCATAAATTCGGTATCAAAAGCACATCTTGATTGTACATAAAAGACAATAAAGAAACAAAAACTACCTGAAAATAAACTAATTAAAAATAAAACTGAAAGACATCCTTGAGACCGCTACCTACCTTGGGGTAAGGTGCCCAAAAATTTGTACCAAAGACTTGGGCCAGATCATCAGTCCATTTTAAGAGGTGGAAACCACCTCGCTTTCCGGCTTGCTACCGTCGTCGTTAGACCAGCGTCGAGTCCGAAATCTGAAGTCTTAGTAAAGCTTAGCTGACGGCATTCTTGTTTAATCAACTTATCAGAAAATACGTGTAATTTACCTTTGCCTACTAAAATCGAAACAGGTAGATTTTTGCACTTAGTACTTTTGCGTCTGCTATGAATGTGGCACTTACTGACTGAATTATTGAAATATGGACGCGTAACTAAATTCGTTTGTCCTTAAAACCTTAGTAACTTACAAACAAGTGCTACTTTAAATTCAACAAATTTTCGGCAAACCGCAGCCAATTATCAATACATTCCATATCGCGGTTCATTTATTTTGGTTTAACCACTTGAAATCACCATGCACCTGTTATTTGTGGCTACGCGAGAAGCGTGGTTGTTTTATGGTATTATTTGTAATATTTGATGGAAATTAAACAGAAAACAGATAGATACAATAAACAATTACGTGGTGGTTCACTGGTGGCTCTACCAAAGCTCTACGTCAAATAAAAAACAAACATGCAGCTAAACAGATAACCTCCTCCTTTTTAAAAATCGGTTAAAAATATGATTAACATTTTTAAGTGAGTATCACACTATCATAGAACCACGCCCTAACGGCATAGAAAAAAACATTTAGAAAATGTCAGCTGAATCTCTGTTTTTTCGTAGTGACTAAAGTAATTGCAATTTATCAACTTACCAAGTCTAACAAGATCCTTAGTCAATTTTAAATACTATTTCGCGTGCAACTATGTTCCAAAATTAGACCTCCATGACGCTTGATTAAAATACTTAGACCGATTAGGCCGCTACAGGCTAATCCAATTAATTACCTTGTTTGCGAAACCCTGACATAATGTCCTAGCTCCTAGGTAAGCAACGGTATGATTAATGAATTGGACAGCTCGGAACTGTGCTCATCGATTTTGTTGTTATGGCTATTTTCAAACATCATTAAGTTTGGTTGTATCGTCAGTAATATTTTAACTCGCGACTCTATCCCTTCTTCTAAGTCCTACAAGAAGTCCAGGGATGTAACATACCTACTCCCGTCATTCTTCTTGACTCAAATTTCATCGAAATCGATTCGATGAAACCATGAAAAGGTAACAGACGGAGTTAATGACGTATTTTGTAGACCTACTGATTCATATAGAACCCTGCTGCTTTAATCGTGGGTTGTACTGTCCAACCAATTGGTTTCTGACTTGCCGCAGGCGTTGTCACGGTAAACGTAATACAATTTTCCTTTATTGAGCAATGCAATGTCACTGAAATTTAATGTAAACTGGTTCTATGGTGGGTCAGGAATCAAGTGGATCGATAGCACGTAAGTAATTAATGTTTACTTACGTTTACGCACTAGGTGTAACCTCTTAATCTTAATTAGCACTTTTAGTTACTTAGTTGGTCACCCCTCGCGACCTGCCTTGTTTGTTTGGTTTGTGTCACTCAATTACTTACTAGGAATTATATTTACCTTCTCCTAAATGTATACATTCAGGGCGATATAAGCAAGCATGCCATCTACCAGATATAGGTTTAATAGAATTATCATCGTTTACGATTTACGAAACATGCATCACGTTCTGTGACTCTATAGAACTTTGGAAAAGTTACTAATCTTGCTGAAAGATCCTTTCAATTTCCCCGTTAAAGTGAAAGTACTCAGTATTTCTTCTTCCAATTTACTATTTTTGAGTATTGTACTACCGCTTTACCTCACTTAAATCTTACCGCCACTTTAACTTCTCAATCAGCCACACGGTGACTCAAGGGCGCAGCGAATTACCTCCAGCCGTTGTGATTTGAATACCAAAGCACCGCTAAGTGCTTTCCTTCTGTGGTCACAAACGATTATTCATTACAGTACGTACTTAATAGCCCTGGGCGTGACCCTACTATTATAATCGACTGACCGAACGGAGAAGACACATACATATTTAATTACAAAATGCTTTGTACTTCCAATGGTAATTTAGTGAAGTAGTTGACGGTTTTACTATACCATGGTAACAATTATCGATCCTGTACTACATGCGTGTCCGTTACAAAGTTGATTTGGCTGTAAAAATATGATTTATAGGATTGCACGACGATTACTCGAGTACTTGCTCGGTTAATTGCTATACAACAAGCGGCGGCAAGCGTAGGTGTCTGAAATCAATCGGCTAAAAGGAACATCGGCCTAACAGCCTCTATAGTTGGCCGGAATACTAATAATTTTATTGTTTATGACTTCAATAAAAGGGAACGTAAAATTAGGTCGTCACGGACGTTCAAATCTCGTTTAGTGGACGAGATATACCTATTATTTGTAGCATGATAGCATGAAAGCTTCACGGCGAGAGCATGATGGTCCCCCGGAGCGAGCCTTTGGCCGGTTTATGCCTCTATTAATTGCTCCAGTTATTAGTCGTTTAAGCGCGTTATGGAATAGGCGTAAAGGGGCAAATCAGCTGTACTTATCTATTTTTCCCCCTGCAATATGAACTATAGATGAAAAACCTTAATAAGTCGCCCGGTTTTATGAGTGAGTAATCTCTGCGATTAGACATTATATTTTTAAAATTTGTAATAAATCGTTTGGTTTGCAAACTCATTATTTGTCCATCTTACAAGTTTGATTATTCCTGTCCACTTATGATTGACACGATTATTACATTAAGATAGTTGTCAATATCAAGGAAGTGTTTTCATACTTTTTGCGTAGTTCATTGCAAACTGTACACAACTACATAAAACAGGTGACTTATTTAAGTTTTTCACCTATACCTAGCAGTTTAGTGTTTTGAAGCTAGATACATTTCTAAAGGGATTACCAAACGAGGTAGTTTTGGTTTCTTAAAGCTGATTCCTTTACAGCACACAGTGTACCCGTCGTCAACGCAACCGCAGCTCCCCAACAAAACCGCTGGCCAGCCGAAGCCCTACGGCTCTTGGTGCACCCCCGATTCCACACCAGCCCACGCCACGTAAGTTCCACGCGAATCCTTGGGGATAACTGGCAGCTTTAAAACTAATTAATGTTGGGTTTAAATTTCGTGTTATTTTTTTTAAGGTTGACGCAGACCAACTCTAACATAGAAACTAAAACGCAATTTCGCGATGTTACGAGCCAAGGCAAAGGGTGAGTTGAATAACACTGATTTTGAAATATTGACTTGAAATTACGTATTTGAAATCGATGCTATAAATATAAATAAATTGTGTGTTTTCAGAACATTCATTCAGCCAAAAAAAGTTCGATTGTTCCCCTCGACTCCACCACAAGAACAGAAAAACAAAGTTGTTACAATAGGCCCGGATACTGAGCTCCAAGACTTCAAAAGTTCTAAGTTGAAAAATGACCCTCCTGAAAGGTAGGCACATTCCCATTCATATTGCTATCAAATTTGTGTTTCGAGTTAAATAGTTAAGTACTTAAAATCTTAATTTCAAAACAAATTGAAAATCTCCATATTTCTGCTGCGTCTAATTTTACTTCACTATTTGTAAAAATGTCAAAAAATTTAAGGGCCCCACCAGAAAAAAAGTCCCCCGTGACAGAAACCCCGCAGAGTCCGGTGCCTAATTCGCCATCTCGCAAGAAATGTCGTGGTTTCTTGAAAGTGCCAAGCTTTTGCGATCCCTTCACTCCTATCGACCCTCAAGGTAAGAAACAAGATCTACAATTCATCAGATTTTTTACGTACCTACCTATAATTTAATCCTCATAAACAACGTTTCAAAGATTTTTGAATTCTTGTTGGTGATTTCCCCGCGTGCTGTTGGATTTAAAATTACACCTTTCCATTTCTTCTTAAAGAATACAGGTCGCGCGGTGAGTTAAAAGATCGCTCTGCAAAAATAGAAGGGGTATAGGTACGCAGTAATTAATCTTTAGGTCTATTCGGAATAAGAGGACTGAGCGAAAGCGGTAGATGGCGACACGTTATATTGGCAAAGCAGTCGGATTTCACCTCCCCACGTTGTCCCCGATGCGCCACTTACCCCCACTAGTTTCGCCGAGCGATCTAAACCACAGCACGATGTAACCTATCTGTAGGTTAAGGTATGATTAAGGCAGCAAGCTAGCAACCTTTCACCAGTATTGTGTATACTTACCCCTTTTATCTAAATTAACCCACGTATCTACCTTGTCTAATTAAACCTACTTAAATGTGCGTAAAGTGGCTAAAAGTGTCGTCACCCCATTAGAGAATAAAGGTGATATGTTTATGGCAATGTGTGTATGTAAATTCTAGGCAAAGTCTACATCAGCTGGCTTCTCCTGGTGACATGCTGTTACACTTACAATGCTTGGGTCATCGCATTGCGCACCGCCTTCCCATACCAGAACCCTAAGAACACTTTGTACTGGATGGTAGCGGACTACTGCTGTGACTTGGTGTACTTACTCGATGTGGCCCTGATAAAGCCGAGGCTGATGTATCTGCACGAGGGATTCTGGGTCGACGACCCTGGGGAGACGAGGAAGAATTATAGGAAGAAGCTGCAATACAAGGTGATAATGCAGACGAAGCTTCTGATTGAAATTTCGTTTTAATGGATACTTTTTCGTAACTGCATAAAGGTCATCTTTTTCTTTAGTTTGACGTGGCTTCCCTTCTGCCCCTGGATCTGCTGTATATTCACTTCGGTACGCAAATGGTGATCTTACGCGTGCCGAGACTACTGAAGCTGCAAACGTTCTGGGAGTTCAACTTAGCCCTGGATAGAGTGCTATCCTCGCCATATGTGGTATGTAATCAGATAAGAAGTAAAAAAAAACATGCAGTGTGGCCAGGAAAGTGACGTCCAAAATTTTTTTTAGGTGCCTTGTGTTAAGAGGTATCTGAATCACCCCTATGTATGTATTACGATTGTTCATAGTTTTCGAGTTACGATTTTTTTAGTGAATTTTCGCAAAATTGTGACTGGATCGGTTTCAACAATTTTTTTGAAAAAAAGTAGAAGGTTTTTTTTAATTCTTTTTTTGTTGCTTATTTTCTAATGAACTGTACATTTATGAAAAAAATTAACAGTTTCATAGCTTTGATGGTAGTTACTGAAAAAATTACCTAAAGTTGAGAATTCACGTTAAGTGAGCTATCATTTGAATGTTCGATTTCAAATTAAAAATCTAAATTGGCACTTTATTAGTTTCTAAGTAGCTTCAAAAACTGCACAAGACTTTAAGCTTTCATAATAATATCAAAGAAATAATACTTCATAGGCTATTTTTCGTTGAAATCAGCCATCAAAGACGGAGAGGCGGAAAATTTTAATCATTTTTTTTTTCTTTTATCAATTGTAAGATTGATTTTATTTTGTCAATTAATGAAAAAGAACTCCAGAAAAGTTATAATCTTTCATAATTGGGATGTTTATTTCATTGTAAGGTGTTTCGCATCACTTAAGGTTGAGGAATTATGGTAAGAGAAATGTCATTTAAATTTGCGACTAAAAATTTCAAAACCAAAACAGGCTTTTTCGTAGTTCTTAAATAGCTTAATCCTAAGTAGAAATCAGCCATGATGGAAAGAAAGAATTGATTCAATAAAACAAAGATAATTGTAATGATAAATTCAGTTTATTTACAATCGGTTTTCAAAATTTATTTCTTTGATGGCTGATTTCTTCTTAAGATTAAGCTATTTAGGAACTGCGAAATAACCTGTTTAGAATTTGAAATTATTAAGACGAAAATTTAAATGATAACTCCCTCACCATAATTCCTCAACTTTATGCGATGCGAAACACCTTACAATGAAATAAACATTCAAATTATGAAAGATTATAATATAACTTTTCCATTAATCGACAAAATAATCAATCTTACAATTGATAAAAGAAAATAAAATTGATTAAATTTTTCCGCCTCTCCGTCTTTGATGGCTGATTTCAACGAAAAATAGCCTATGAAGTATTATTTCTTTGATATTATTATGAAAGCTTAAAGTCTTGCGCAGTTTTTAAAGCTACTTAGAAACTAATAAAGTGCCAATTAAGATTTTTAATTTGAAATCGAACATTTAAATGATACCTCACTTAACGTGAATTTTCAACTTTAGGTCATTTTTTCAGTAACTACCATCAAAGCTATGAAACTGTGAATTTTTTGCATAAATGTACAGTTCATTAGAAAATAAGCAACAAAAAAAGAATTCAAAAAAAACCTTCTACTTTTTTCAAAAAAATTGTTGAAACCGATCCAGTCACAATTTTGCGAAAATTCACTTAAAAAATCGTAACTCGAAAACTATGAACAATCGTAATACATACATAGGGGTGATTCAGATACCTCTCAACACAAGGCACCTAAATTGAGAATTTCCTCATTCCTTTAGAGTCTGTTAAAAATTAAAATATACAAAATCTAACCAATTGTGCAACCACCATCATCGTTGTGAATTTCGAGTAAGGTAAAAGTACCAATGCTCGACGCCTCAACGCCCAGTAGATGACACACATCTGTCACCTGTCTTACTATGACATAAGGTTGCAAGTGCCAAGTATTGGGTCAGTGTCGAGCACAGGGACGTTTACCTTATAACCCAGAGTAAACTAGTTTAGGTCCATTTTACGAGGATTCTGAAGTGTTTACAGTTTCCTGATATTTTTTTCTACCAGGTCCGCATAGGCAAAACACTGTTCTACATCTTCTACCTGATCCACATCAACGCGTGTGCCTACTACATGATGAGCGACTACGAAGGCATCGGCAGTAACGACTGGGTCTACGACGGTCAAGGGTGTGCCTACATACGGTGCTTCTATTTCGCCACCAAAACAGCCACGTCAATAGGTAAGATTCCAGTAAATTACTAAAAGTTGTGAAATAAGCGGATCTACTCACGTGTTTTATATCGAGATTAGATCGACATGTTTCGGGCCAATCCGTGACCCCTCATCTTGAGCTACGCGCCACGTCAGCTGATAGACGCTCACTGGTTCTATGTTTAAAATACTAAAAAGTTACTTAAGAGAGCACTGAATTCTCTTGAACAAAACTGATATTTTATACTGTAAAGTTTTACATGTATGAAGTATTTTCTCCAAATCAAAATATAGTTGCATAGTATTTTGGTATTTTGAAGCTTTTCGCTGACCTTGTGTCACCGCACACGGGCCACCGGCCACAGCCACAAACGCCGCCACGCAAGAAGCTAGACGCAGCTACAAAAGTAGTTGAAGCGCGCGACAGCCACTTGTTTAGTTCAGACAGCCGTTTAGTGGCCGGTGCGGATCACAAGAAACAAGGTGCGATGTTTGTTTCATGTCGCAGCCTCCGGCGTCAACAATGTGCGGCGAGTCAATATTTTTAAAATGTATAAAACTACAAGAAATATGCTGGTGGCGGCTATTTGTGGTTGTAGGCGGTGGCCCATGTGCATTGCGTTTTATCCCTCGGAGATGTCAAATAAAAAAATGTGGCAACCACAAATCGTGGCAATACTGCCTGTGATGTGGTGTATTTTTTTGCCTCAGGAAAGAATCCGAAGCCCGAGAACCCTTCGGAGTATCTGTTCATGACGGCGGCGTGGCTGATGGGAGTGTTCGTGTTCGCGCTCCTCATCGGGCAGATCCGAGACATCATTGCGACTGCCACTCGAGCTAAAGTAAGCTGAAGCCAATATTTGTGTTTTAAGGCATTCTAAATATGAGCCCCCCTTGAATTTCATCATCATTTGCAAGCAAGCCATCCAGGGATTCTTCATTTAACATTGAGAAGACAAGTATGGGTGTATGAGTGTCTGTCTAGCGAAAGCGGCGAATCCTATTTATAATGTTTCTTATTGTATGACCGATCATAGCAAGAATAAGCGGTTACAACATTTTCTTACTTTGTTAATTTTTATGGACCATTTTTATTTATTATAATGATTATAACCATGTTCCAGCATTATAATCCCAAAATTCTACGACAACGCTCGCGCGCTCGAAAAATTGCATTGTTTGTCAATTTCAAAATTGCATTGAAATAGTGTTGCCACTCAAATAATACTAGGGTTGTAGCCGTTGTAGGGTTCGACTAATATTAGACCGGCTCTAGACACCAAAGAAGTTATTATAGACATTTAACTCCCGGAAAATAGATTAAACTCTAACATTCTAAAGCGGACTCGTATTATCACAGTCGTATAGAGACTGTGGGAATACATCATCGTCTTAAAATACTTATAGATCTATTTTCCAGACGGAGTACCGCAAGACGGTGGACGGATGTACGAGGTACTTGCGTCACCTGAACATGCCGGCTAGTTTGCAGCGGCGCGTCACTTGCTGGTTCAACTACACGTGGAACCAACAAAAGTGTTTCGGTGAGCAAACGTGAAGGAACATTGAACATTAAACTACCGTGAGCCTCCTCATCTTGAAAGTTACGGATAACTCACGTTTTTTATCGAGTCTAGCTCGAAATGTTTCGGGCTAATCCGTAGCCCTTCATCTAGGAGCCGTGGCGGCTGCTGCTGCCAAATGCATAGTATAAAATGATACAATACCTATGTATTTACACTTATGCGAACATCTCAACATGGTTCTTTCCTCTCAAGATTGCCAAATTTTTGAATTGCTAATGCAACGGCGCTTAGCTTAAGAAAAACTTAGCGAGTAGGTATCATAATATCTTTCGTGAGGTTGATTTTCTGAAAGTATTTTTAGTTGCAATGATCATTTCTATCGATAAATTTAGTTCTCCAGTCATGGCTCATTTTAGTATTGTAAGTGGCGCCCAACATGGGTCTTGACGATTTACATTAATTTTTAATTAACAGATGAAGAGAACATATTGGACGTGCTGCCGTACAACATGAAACGCGATGTGGCGTTAGCTGTTCACATGGAGACTCTAAGCAAGGTGTGGTATCACAACTAACGACAAAGTTTCGAACTCACTCTTTAAAATTTGTAGGTAAAATGAATAAAACGCGCTCATCGACGATGATTTCATATTGCTTAGATCGAATAAATACCTACTCGAATATGGTATGTAACATTTATGTCTCGTGATACTGTATCATGGTCACCTTTGTTTTATACTCGTAAAGTTAGCCATTATTAACAGGTAGGTAACCTAAGTTTGAAGTCCATAATTAGATAACAAATTTTCAATATAGTGTTTTCAACATTATAGTGTATAAACTTAAACATTATATAGTAACATTAATTTTCGAAAAAGAACTGTACATCGCCTACCCCATACTTAGTTTCACTAACACTTTTCTTATCAACTAGCTCCGTATTCCCTCAGGTGCAGCTATTCCGCGACTGCTCGGCGTCGCTCCTCCGCGCACTAGTGCTCCACCTACGGCCCGTGTCCTTCCTGCCCAGGGACGTGGTCGTGCGCCGCGGGGACGCCGGACACCAGATGTATATCATCAAGACCGGCGAGTGCTATGTGAGCTTACGAGTCTTACCCACGTAAAGCTGTTAACTGTTGACTCTTTCACACAAGAATCCTAACGATAGACATCGGGAAATGAGACGCATTTTATTAATTATTGTTGATCGCTGGCGTATTATTTACATCCATACAATTATCCCTGTGTTCCCAAATGAGGGTGGCAGAGCAAACCAAAACAAGACATAGACAAAACCACGACTATTTCAGGTTTCGTAGCCACTGAAGTCATATTTCCAGATTTAAAAAAACGATTGAAGAGGTATAATAGTGACCGGTAGCTAGACTGTTGCCTAAAGCATACTTAAACCTATTTTTTAGCCGTCGCCGTAGTCGACGAGATCCATGGAAGGAATGGTCTGGCATAATAGACAGCTACAAATTCGATGATAAATCGCATAAGTTCCCAATCAGCATTGGGATAACGTGATTTAATTTAATTATACAGCTCCAAGTCCTCTCTCGTTCTAAAAAAATAGCACACCACAGGGATACAACGATCAACTAACAGGAGTGCGCAAGTGGTATATTTCTATATTAGACATGTGGAAATACAAATAGAAAATTGTATCTTATTTATTCAACAGGTGATGTCTCACGATGAGAATGAAGTGCTAGCAACCCTAGGGGAAGGCTCGGTGTTCGGCGAAATCAGTTTGCTCGGCATCAACGGCATGAGGCGGCGCACCGCTACAGTCAGGCAAGTATCCAGTTCAAGGCACTATGAATTCCTATTTCTTTAGTCGCTTTAAATAACGTCACTCAGTTAAAAAGGACAGCAGCATTTTTCCAAGTAAGAATGAAAACTAGTTTTATATCAAAATTAACGGAACAACTAATTAAGGTAATGCAGCAAAAGACATCAATTGTTTTATAAATGGCGCCCAGTTTTGGGACCAATTTCAAACACCGTTATTTAGGTCTTGAACAAAGTATTTATTAGAAGTAAACCAATACCTTAACTTTGAACCCTAAACAGTGCTTACAAACTCGTTCCAAAGAAAGAAAAAAAACTTAACTGGCGCCCACTATGGGACCACAAAATTCGTCGCAGAAGTTCAAATACAACGTGCGAACCATTTTACGGTCTCCATTATCTATGTTTACTCTAGAAGGTACTATAATTTAGGATATTTTGTTTTTGTCTTCGTAATGACCTGTGAATCATCCGTCCTGTAGGTCCCGAGGCTACTCCAACCTCTTCGCGCTTTCCCGTAACGACCTGTACGGGGCGCTGAGGCACCACAAAGAAGCGGCCCGCATACTACGCCTACGCGCCGACCAGATCATCCGGGAAAATGCTGAGCGACAGGTCAACCAACGAATAGCGGAACGACAGGTGAACAATAAAAATAGCACACTTACATTGAGACTTATCATGTAACTTTATTTATTTTATATATTCCCTCCTGAATCTGTACCTATTATATGCGGTGCCAACCGTGATAACCATTTTGAAAGCCCAAACAGCAAGCAAAAGTTCTCAAGAATCTATATTTTCTGAAAGATCGTTATTATACTCATTATCCTAATGAGCTCTGACTGTAGACTCCAAGTCAAATCTTAAATTAGTTATAGCAGGGACACATCGTCCCATGTAGCATCGTCTGAGTAGTTAAAAAATGTAAACACATTTCCACATCACGCAAACACAAAAAAAAATTGCAAAACTGGTACCATAAAACTTTTACCAAGCAATCATCTTCCTTCAAACTTATATTCCTTCATCTACAAAGATGGTCTTATTGTTCCAAATTTTTGTCATCCGTTGTCCTTATGTACGGTACACTTATGTACGGTAGCGAAAGTTGGGTATGGCAAGCGAAGCATAAAAGTAGAATAAATGCGGTAGAAATGAGAGCGTTAAGAAGTATGGAAGGTGTATCAATGAAAGACAGAATTAGAAATAGTGTGATAAGGGAACAAGCTGGTGTGAAAGTAGACATAGTGACAAGGATTGAAAAAAGTATGCTTAGCTGGTTTGGTCATATAGAGAGGATGGATGAAAGAAGATTGACTAAACAGATTTATACGGGAAGTGTGAATGGGTGTGTTGGGAGGGGAAGACCCAGACGGACGTTCCGTGACCAAATCGCGGACGTTTTAGAAACAGGTCAGGTCAAGAGTACCCGAAATCGACGAGCATGTATGAAGAGACTAATGAATGAGGATGAAGCAAAAGAAGTATGCCAGGATCGTAGCAAGTGGAACAAAGTGGTCTCTGCCTACCCCTGTGGGAAAGAGGCGTGATTGTATGTATGTATATGTATATGTTGTCCAGGCTCGCAAGTCAGCCAGTTTGCAAGAAGAGGCGAGCGGCGTGCGCCGGCGGCGCGCGTCCAGCCTGTCGAGCGGGAGCGCCCCGCCCGCCCGCCTGCGAGCGCCCAGCGCCCTCTCGCGGAGGAAACTCTCCGTCGTCTCCGAGAATAAGGTACAGATACATACAATCAAGCCTGTGTTCCCTAATTGGGTGGGCAGAGCACACGAAACATGTCAGCCAAACCTGATTATTTCTCGCTTCGCGGCCATTTCTAACAAAAATGCAGTGTCCATTCCATTACTGGTGCCTGTTAGGTTCAACTGTCCATAACTCCTCCCATTACCTTAATATATTGGAAACATAAATACATTCCGTTCATCTCATACATAACACGTGTGAAATCGTTCTACTAGGTTCAATTAGGGATAGTATTCGGTATTTTTTTATTTTAATTTTGTTACAGGCCATGACAGGTGACGGAGAAGTGTGCGAGCCTCAAGAACCCAAACCTACTACCTCGGTGTACGGCAACCTTCAAACACCTATACCAAAGATCGTTCTCTCCTGTGACTAGCTCATTCCTTCCTTGTCTTTAAAAAAAACATGCGAGAACAAAGAAAGAAGAGATGGCAGCGGGGCTAGTATTTATTTTACAAGGATGACAATTATACAATATTGATCAAAGAGTCAGAACGTATGGTCTAGAAGCTAGCCTAAGTTTAGATATAAAGAATATGTCAGAAATGAAGATTGAAAAGAAACATTTAGACTGAATTCAAAATTTGAAATTAATACATTCCGAAATGAACAAGTGCTCGTTAAAAATGTAAAATACATAATTGTTGGTGTCAAATTGAACTGTGTCAACTATTAAAATAAAAGCGTATTTATAGCTATGTTTTGTTTTGACTGTACTTGTATTAGAAAATATATGGTTCTATATGTATCAACTGATAATTTTAAATTATCTTGATGTACTCTCGTATTGGGCGCCAATATGCCTAATGTTACTTTTTATTTTCGCTTTTTGGTTATGCCATGATTTTTTATTTGATTATTTATAAAGATTTTTTGATTATCATAATATAATGATAAATTGACGGCTCAAATTTTGCTATATTATGTATTATTTTGTTCGTAAGTTTAGGAATGTATCGTAGAACAATAAATTTGATGTGACTACTATACTTATCTTCCTTCAGTAGAATTTCAATATTCTAGTCAATATTTTGTGGACTTAAAGTTTACTAAAATAAAAAGTAACTAAGATGTTTACTCTACTCTAAGCAAATTTGTATTTATTTTTAGGTAAATTGAAATGCCTAAATTGGTGTAAAGTCTACATATTTTATTAAATGTCTATGAAAACATTAAAGAAGATGTGTCAGCATGATTTTGTTTTCATTTCAACTATCCCGTCTTCAGAATAAAATACCTACCACATCCATGAGCTTCTATTTAATTTAAAAGTACACAATTAAAAAATTACACGTGGAATTTAACCACCAACTCAGTAACAGTTAAGAGTCAGTTCTTTATTTTAAAATTGGCGGTCGATGTATTTTCGCAAGATTTTTTGTACTGTCAAAGATTTTGATAACTTTATCATTTAACAAGAAATGTCACTGTGACGTACACGTACCATACTACGAGTATCTATTAATTAAAACAATAAGAAACTCATTAATGAAAAAGTTCAAAGTGGCACAGGTATCAATTTCCTTGACTGTATGTAAGGAAATCTTACATACATCTTACATGAATCTTACATAAATCTCATCTACTTCCAGCGGCCAAAGTGATTCTTAGCTAAATTTGAACTAAATTTGATCGGTACGTTTTAAAATATACCAATTCAAAAAGAAACCATGGACATCGTTTTTTTTTTTAAGCTCTCCTTTGTACGTTTATTAGGTTATGCCACTTGTACAAAATATAAACCGATTCAATTAACGTAATTCGTAACCTAGAAACCGATTGTTGAAATTCATTATGAATCCGAACAAAAAGTATTGTGCGTACCTATTCCGCTTTCGGATTTTTTCTATTGCGAAGTAAACTCGCAACAAATCGATCACCCTTTTAAATTAACACCATTCGTGCATTACGACAGGAAAACTACAATAAAACCTGGCGTAAACTTGGCCGTTTTCTTTAAAACAGGTTCGACAGGTCATTAATTCTCCCTGTGCATTATCTTCCCTCCCACCCCCACATTAAAATGTGGGGCTTCGGTGACATCGGTTGCGTGCATTCGAGTCGCTGGTAAGCAGGCACGAGGCATCATTATTACCTGCAAGACAAAAGACATTTCGTCACTGCGTATGAAACTCGTTATTTTTAACCTTTATAGGGCTCCGTAGCCAAATGGGAAAAATCGGAACCCGTATGATTCGTCATGTCTGTCTGTCTGTCCGTCCGTTCATCACGATCACTTTTTTCAGAAACTATGTGAACTACATTATGTAAACTTGGCAAGTAGGTATGTACTGTGTGTGTACCGCTTTAAGGTTTTCACACAAAAATAAATTAAAAAAACAATAGTGTGGGGATTCCTCATCCCTATACTATAGAAGCAAATAATTATTTTTATTAAGGCTGTGTGGGATATCTATGGATAGGTCTTCAAAAATTATATGTATTAAGGTTTCTAAGATATATATTTTTTTAACTGAATACTTATGAAAATTGTTATAATGTATAGATTATCTACACATTATAACAATAATATTGTGAGCAAGCCCATTCTTACTTATAATATATCTCAACATCAAAATGTAAACTAGGTAGGTATGTCAGTGAAAATAATTAGCTCTACACAGAAAACATGTACTTGTTTACCTGTCTCCCCAAATGCGTGACAAAATTCAGTTCCATCCATAGACTAATGTAGCGCAAAACAAAAATGAAAACTCTCATTTAGTAAACTTAGCGAATATTATTTTTTATTTGTTTGGGTTGCTCGATACGAGACTAATGGCGAGCTATAATTTAGGGGTTATTTAGGTATCGCATGTCACCGGGGACTGCTTTACAAGGCGCGGCACGACTCGTTGCTTTATGAGGAAAAGAGCCGAATTCTTCCTACATAGGTACTGGATTAATATTATTGATCATGTGATGATGATTATAGTTGGTACTCTCAGATGCTGCGACTGTTAGTGTTTAGATATTTCAGATTTTCTGTTTTACAATGACAATGACTACCGTGAGACTCACTTATTCGGATAACTCACGTTTTAAATCTAGGAGCCGCGGCGGCGGCTGCTAAACGCGCACTGATGAAGGGCTAATTAGTCCGCAACATGTCGAGTTAAACTCGATTAAAAACGTGAATTATCCGTATTTTTTAGTATGTACATAATATATACGAAACAAGATTCTTTTACCTACTATTTTTTTCTTTCCTCTTGTCTTTCAAAGAATATTAATTAAATTATACGTCGTCAACTGTAAACGGTCTCTTTTGATTAGGGTAGTAGCGACTCGGTCCACTAGTTGATCAGTCTGAGCCGTACCCTCGCCGCAGCGCATCTTGCGGCGAATTACGAGTTTAATTGGAATGTTCATTTTACGAAATTAATTGTGTAACGGGATTTCGGATTGCATTTCTTAAGGAAGGTAAATAACATTTGTTATTTAGCAACCATAGTTTTGTTTCCATTGGCATCAAAAGTTCATAAAGTAATACTTTGTTCGTTGTGAACCTTCTTGGAAACAATGGTACAAAATAATTATGTCAAATAAGAAAACGGACATAATTAACTGTAACAAAGCGCATTTTAGATAGGAGTAAATGAAAAAAAAACTTTAAGTGTTCCTAGAAATCTTATGACATCATTTAAAGCACTTTCTTGGCTAAAATACATATGTAGTAAATAAATTAAAGAAGGACTACTCAGATTTTTATTTACCAACTTGTTATTAGTGGGCTTTGTATTATTTCATTTTTTAGAAGTTCACTGTGAATTTTTAATGATTTAGTTTTCTTATTAGGTATTATTGACTTCCGTTTGTGGCTTTCATTTGATCTTGTAATAGGTATAACTCGTATCATGATCATGACACTGTGGGATTTCCTCTATTTATTCTAGTCTTGGTGATCTTGTAAAATGTTGGTTTTCTGATCCAAGGGTAAATAGTGGTTTGGTTATTTGGTTACTCAAAGACAACAGATTTTTCTTTTTGCATAGTAGATTGCCATGTTGTTTACATTTGTACAACTGTAAAAATTGCTATAAATTCACGAAAGACACAAACTTTTATGGAAGAAGTTGGTACTCGCTAAACGGACGTTACTTGTTCAAATAAAATTGAATACCTCCTTTTTTGAAGTCGGTTAAAAAGTAAAACCAGTACCTAACTCGTAATCTTTCACATATGGCTCTCAGACAGACCTACTTGTATACCTTTTTAACCGACTTCAAAAAGAAAGGAGGTTCTCAGTTCGATTGTATGTATGTATGTTTGTATGTATGTATGTATGTATGTATGTTTGTCCGCGATTATCTCGCGTTTGGCTAAAGCTATTTGGATGCGGTTTTCAGAAAAGTATTTGTTACATTCAGGAGAAGGTTTTAGTACTTTAACCGACTAAAAAAAAGGAGGTTCTGAGTTTGAACCATAAGTATGTATGTATGTATGAAGGTTTTTTTTTATTATTAGTTATTATTATTAGACAAAAAACTTATCCCTAAAAACTATCACTAATTCACTATTCACTAAAAAAACTTAAAGTAAATTCCTATTCCAACTAAAATAAAAGAACTTAAATCACTAAAAAGTATGAAATAAAAAATTAAAAACAAAAAAATCAAATTAAAAACAAAACAAAAATCAAAAATTCTTAATAAACTATTTTTTTTTACCTAAAAAAGGAACCGACTTCAAAAAACCAACTGAAAAGAAAAAAATAATTTTTATTATGAACACCTGTATTTCAATTTTGCATAACCAAAATCATGTATGTAATCAATCAACAAATAAGAATATAAATTAATAATTAACGGTTATATGTAAGTATTACTTCTACTTTCTGAAGTCGGTGCCAAACCTATTTTCATGACAACAAAACCAGTAATAAACATGATAATAAACCAGCGTTCTTCTTTGTCATGAAAATAGGTTTGGCACCGACTTCAAAAACTAGAAGTAATACTTACATACAACCGTTAATTATTAATTTATATTCTTACTTGTTGATAGATTACATACATGATTTTGGTTATGCAAAATTGAAATACAGGTGTTCATAATAAAATTTTTTTTTTCTTTTCAGTTGGTTTTTTGAAGTCGGTTCCTTTTTTAGGTAAAAAAAATAGTTTATTAAGAATTTTTGATTTTTGTTTTGTTTTTAATTTGATTTTTTTGTTTTTAATTTTTTTTGCTGTTTTTTTTTTCAGCTAACTGTCAACAAAATGAAAACTGGATTAATCTGTACAGACCGAGAATCCCATTCGATTTTGCATACACACGATCTATAAAACTGCGCAAATCGGGATGAACAGATTAATTTCTACGATATATCGTTACGTGTGTAGAGCGCAGAAAGATGATACGACTCAAAAGCTCAGCACTTCTGGGCCATTCCACGAGCAAGGCAGTTTTGCGTGACACTCCGTAGCATAATTTCATTTTATGTTAATCTGTGTTTTTATGAATAAATCGAATAATGCTTCACATTTCAAACGTTTTGCAAAAGGAGGCATCACTTTAAACCTTATAATTATCGAGATAATAAAATTTTCTTTTTTCATATAATACGGTAATCACAAAAGTACAAATAATGGGATGAAATCACGTTTTTTGATTGATATCACAAGACTCTTTATAGCCTTGAATTATAAACATCTTGAGTAATAGTATAATAATTTTAATTTATGATAACCATTGATGTGAAAAAAGATACGTGAAATTATTATTTTTTAATTAGGTGTAATTTTTTTTTGTGTTGCACAGAGTAATATTCATAATCAAGAGAAACACTATTTAAAACTTATTTTTTACAGTAATAACTCAATAAATAACCGATATAGTGATAACCGCGTCTATAAAACGACGGAGATCACTCAAATAACGGTAATCACCGTTGCGGTAATCACGTGAGCAATTTAGTTTTTAATTAATTACTTCAAAACGGTTAATAATAAGAACTCAATATTTTTTGTATAAGTAATTATAACACTGCTTAATATGTCAAAATAATCCGAGTTAAATATATCAACAAAACAAGCGAGAAAAAAATAAAACGGTAATCACTTTCAACTGTGACAAAAAAATCGTGTTGTTTTCTTTCCTTCGTGATTTGGCAGCGACACAATAAGTCACAGGTTCGCACTATTTAGCCGTCGCGGCGTGATAGACTCTTTCTAGGAACGTATCGTCGATGTCTCTCGGAGTGTGCGTTTGAGCAGTACGACGCGTTTTATGGCCAAATTAGGTTAAGACGCAAAACTCGGGACACTTTTTAAAAATGGTTTTAAAAAAAAACTAACGTAATAATAATTATTTAGGCAATAGGATTTCATTTATCATGTAATTGGCTTGCTGTGAACAACAAAAACCTATAGTTTTCGCGTTTAGTTTTCGAAGTATATGTCATCAACTAACAAATTTTGGAGGTGGGACAAGGCCAAAATGTGGACTCCTCTGACTTTAGATTTTTGTTTCGCGCATTTAATAATAAGAATATAATATTGTTAGACTTATTCTGAGCAGAATAAAGTGTGAATTACGTAAGATTTTTTTTTTTAAAGTTATCTGTTAAAATTTGGATTTCACAGGTATAGTTGAACTTGAGAACACGAAAAATCGTACGGCTGAAGAACGGCCCTTCTGATTTCTGACGTACCTACCTATTTAACTTTTCTGACATTCTTCGCATTTCTCATTTGTTTCCCTGTCAAAAACTATGCGAACCAACAAGAAGCGAGCCTACGAACTGCGAACGGATGTCATAAAATACTTCACGAGCATATAATCTCTAATTTGATTATTTTTGTGGCCGCCAAGTCACGATATTGTGGGTTTGCGTGTTAGGCTTTCAGCTATACTATTTATGGATGAAATAGACACAGCTTTCATAGTTCGATGGGTGGCATCGATATCACTCCTTTACCCTTTGGCTATCTTTCCCTAAATTAGGCCAAACTAACAATTAGTGAGTTTAGTTTGACTGTTTGGTAAATTTGTTGTTCTACCGTATCTCTATAATGCTTGGAATTTCAACTTTATTTAAATAAGTTTTTACTGAAGCAAGTAGATGGGCTATAGAACCAATTGATTCCTAACCAACTGACAATACGTAATGTACATACTTACCTGATAATCTTTAAATTTTCTTAATGACAGAACCAAAATTGAAATCTCTCTCTCTCTC
>BHDV01048896.1:61412-89465 GCA_005406045.1 Adoxophyes honmai | reverse complement strand
CTCTCTCTCTCTGTCCATTTCTTCCGTGGATGTCACAATTAGCGACTATAGATAAAATGGTGTTTTAGGAGACTGCCTAAACCTGCCACTATTAACCCTCTTCCATCTAACTTACCTAACTAAAGTTATGCTACTAGTGATAAGTTCAAATCTCTTGTGTGAAGAATACCGTATTTTTTTTAATTGAGGTTATTGAATTGTTGATAAATAGATAGCTAATACTAAACATGATCCCGTGCAGGCACAAAATTATTCAATAAACATTTATTAAATAATATCTCCCACCCATCCCTGTGTGTTGTTTCTTCCGTGGATTTCATACAAGGCGCCTAAGCTTAACGCATCGTAAGCTTTAGGCCTCAGGGTAGCAACCCGTCACTATTATACCGTTTACATCTTTGTTTAATATAATTATTCTAAATGTGTCCACAAAACGTGAAATTGTAATAGTTTTGACTACATACTCGTAACTACCCCATTTGGTAATACCGGTGCAATCTTTATGATGTTTCTTATGACTTTAAAGACTCCCATCCAGTAGATAGCGAAGGTAAAGTCAAAGAATTTGATAACTGTGCCACTTTGTACCTTTTTACAATCAATATCACTGTAACATACTATATCTACTAATCAAAGCAATACTAATAATATGAAACTCATTACGAAAAGGTTCAAAGTGACACAGGTATCAATTACCTTGACTGTACCTAATATGATACCTCTTTCAAAAGTAACTGCATTTTAACTTCAGGCGCTATACTTTTCAAATTAAACTGCAAAGGAAATTAAAATCACATTGCATCATTTTACTGCATTAGGGGGGTTACCGTGATATTTCATAGCGGGTTTGCATGAATAATTCCACGGTAATGAGGCAACCGAAGCCAAAGTTATGGCAAGTCGTCCCCCTTTACCCCCTTTCGTGCTTGCTTGATAACCATTATGTCATTCCATAATTATTGTCGTCGTATCTTCGGAAATGTATAGTATACCTAATGGGATGGCTAAAATGCTACAGTGAGTAATATTTTCTCGCTCGCGTAGCATAATTTTAGATTCAAACCTACATGGAAGAGGTGTAATAGTGACAGGTTGCCAGCCTGTCGCCTAAAGTCCACATCCGCGGAAGAAATGGAGTGGTGTTCTACACCCTACATCAATTACAGAACAAATGAGATTCATAAAAAGTTATACAGTCTGTGGGTACGGCATAAGCACAAATAGCTGCTTGCTTAAACGTGAAAAAAAAATGATAGACGTAACTCGGTTTATTCGTGACTAAAGCGAATGCAATGAATTGAAGTGCGAATAGTTTGAAAGCAATTCCGCCAGGTGGCTAAAGTAACTATTCTTTACTGCTTATTCTTACCCATGTAGAGAAATTCGCCGTTATTTAAAAAATATCATGAGTTCTAACTAAACAACTAAAAATTAAGTTCAAATCTTTGCTATGTTCTCAACAAATTCTGTAATTGATATTTTTACAGAAGTTTTACCTAACACCTTATGAAGCTTGAAAGTATTTATAAAACTTAAGTTAGTTTATTTTACTAACGTCTGAACTGTAGATATCCGAAAATTACATGGTCCAGCTACTTACAAATATACCGATATGGTATTATTATGTCTTATGCCTAAACGGCTCGAAGTCATCTATAAAACCTAAAACACATCCATCCAGAACCCAACGCCTGACAGGCCGATACAACGATAGCGTCAGAGAAATAGTCGCTCTGCACGGAAACAGCTCGCATTTTCGGATCGTTAGTGTTATCAGATCATGAAGCAAAAATATAGCTGGGAAACCCTTACAAACATCCCTTTAGCGCTCACTATTTCCATAGCAGTAAGTCAGATAGTGCTTTGTACAGGGGAAATTCAGCTACACCCATTTTTGACACAGTTCCCGAATTAAATAGAATTCCGAAGTTTGCAAAACGACACGTATTGCACAGTCAATAACGACTTGGTTATCTACCTTCCCTTCGCTAACTATACACATTCAAAGTATTTATTTCCGCCGTGGTTGGGAACAATTCATCAGCGTGTCGTTTGGGAGGGTAACGAGGATTCTGCCTATATGTCACGGGATATGGGACACCTTTAGCTAACATTTGCCTAATTCGCAATATTGTATTTGGATACTTGGAAGGCCAGGCTGGCACTTTAGCAAATTTATTTGAGGAGGGCTGTGACTGTGATACGTACCTAGTACCGCATCGCTTGGCCTTGCTTTACAAGTTTTTTTAGTATTACGTATTTTTATGACACACGTAGAGCAGTTAGAGTTGTTAACTCCACATTTTAGTAAATTATTATCAAATAGTTGAGTTTGAAAAACTAATTTTGAAGTATACGTAATAGGTATAGCTTCAAAATTGGTTCGTCAAAGTAATATAGTATAGTATATTGAGAGTTTTATAATAATGCAATATTATAAGCCAACATTTGACTAGTCACGCCTGGTAAAGAGTAAAGCTCTGAGAGTAATAGTACCTAACTCTTGATTTGAAAAAGTAATTTATATTTTACAAAGTTTTGTTTGCTCAATTATTTGGTATTGGTATATTACAGCTGCAAAACTTGAGGTACTTGCTGGTAGGTATTAGAAACGAGGCCACCATTAATCAGAACAGTTCAGCATCGAACAATCTATCTATAAGCGAGACTGGGATCTATGGACTGTATGACTATAAAATCTGGTTCTATTAAGTGAAACGACTGACTTTGATCACCATTTTATTCAGACTAAAACAAAATCTATAAAAAGAACATTCTATACACAAAATTCAAATATTTAAATAAAAATATAGAAAAAGTATAAAATCCGTAAAAAAGGTTGTGACTGCGTCACACTATCCGTTGGGGTGGAGTTCTCTAGTTGTGACCGAGTCCCGGTAAATCCAAATACTGCACATCCCGTCTGGTTTATTATAACACCTCTCCATTTTTTCCGCGGATGTTGTAAGGGGCGACTAAGTGTATAGGCGACAGGCTAACAATTTGATACTATTATACCTACCCGCTAACTTAAAACCTAATAATACTTATATGCTAGAAGTGGCCACAAAACGTGAAAGAGTCATGGATTTGTCTATGTACCGTTTCGCATGTGCTCTACCTACCCCATTTGCGAATAAAGACGTGATGTATGTAAGTATGTATTGTGTGTAGTACATCCTTAAGCTCAAAGGTTCCCAAAGATCCCTTTTAAAGTTTTGCTGATTTCGGTGGATAATCTCCTGCTAGATTTAAATTCACACCAACTGAGACCGCTGTTGAGTCTTCCATGGATCCCTAGGGATCATCCCTGGGTGTATAAGATTCCGTGATTCTGTGACACGTCAGTTGTGTCAAGCAGTCGCAGTGCGCGTCTAATCGATGCCGCGGCGCGTTGCTCCAGATGATGGGTCACGAATTGGCGCGTAACATGCCGAGCTCATCTTGATATAAAGACATGAGTGGAACCGTTTTATTTCACTGTGAGTCTCTCGGTAGTATTATGCCCAAATTGGTTCCTGGTTACGGATTCATAATCACAGTTTATGTTTTTTTCTAATAGTACATCCCACTCAATGCTCTTCCGCCACTCTTCCCTATCAACCTCTCTAACATGCCCCTGCCAATCGTCTTGAAAAGTATTCAGGTCGTCCCGCCACCTTCTCTTAGATCTGCCTTAGCTCCTTTGACAATCTTCTGGAACAAATTCGGTAACGATTCGTATCCTTCGGTCTGGGTGCATTCGACAGACATGTCCGGCCCAGTCCCACTTCAGCTTGGCGGACTTGACACTCACATCTGTTATACGAGTTTTGGAGCGCAGTGTTGTATTTCTGATTCGATCGATTATTCGAACACCAAAGTAGTTATACACAACACATACCTACATACATACATATTCTCACGCCTGTATTCCCAAGAGAGCACATGAATTCAAAAATCCGGTACCACGTTTAGCAATTTCAGGGTAGGTAACCAAATGCTTAAACGTGATATTGCAGTGACAGGTTGCTAGCCCATCGCCCACAATACACTAACCCTTAAGTAGTTATAATGATGAAAAATAATGTTACAGGTCACATAAGACGAGTATGGTGCGGGGGAAGGAGCCTGAAGGGCCGACGAGCAACCCTGTCGAAGCCAAGAAGCATCGCGACGAGTCCTCAGGGCATCTCAAGAATGGCTACTACCAGAGGGCGCTCAACTCACTCAACAAGGCAAGTTGTCGTCAACTGTTGGTCGCATTTTTAACAACCCGATTCAAAAAAAGAGATGTTTTACTGCTGCATGTATATGTTATGGACCAAGTGATAAATTGGGCACTATGCACAATGCCCGGGCATTATGCATAATGCCCAATATGAGCGGGCAATGTGATAATAATTGTTCAAATAATCAAATTGCCCGGGCATTATACATAATGCCCATCACGTTTTGGGCAGAGTAATAAACCACATTTAATTAGGTACTATTTACTCATATCTAAGAAAAGTTGCGCGAGCGAGCGCAGCGAGCGAGCAAGACCCATGGGAGCGGATACGACTCGCTCGCACAACTATCATTAATTTTTTGTGATATAAAATTATGCTAGAAATTAGAAGTAGGTAATGCTTTTGTTTATGTCACGTTTCGTATGCTCTACTCCTCTACCTACCTCGTTTTGAAAAATAGGCGTGATTGTGTGTATGTACGAGTATGTAATACGCTTCAGATTTAGCTTCATTATCACTTTGCCCAATTGTCAAGTACCAGTATAATAATGCCCGGGCAATGTGATAAATATCGAAGTTTGCATGATGATTTATCACTTTGCCCACTTGAGCTGGGCATTATGAATAATGCCCGGGCATTATGAATAATGCCCGGGCATTATGTATAATGCCCGCATTAATCACTTGGTCTATAACATATACATAGTATACGAGGGTGTGTACAGGCACAGGAGGTGTCAGAGGTCTGTTTGCGGCACGGTTTTTTTTAACTAGCTTTACGAAAATTAAAAAAAAACATAGGAAGCTGGTATGGAATCTATTCTTAGAGATAAGCCCGCTATTTTTGCTCTTCTTATTTACTTTTTGTCTAATATAGGTACATACTCCGAAGCATCTACAGTAGTAGGCTGGCTAATTACTCTACGAGAGCGAAATAAGATCGCATTCGCATGGTTATTTAGAGATACATTTAAGCGTGCATTTATACATTAGGTAGATACATTCAAAACTAGAAGAAAAATGCAATGTAAAAGTATGTATGAACAAGCTTCAAATCAGGTAGCTTTTATTATCGTTAAAAAGGTCGTTTGAGACTTTTACAATGGTTTATCAATCACTGTATCTTTATTTTATAGTCCTCTTTAATGTCTGCATACGCCATACGTTAACAGTATCTACTTAATAGCCCATTAAACCAGTTAAGTTCTATGTCATACTCGTAAAGACAGCATTAGGTCGCTAAACGCTAAGATCGCCGTACGTGCTCGCTGCGGACTCTCGCCAGCCAACTAGCGGGAGAGGTCGCAAAGTGGGTGTGAAAACACGCTCAGTCGCCATGACGACCACAGCCCGGGCGTCGATACTAGTGCTTCTTCCCACACCTCTTACATAACGCGAAAGCAATGGAGAATAGCGACAACGCAAAGGCCCTCGCCCGGTCCATCCTCGGTCCGGCGAAAGACGCCGATTTCCTCGCAAGTTTCGTCAGAGTAGGCGTCCCTGAGGATGAAGAAGAAGATGCAGCTCCCAAAGCTTCCATCAGCAAGAGAGCCCCAGCTTCCGCCGATAAAAGTCACGACGCTGCTGTTGAGGATGAGAAACATTCAGCGAAGGAAAGGGTGGAAGCGCTTAAGCCGAGAAAGAAGAGTGCCAGGCGGAAGCCGAAGCGTGAGAGGAGACGTCGCGAGGAGGAGTTGTACACCGACAAGGACCGAGCCGCGGCCGTCGTGATGGGGTCCAAAGATATAAAGGCTTCGCTAAACATAAAGGACAAGGCGGAAAGGAGCAGTGCTATGAATTTACCGGAAGAGGCTGACGCGGGAACTTTGCTGGCACTGGCGAGAGCTGAAATGACAAGGGAGAGATTTAGGACCGCTATTACGTTCGTTAACAAGGTATATTGTGTTTTACTATCCCAAAAGTGTGCGTGAGGTTCTAATCGCTACTGGCCGAAATATCTTTATTTACTGGATAGAAAACCTAAGCCCAAAACATCTCTAAATGTAATGAAAATCTTTAAATCTACATGTTTCTTTCCACAGGCCATAGAACTGGCTCCAGAAGAGAAAGCAGCGTACGTGGCTCGCAGCAAATGTCACCTGCTTCTTGGGGAGCCGAAAGCCGCCCTCGCTGATGCAGAAACAGCTCTGAAGTTAGACCCTAAGCACGGGAAAGCGCTACTGCACAAGGCAGAGGCGCTGTACTACTGCGGGGAGTTTGAGATGAGCCTGGTTCACTACCACAGGGGGTTGCGGGCCAGGCCAGACCTGAACGAGTTCAGACTAGGAGTGCAGAAAGCGCAGGTATGCCAAGCTTGTCCTAGCTTTTCATTTTACGTTGTGATAACCAAACGGAACCCCTCAAGGCGCCGCCTGAGGCCCCATTGAGTAGCCATCTCCCATTTGTTCAAAATCTGAAACGCGGCGCCTACGAACGTAGTATGGACACTTTATTTTTACGGAACACAAAGAAAGATTTACGATAAAAACCGACTGCAGTTTACAAAAGCCATTCGATGCTTTCACCCGTATACATGTGACTTAAAAGGTAACAAACAAGGAGCTTACCTACTAATATCTTCTTTGTCAATTCCAGGAAGCCATAGAAAACACAATAGGCGCTGTCAAACCAGTGAAGAAAACTTCAAAGCGCACTCGTTCGAAGTCAGCCCGCCCTGTCTTGGGACAACTGATGTCAGATAAGCTATACCTGGAAAACCTTCTGAAGAATCCAGACCTGGCCATCGCGGATCGAAAGAACGACATCGTGATCAAGCAGGCAGAAGACGCACTCAGGTTCTTGGAAAATCGAGAGGAATTCTGGCGGCAACAGCAGACGCTATGAGAGAGTGGACTGCTGAAATGTTGAATCTATGTTGATATTTGGTATAAGGCTGCATAAAAGCTGCAAATGAGTTACTTACTTGTACGTAAATATGAAGTTAAGTTTGGGTTGCCATGTTTCGCGTTAAGTTGCAGAAATAAAAAATGAATAAAACCGTCTGACCGGTTGACCATCTGGTTACCCTGAAAATGCTAAACGTGGCACTGGATTTTTGAATTCATGTGCTCTGCCTACCCCTCTTGGGAATACAGGCGTGAGAATATGTATGTATGTATGTATGTATAAAACCGTTGGTAGAGTTGCGATTGCGAAGCGCATTTTGCAGCTGCCAAGGCAGATCTTAAAGGAGGGTAGGTATTGTATGTATAATATCTGACGGCCGGATAGCCCAGCGGTTAGAGAACCTGACTGTGAAGCTTGAGGTCCCGGGTTCGATCCCCGGTCGGGGCAGATGTTTGTATGATGAATACGAATGTTTGCTTTCGAGTCTTGGATGTTTATCTACATATATATAAGTAAGTTTATCCGTTGTCTAGTACCCATAACACAAGCATTAAATTGCTTACTTTGGGACTAGTAGGTGATTGGTGTAATGTAAAATATTGTCCAGTGATATTTATTTATTTATTTATAATACGAAACCAAAACATGTAGATATAGTCAGTGGCGTAGCTAGCATGGGTGACACCCGGGGCGGACCGCCCCCCCCCCCCTAGCTACGCCACTGGATATAGTGTTAATGTTTGTTTACGTGTACATGATTATCTATAATGTTTGAAACTGTCGTGATTATTTAGTAGGTATGCTTGTCTGTAACCAAGATTGATACACTTCCCGGTTACTGATTGAGCTATTTGATTTAGGTGATTCCCCCTTTATTATAGTTGCATGCACCGGTATCAATGACGTGGCGTCGTTGATATTATACATTAGACTGGTAGATATCAGTTCTACATTTCTGAATAAGTTCAAAGTGAAAAACGAGTATTTATTTCCCTAGTAACACCCGATAATGCATGAGGATCACGTGCTACAATAAGTAGAGTTACCGGCATAGTATAAGTTAACAAGTTTTTTCTTAGTGGGGGTAAGTTAGTTCGCGCGTCGTTTCCCAGGTAGAAGCGATGCACGAACTTATGCCGACTATAAAAAATCTTCCCCAGTTTGATGTCGAGGATTTGTCTAAATATCGATACGAACTTTTCAAATATATGTCCCTGGATTCCATTAAGTTAGCTATCCCAGTGAGAATTATTTTGGAAATTTAGACTAGATGCATATTTTACACTTGGCTGTAGGTACCTATGTGTTTTCATACGATTCCTCCACAAATCTTAGCTTAACTCATAGAGGATAGAACCTATAGAGAAACAATGTGCGCAACCCCGGTCCGCAAATAGTTTGTTGATTTCAACATACTAAACGTCACCGTCACTGTCACAGAAACTGTACAGAGCCAATAACCGTAGAGAAAAAGGCACTAGCGTTACGCGCGATCTTGGACCGGCCAATAAGAGCACAGCGATCACTTCAATTGTTTTGCGGAATAATTTCCGAACAACCAAGATGACATTAGTACTCTATAGGTTCTATCCTCAATGGCTACACCTTAGCTGCTAGGCCAGTTTTCATGTACTTTTGTACTGTGCGCAGCCAGGTCGATTAGGCCCAGTACACTATTACACTATTTCTGCGCACGCACTAGCAGGAAGATACTCACCATGCTTTTAAAACCTGGTTTAGCAGCTAAGGTGTTCTTTTTCCGTACAATAATTAACCATACAAATGTAAGTCACAACGGAAAAGTTAATACTAATTTCAACTATCGCTGGTGTTTTGGTCAGCAGCCAAATATTGATAGAATGGCTTCAGGCGAACACTATTAAGCCATATTCTTGAGGTAGTCAAGCTAAATCACGTATACCTAGATCCTAGATGGTAGATTTCCACAAATCCACTATGTTTCGGTTATCCACTTCTGTAGATTTTGTTAAATTACTTAATACGTTAGTACCTAGTTAATTTATGAACACATTTTGAATAAGGTAAATTCTGTGTGTATAATATAAATGTTTCAGAAAAATATGCGTTTTTTTATAGATGTCAAAACCACCAGCCAACTATGTTAAAGGCCACAGTTAAATAAAAGTTACGATCATTATCATTACAAACTAGATAAGTACCCTGCGCACAATTACCGACGTTTTGGTATTCCCGAAAATTGTGTATCACACACAATCACAGACTATTGCGTATTTTCCTCAAAGTTAAAATAGAATCGGTGCCAAATCGGTACGTAATGCAAATAATCAAGCCTAATGATGACATTTACTTTTCCATGCACTAATTCAAGGGCATTTTTTTTTAACCCAGCGATATTTTTAACAAATTTGAATAACTATGGCTTGCAACTGGCTGTTAAAATGTAGTTGATGGCTAACATTATGATAATGATATGTCGGCCGCATTTATGTTCGATTGTACCTACCCCATGACAGGAAATGGTGTTTTGTTGATGAGATATAAAACATCGGACAGTCGGCGGCAGCCATCAGTACGGGACGATACAACAGTCGGACAAGATGGTTTACTATATTCTAGCTATTCTCATAGTTGCTGCACCCCAGGTATGTACTATAATAGTGTGCAAACAAATAGGCTTTACAAACAAAGATGTAGGGGGAAAGAGGGTACATTGATACACGGGGCACATAGATACGGCTAGCATAGACACTAAACGAACGACCGTGCACTGTTCATTCACACACACATAGACACCACCAACGGGCCCAATCAGCTGCCGGAATATCGCCGACGCTCGGTCGGTGTGTCGCAGACGACAAGTACGGATACGTTTTTTTTAGGTTGAGACCAAAATTTCGTCAATTATAAGAAGTGTATCATTTGGCAGTGTTGTTTTGTTATTCGAAAGAGTCCATAACTATGCAGTAAGTATATATGTTATGGACCAAGTGATAAATTGGGCACTATGCACAATGCCCGGGCATTATGCATAATGCCCAATATGAGCGGGCAATGTGATAATAATTGTTCAAATAATCAAATTGCCCGGGCATTATACATAATGCCCATCACGTTTTGGGCAGAGTAATAAAACCAAATTTAATTACTATTTACTCATATCTAAAAAAAGTTGCGCGAGCGAGCGCAGCGAGCGAGCAAGACCCTTCGGAGCGGATACGACTCTGACAGGTTAGGTTAGAAGGCCAAGGCGGGAGCGAAGCGCAGCGAGCTCCCGCTTTGGCCTTCGAGGTTATTTTTTTTTGTTTTCACTATTTTGTCATCCACGATTGGCCATATCGTCACAAAAGGGTGTCCATAAAATATAAAAAAACTAACCTCGAAGGCCAAGGCAGGGGCTCTCTGCGCTTCGCTCCCGCCTTGGCCTTCTAACCTAACCTGTCCGAGTCGTATCCGCTCCGAGGGGTCTTGCTCGCTCGCTGCGCTCGCTCGCACAACTATCATTAATTTGTTGTAGTATAAAATTATGCTAGAAATTGGAAGTATAATCATACTTTTGTCCATGTCACGTTTCGTATGCTCTACCTAACTCGTTTTGAAAAATAGGCATGATTGTGTGTATGTACGAGTATGTAATACGCTTCAGATTTAGCTTCATTATCACTTTGCCCAATTGTCAAGTAGCAGTATAATAATGCCCGGGCAATGTGATAAATATCGAAGTTTGCATGATGATTTATCACTTTGCCCACTTGAGCTGGGCATTATGAATAATGCCCGCATTTATCACTTGGTCCATAACATATACACTAAAGAACAATATAAAATGTTTTTTTTTCTTAGTTACTTGCAGTATTTATTTAATAATAATTTAAATTTTAAAAAGTACTTTGGGGCACATTGATACGAAGGTCAATGGGGTAGATTGATACTATATCAACAGTATGAGAGTAGGTAAGTTTTTATTTTTCTTTCAGGAAATGGTTCGCACATAGAAAAAAAAGACCGATAGAGTGTCTATAGATTAAACTGTCGAGGGATCTGCAATTTCTGATGTGATTAATGGCACTTTATCTACAAGAAAGGCAGCAAATAAAGATAGTAACTTTACTACATCGATTTGAAGTTAATTTGTTATAAATGATAATGAATTTCATAAACAAAGTTTATAACCAAGGAATACATACATTTTACTTTGTTTCTAAATAAATTTATGTTAATAATGTATGGAGATGTTTAAGTTTGATACGAAACCCATGTCTCAGAAAAATATTCATAAAAAAAATTAAGTGCATTTTTACAGACAAATGTGAATGTACGTTTGTACCCAGATACATACTAGACCTTTGAAGAATAATTTTGTTGCAGTTGCTCTATGCCTCTTCTTTTTATCGGCGAAGCAAAAAAACCGTATCAAGCTGCCCCCACTCCCCCTACAGTCAGCGTCTGATACATGGTTACACTTTGGTACTTTGTCACTGTGATCGCAGTGACAATTTCATGCGAGAGTTCGAATATGAGGTTAATTAGAAAAGGTACTAAAGTGTATACATGTATCAGACGCTGACTGTACCTACTCGTATAAAAATAATCTCTAACGAACATTATTCCTATTCGTCTGCCGCACGAGATATTCATGAAATCTGTAAAAGGAATTGATTTAGGATAGGTATGTGGTATATAGTTTTCTCCCCGACTTATTTTTCCAGTCTAAATACGTCAGGCACAGGCCTCCTCTCAGTATGAGAAGGCTTGGGCTATAGTTCTCACGCGGGCCCAGTGCAGGTTGGGAACTATTCACACACAACATTTAATTTCTTAGTAGCTGTGCGTAGGTTTTCACCGAATAGCTCGTGGTAAATATCAAATTAGATTTCCCACATAGGTCTGTACATTTCGAAAAATTCAGAGGTGCGAGCCCGGGGTTCGAACCCACGACACGGCTGGTCGGTCTGTCTGTAAATCATAGTAGAGGCTAATTTTAGACTTACGGTTTTAGGTGTTTGCTGACGAAGAAGCAGAAGTCATGTCTTGTCTGGAGATGTTCAAGCCTGAGGTGAGAATAACTATGTACCTAGACTATAATCACAGTAAGTTAATCAATCACTATTTTTAAATACGACATAATTTTTGTCAACAGCATATCGAAGAAAAATGCTGCGACGAAATGAACATGTTTGATGAAACTTTCGAGTCCTGCAAAACCAAGGAAGGCGAGTGGGAGGTAGGCCCTCATCAATCACCACCATCGGATACTAATTACCTACTTTTGCTTCAGTCCGCTTCATTAACTTAATTGATTTTTCATACACAGTTTAACAATAAATGTTCTGATTCTGATTCTGATTCATACTCAAAGAGACATGGGCGTTTCCGATACAAATAGAAAAAAAGTAACTACAATTTTTCATACCAATTTTATTCCATTCCATGACCGCCATAAGTGAATGATAAAAGTAATGGAATTGATTTTTATAACTATCCGTATCGATCGTGCTCTTAATTCCAGAAGGAAAAACCGTTTTTTTTTTTGCAAAATGGAAATGACTTCAGGCACATTCCATCTATCCAAAGACAGTACTTATACAACACACAGGTTTTTCGTTTGATCATGGTTATGATCAAACGAAATCAATGTGTAAAAAAAAATGGCTTAACCATCGTTCTAACGATACCTCAAATAACTCGTAATCCTGGTCTGTGCCGTAACTAGGGCGGTGCCAGCGGTGCCTAGGCACAGGGCGGATACCCTGGAGCTGGAGCGGCGCAGAAATGACCAGACCAGTATCTTCAAGGGCGTAGTTTTGAAAGCTCTCAACAGGCGCATAAAATGCTAGTTACGGCACTGATCCCGGTGCATTTTAAGTGTCAAGGTTTTTTTTTCAGTGCGAAAACGCAAAATGCGTCCTCACCAAGGCTGGAGTCTTGAACGGCGACACGGTTGACGAGCAAAAAGCAGCCGAATCCCTCGAGAAACACAAGAAAGAACACCCTGAGAGCAGCGCGATGTTCGACAGAGTGCAGAAGCACTGCATGAACGGGAAGTACGAGGAATACCCGCCGAAGGAAGCCTGCCCGCTGATAAGGCTGCAAATTTGCAGCTACATCCAATCCATTGTGGTGAGTTCACGTGGGAAAGTCTCCAATAGATCTCTCCAGGCAGATGTTCTTGGGGGCCGAAACCCACAGAGAGAAAGTTGGAAGTTGTATTTATGCAACTGATCTTCGAAACTTCGTTACCGCGATGCAGAACACTTTGATACAACCCGTACGAATTAACTGTGCACTCCGCTGGAATGCGACCCCTCTCCTGCTGCCCCGCGCGGTGCCCCGCATTCGCCGCAAGCGCTCAGTAGCGATAGCATCTTTGTTACCGTTGCGCTTTTTCTCGTTTCCATCGTCTAAATACGTTTAACCTCCTGTTGCTATTACTGCGTGTCACAGCGCGAGGTGCACAGGTTATTCGTACGGGTTGTAGTTGATGAGTTGATGACGTTATGGAAGAAGTTCTACTACTGGACCATAGGTGGCGCTAGGGTCGCTAAAAACCTATGAATAACAATTAGTCACACCACAACACGTACTAAGCCAGTCCAGTCGTGATAGTGATAGATAGATACTACAGTATTACCACAGAATAGGTAATTCGTACAGAAGGTTCACTCCTGAAGGTTTTAGGCGTAGAAATATTACTCTCTCTACCTTTACCTGCTAGCCGTAGACCTTTCACGAGGTCTCGCTAGCCCAGTGGTTCCCAACCAGTCGCTGCGCAGCGCGAAATCACCGGCCTCTTTATGAATCGCCGCGTCGCGTCTCGTCTCGTCTCGGTGTGAACTGACCCTTAGATCAACCCAGTACGGTTCATCGAAATAAAATACTGAGTCGCAATTTCCCCGTTTTTTATATTAATAAAAGCAGATTGTTTTACTTAACCAAATCAGCTTGGCTTTAAAGGTATTAAGTGCGTCGTAAATGGGTGGTTTACTTCTCAAATGTAACATTTTTACGAAAACGGTTTGACTAAGGGCAACAACAATTTTTGTAAGAATAAGGCTAAGCGCGCACTACGACTATTTGTCGCGCGACACGATTTTAAAATAGCGCTGTCCGTACTGATTTTTTCATCATAGTGCGCGCATTGACATGTAAACCCATACGTTGCATTTCTGCGACAAAATTGTCGCGCGACAAAAAGTCGTAGTGCGCGCTTAGCCTAAGATACCTATAGTTGTTTTTGTGAAAATGTTTGAAATAAATAAGGGAGACTGTAACATAGTCTAGTCATTGACAATAGTTCAATGCCAACTAATGCGGAAGTGTTTGATATCATCTGTCATGAAAATACCAAAACAAACAAATGTACGGACAACTAATTCCGCCACGCTCGCAGCCATTACAGTGTGTAATTCACATTTTAATAGGTTTCAACGTAATATTTTACTGAGATTTTATCGCACGTTGAATTGGCTCATATTATTCTGCACAGACATGTAATTTCCTGATATTTTAAAGTTAGACATCGCATAACACAAACTTCCACAATAGTAATAAACATTGTATAGCTTGTACAGTCAGCTGCAGAGAAAAGTAAACCACGCCCATGTTTCAGTACTAGGGGGTTACTCTTCTCTGCAGCTGTCCGTACGAAACCCCTTGATGTTAATATAAAAACGCAAATTACTGTCAAAAATGTACCGAGGCGAAGCTTTTTTTAAATAACGATTAGTATGATTTCACTTGCAATGGGCACCTTATACTTATACATATAAACCTACTTCTATTTTGTTTACAGGAATGTAAAACTTGGAAACAGAACGACACGTGCAAGAAGATGTCAGACCACGCCAAAACCTGCAAGGCCGTCCTCGACAGCGGAGCCAAATAAATCTACAAACCAGGCACCTACTCCAGAAAAGAAACAAAGGTTTATTAAAAGAAATAACATTTTATTTGTTCAGACGATCTCGATATCATCGCCACTTCAAAATTATAAAATCAGCAAGCCATACGTACTACGGATAAAAATAAAAGTTGTCACTCTATTTACTTGAACTGACGTGTAAATTAAGTTTAAGTGTTTTATTTACAATATTTACAGCGCTTCGCGGTAGTCCAGCCTTAACTAATCCAAGACATGTGTGACCTAAACTTGACTGTTTATCAGTTAGACGAAATCAACAGGACGATAAATTGGATACATAAGCGACAATTGACTACATTAAAATAGACCTACAGCGATATGACAATGTGGGAAATCTACAACCTGTACTTTTTCTCTGCGAGACGTTTCATAAATAGTTAATAATCGTGCAAAGAAAAGGTACAGGTGTTTTAATTGTGGGTAGAAGAAATGGATAAGCTAAGTAAAATATAATGCATTTACTACATAATTCAGCTAACACGTAATTCCTCTCAATATACACGAAAACATGACATAATGGTGGTGTAAAGTCGGAAAATAAAAATATGAACAACAAAAAAAAATCACATAATCGGTATTCAGTCTCAAAGACTAATTGCGACTTAACAATTTAAATCATCGATGTATACAAAAAAATATAACTTAATTTAAATGTTGTGAGTTTGGTACCCTTTTCGCGAATATAAGAAAAAAACATTGCAACTAAGTAAAAGAATAATGATCATCTCTTATAAACTAATTAATTTCGGAGTGTAATTATTCATCATCATTTCCGCTAAGATTAACCTATACAATAATACTGTGTACTTCAATAAAATAATAGTAATCATGTCATTGTATCTCATATTCGAGTTGTAACCGTACAATAGATTAGTATCGAACAATTCTACGAATCCCAGTCAAGCTAGAGATCAATTTATAATAAATACCTTTAATTGCATTACATCGAGAGTACACATCCCCGCTAGGGGGCCACCAGAGCTCAGCCCCGGGAACTAATAGTAGGCAGCGCGGAGCTCTGGTCCTGCAGTTCGCCCCGGACCTCCATACACCAATCAAAGCCTAAAAACATCCTACAACTAACACTAGGAGACATAGGAAAATGACGCTTAAATAAATGGAGTGACGTTGTCTCAGAAAAAAGTACTCCTGTGAACACTTACTGGCTTTCGGTTGATTTGGTTAGTATCATTATAATTCGAACTATTGAATACCCCCTGACGTAGGTAGCGTTTAACTTTGCAAACTAGATACAAAGTATAATCGAATTCTACAAAAACACAACCAAGAGCAACAATACCAGAAGTGTCACAGCTACCACAATTCTATAAGACAACGTCACGAATTTTGATACATTCCTAAAGCAGTATTTACAATTACCGTATTAAAATGATTACTCTTAAAGCGATCAGTGCCATTACAGTAAAATAAGTAGTCTAGTGTTTCAAAGACTGGCTGAAAATATTTGGGACATGAGAAAAAAATACCGTTTAGATTCACTTCGACGACTTTGGACGATAAACGAAAATTACATTGATATGGCCGTATTCCAGACAACGGTACAATAGGTGTGCTGTGATATTATTATTCTGAAACAGCCAATAGTCATGTGCTAAAGCAGATGAAATGGAATAGCCTGCCAACAAAAAGTAAGTGATTAATGTGATTATACTTTCAGTAACATTACACTAACAGCAGTAGTTGTAATGAAAACTGCATAAGTATGCAGTTGTATGATCAACAGATCCTGTTATCAGGAGTGCCATTTGGTAGCTTGACAGTTTTAGAGATGTGTAAACAATAAATAGGTCTTTACAGTAAAATTTTGGGTTTAACACCTCTCCAATTATTCCGTGGTTGTCGTAAGAGGCGGCTAAGGGATTGGTTTAGTTACGCTTTAAGCGACAGGCTAGCAACCTGTCACTATTCTCTCCCACCTGTTTTTAAACCTAAAATTATGCTATAAGTGTGAAATATAGTTTTGTCTATGTCGCGCTTCGTGTGCTCTGCCTGCTCGATTTGGGAACACAAACGTGATTGGTCCGTATGTATGATATAACACTTCACATGTTAGGTTTTATGTACTCTGCTCTGGGAGTACAGTCATGGTGGTTGCGATGATAAAAAATAAAATATAAACTCACATATTTTTTACCACTCCTATTTCAACAAAAACACAGGTTTAATTCAAGTCTTAGAATTTCATACAGTTGTAAACATATCATCATTGGCTATAAAACATTTAAAATGTTTTTACCCATCCCTAACACTGTCAAAGTACTAAATTGCGTCTCCTATATCGGGATCTAATTACCAACATAGTAGCAGATTCTAGTTTTAGATTTAATTTTAAACGCGTTAAAGAATAGCCTAACTGTCTTACTAAATACCGCATGATTCCATTTGGTATATAAAATAAACCAATACATGCGAACTAGGAACCAATGCCAAGATCATTATCCTTAGACATTAAAATATTTTCATGTATATTTAAATTTGTAAAGCCTAAAATATTTCTACTCCAATGATAAGTCACCACATCACGCGTGGTAAATGTAGAGTTCAAAAAATACTCGTATTGTGACAGTTTAAATCGGCATGTCACCAAAACGAATGTCTCTATTCTGGGTTCCGTCTTTACCATGCCACATCTACGGCATCTGTCTATCTATTATAATAACGCGAAAAACGTTCAACGTATTCTTAGTTTGTTAAAATACAGTGGGAAGGTAATTCTTGAGATTTAATGCTCCCCTGGCGTCACTTGCCTTAACAAATTTGTAATTAACGAATTTTTATTTAATAAGAATCAAGAATATTTCTCGGATAGGCATCACTTACTATCAATTACTCTACTTACCAGAAAAAACTTTCTGGTACTTCGATTTAAAATTACAAAATATATAATTGGAACAACAATGCATACTAGTTGCCTTTTTTATTCTATTTTTAACTCTATTGTGAAACCCCGACGCCCTTGCAGAGGTGTTAGGGCCGGCGCTCACTGCCGGCATGGCAGAGGACGGCACGGCAAATCGTGCCGCAGCATCCAAAAATATAACCCGTGAAATGCTTCGGCATGCTGTGGCATGCCGCGGCCTTTCTCAGATCAGTAACAAAATCCTTTGCCACGCCGTGCCATGCCATGCCGGCAGTCAGCGCCGGCCCTTACGACCCCATAGATAGGGGGTTGTGTCACAGATTGTAAAACACCAATCTACACTTAAATAGAAATGTATTAAGATACACTATGCCAGAGGAATACGAATTCCCAAGAATTACACACAATTCTTTTGCCAACGAAAAACATTCCGTGATAAATTGCTGAACACTTTGGTACTCAACTCCTACAAACAACTACACTGGGTCTATTTATGACCAGTATTGACTAGAGATGCAACGGATATCCGGTTGCTATCCGGTATCCGGCCTATCCGGCCATTATTTTACTATCCGGCCGGATACCGGATAGTTGCGCACTATCCGGCCGGATACCGGATAGTGATTCTGTTTGGTATTTAACTTTGAAAAAGGTTAATTTGTACACAAGAAAACGACAACAAATTGTCAATATTTGTTTATAAGTATTACCTTTAACGTACAATTTAAACTTATCAAAAAGCCTCATTTGAAGTAAGTAGTTCAGAAGTTCTATGATCAGTATTAGCATTCCACCAATTGTAGCGTATCTTATGATAATTCTTAATGAAATAAAATATTCATAATTAAGTAACAGAAAATTGTGGTGACTAAAAACGCGATTCTCTGCATTTTTAGCCGACTTCAAAAAAAGGAGAAGGATCTCAATTCGACCTATTTTTTTTTTTGTGTGTATGTTACTCGATATCTCGGAGACCCGTGAACCGATTTTCAAATATTTTTTTTAATCGAAAGAGTATAACTCGAAATTGGTCCCATTGGCACTAAATCAGGATTTGATGATGGAATCTTGGAGAAATCGAGGGGACTCTTCAAATGTTACTTGGACATGTACGGCGTTTTCGGTAATTTGTTGATGAAGTCAATAATTTACATTCAGTAAACAGAATACTTTCAAAATATGTAATGCTAATTTGAAGTCGGTTTTTTTTGTTAAAAAATATTGAGTACTGCATACGAAATTAGTTTCGTACTTACTGACCTAATAAAACTCGTTTCTTGCCTAGAAAACGGTCCGCGCGAACCTACATACGTAACAGGTTGAAACCTGCACGACGCGCCTGCCGCCAAACTAAAATGTAGGTATCGTTTGGCCGGCCGAATATCCGGCGGCCGGATACCGGATATCCGGCCGATGATGAGGCCGAATATCCGGTATCCGGTATCCGGCCAAACAACTATCCGTTGCATCTCTAGTATTGACCATTATCGATGCAACAGCTTCAGTATACAGACAATACATCAAGTCTGGCATGAATGGTCGAGCAAATTAAACAAATGAAGGCCGTTTGTGTCGGTTACTCAGATACGCGTCACAAATTAAAAAAAAACACACGTCAGTTTCCTATGTGTGACATTGGTTTCTCAACACATTCATGCAAGCCTTAATGCCTACTATTTTATAGTACAACAGTAACTGCGCTGTATCTGTATTTAGACGAAAGACTAGCTCGCAGGATTAAGGCTCCTTACATTAGCACAATTAAATTAGAACGTGTCGTTCATTACATTTCTAATTACATTCACTTACAATTATAAATCGTCTCAGGTGTTCAGTTCAGTCGTTCTGCCGTTCGCAGGCTGATTCATCGTTTATCACTGTCTTTATATGGTCGCGACACGGCCAGTCTTAAGCTTGCTGCACTACGTCCAATGTTTGCGCACACTCCCAACATTTGATCAAAAATCACTTCAACTTCACTTATTTGTCGAGGGGCGCCTCGCCCCTCAGTAAACGCTAATCAGCCTCTTCGGCGGGCCTCCGGTAGACGGGGCCGAACTTGGCCATGTATTTCTTGACAAACTCCTTGGCCTTGGAGCGGACCGAGTCGGTCACCACTAGTTCGTCGACGGAGCGACAGTGCTTCAGCTCTTTTAGCATCACGAAGTGGGTGAGCTGGAGAGAGAAACACGGAGTTTAAAACGTGCGTATTGCAAACTAAAAAAAATAGTAATAGCAAGAGGGTAGTTTGATAATCGTTATTGTAAGCGCGGATAAAATCGAATAGAGCTGCTTATATTTGCAGCGGGTGCTCCTTCGCCGAATACAAAACATGCTTGCAAAACGCTCTTAAAACTTGTAAACGCCAGAGGCTAGTTCAGCTGTCGCCACATGTTGCTGATTGCCGATAACGGTCGACGCGTCGGCGGCATCAGTCAATACGTCGACACTGTCGATATCTGAAGTAAAGTGGCCTCTGCCGTTCACAACTTGCAGTTTGTTAGAATGCTATATTCAACTAACCTTCCTAGCGAGGTGTTTAAAGTCAGCAGTGCAAGTGATCCGTCCGGCGGGCGCGTCGGAATGCCGGTAGGGGTTCAGATGGTGCACCATGACCCGCGCCATGCTGCTCCGGAAGTGCTCCTTGATCTTGCGCTCGCCCGCCGGCTCGTGCTACGAAGCCAAAGTCGTACTAACCTTCCTAGCGAGATGTGTGAAGTACCCGAAACCGTCGATGTATGACGAGAGTGATGATGAGTGAAGCGAGAGAAGTATGCCAGAATAGGAGCGAATGGCGCTCAGCCTGGTTAACACGACAGGGCGCCAATAGAGATGCGCGTGAGATAGACTATACCTGTCACTCTAAATCAGGAGTTCCCAACCAGGGGGCACGCCCCTCTTGGGGGGCGTAGAGCAATCTCAAGGGGGGCGCGAGACGTTTGTGTTTTCAATAGAAAAATATTTCAATGTACAGAAAATCAAATGTCGTTAAAATAATGTTGGTTTTATTGTAAACACAGAAAAAAATATGGGGGGCATGAAAATATTATTTGTGATCCGGGGGGGCTCGACGAAAAAAAGGTTGGGAACCCCTGCTCTAAATAAAAACGTCAGAAAGTGACAAGTAGTCTCCCGCGCGCTTGTCGACTTACGCGTCTTGCTGGGCTAAGCCTACCGTTGCCTAATGTGAGAAATAGGGCATGCCCTTTATGTATGTATGCAACTAACCTTCCGAGCGAGGTGTTTGAAGTCAGCCGTGCAGGTGATCCGTCCGGCGGGCGCGTCGGAATACCGGTAAGGGTCGAGATGGTGGACTAAGCTTTCTAGAGAGGTGCTTAAATTCAGCAGTACAGGTGAAGACGTACTAACCTTCCTAGCAAGGTGTTTGAAGTCAGCAGTGCAAGTGATCCGTCCGGCGGGCGCGTCGGAATGCCGGTAGGGGTTCAGATGGTGCACCATGACCCGCGCCATGCTGCTCCGGAAGTGTTCTTTAATCTTGCGCGCCGCGTCGTCCGCGTCCGGCGGCGGGGGCGACGCCGGACGTTCAGCCGGTGGTTCGGGCTCTGGGACAACTGTGTCTTCTTCCGCGGAGGGCTCGGAGTCGGTGTCTGAGTCCACTAGCTCGATCATCTGAGGTGATAAGCAAGCGTTGAGCAAACATGATTTATTTACTGAGGCGTACTTTTTTGGTTTTTCTAAGCTAGCCATACGGATGACGCGTGTGGAACCATTTTCGAACGTCATGCCGACCACTTAAAAAAATAATTTGAACTAAAAACGGAAAACAAAAATAAAGGAGTTGCAGTTCTATAATTATTGAGATGTTGACTATCGAGAAAAAAGTTAGCACCTCTCCAAAAAACTTTGCTTTAGCCAATTGGACTGTGAATCATTGTAGTTGATGACTTCTAAGTTAAGAGGGCGCACACATTTTTTACGAACGTAATATAAGATCGGTGGGGGAAGAGAAATTCAGGGGCAGGGCAGGGGTCAGAGGCACCACAGACCATAACTCGTCGAGTTACGAGTGATTATGGTCTGTAGAGCCCTCTTATCCCTGCGTTTATTACATATTCTGTAAATTTACAATAAAATTGTTTCATTTGTAATTACATTAAAATCAATGAGAAAAAAAATAAAGTAATGGTTCAACTTTGAAGTTATGTAAAATGATATTTGAATAATAAAAACCAATAATTTGATTCATGTTAATCCGTTAATCCCCAGTAGACTATATTGTCTATCAGATAATAACAAGTTTATATCGTTTATGGTAAATTTTAATGGAAAATTTTCAAGTGAAAGAGAGCTCTGACGCGTATTTTTGTGAAAACCCTTCAACAAATTGGCTAAGTAAAAGAAATCTGTGTTGCTAATAAAATATTTTTTTCCGTTAATCACTAGAAAAAGAGTTTATTTATATGTTACAGTAGTTTTTCTTTAAAAACTTAAGGATTTATAGCTTTCTAAAGCATTTAAAAAACATCAAAATCACCGAATTTTGTTTGCACGCTCTTAACGTAGGTTTGAATGTTTTTGTACAAAGCTAGCATATTCCATTTGCCGTAATATGCATTTTTAGATTTATAGAACTGTTGTTTTTTTTAGATCATAAGACGCATGTTGTTAATATTGAAATGCAACTGTTTGTTCCTAAAATAATTTTAAACAAAAAAAAACCGACTTCAAATTTGGGCTATACTGAAAGCATTTGTTTAATAATGAGGGTGACCTTCCATAACCAGCAGGCCTCGCTAATTACTGAAATTATAATTTCCAGTCTGCAGGTGCATTCAGTATTGAAAGAATTATCCTTTAACTCCTAAGCATTAAGGAGTTGACCTTCCATCATCAGCTCAGTCATATTTTTTTACTGCCAGACGTAAATACTGGTGTAGCTTTGAAAAATGTACTAAAAACATTACCTGTGCCAACAAAATTTGAGGGTTGCCCTCGATTTCCCTCATATTCCATCATCAGATCAAAATATGCTGGCAATGGGACCACCTGGAAACTATACCCTTTCAAACAAAAAAAAATTTTTCAAATCGGTCCAGGCGTCTTCGAGTAATCAGCGAACATACATAAAAAAAAAAATGATAAAAAAAAAATAAAAAAATATCCCGACGAATTGAGAACCTCCTCCTTTTTTTGAAGTCGGTTAATAAAAATAAATCACCTTGACGTCTAGCGGCGCGTCGCGCGCGCGCCTGGACCGCGCCAGCTCGCGCACGCGCTGCAGCAGGCGCTCGCGGCGCCGGCGCAGCTTCTCCTTCGTCTGTTTGTACCGTTTCACTTCTTGTCTGCCTGCTAGTTTGTCTTCCTCTGTTCGCGGCTGTGAATAAAATATGGGTTTTTTATTGAAGAGTTTTAGCACGTAGATGCGTCACCTGGGATCACGTGACATAACAAAATATAATTGTCACCCGATTTTGATGAATTTTCCGAGTCTCATCCGTTTTGTGAAATACGCAATCAATTAATGGGCATCCACGTTGAATTAAATTTTGCCCCAATCCATTCAAATATTTACTCAACTGGTACGTTTTCACCATGCCTCACGGCGCTCAAGTTGTGCGTTCAACTTACAATATTCGCCCACAACGCCAGCGGTGTTTTTACTTTAGTGGAATGGAACAGCAATTTCTGCGGTCGTGACCGATGGCGTAGTGGGAGATAAGTGGAACGTAACCAATGCTCTACAAAGTTGATGTCCGCCTTGGAGACTGATGTGCAAGCTTTAGGGGCAGCGCAGACGACAGACTTTTTATGCGATCGAGTCAGCGGCGCACAAAGTCTGCATAGATTGTACGCATTAGGGTCTCCCCACATTAGTCGACGCCTTTTCGGCAAAATGCGGGTAGAAAAAGCGTTATGTCAACGCAATAAGGGCGAACAAGACGTCAATCGGCTCGGCTCGTTCGACCGAGAATGGCCGAGCCAATTCACATCTTGTTCGCCCTTATTGCGTTGACATAAAGCTTTTTCTACCCGCATTTTGCCGAAAAGGCGTCGACTGGTTTGGTGAGACCCTTATGCGCCGGATTTTCTCCGCGTCGTGTGCATTACTGCATATAATTCCATAGGTTGTATTTGCACAGACTAAAAAGTCTGTCGCGGGTAGTCTGTCGTTAGCAGTACTCACACTGATGGGCCGCTCGGACACGAGCCCGGGCCGCCGCTTGCGCGCCTTCACGCTGACCAGCGCGTGCTCGGGGATCAGGCCGTTGTGTAAATCTTCTTTTATCACTGAAAATATGACTTATCAGTTAAAAATCTATGATATGCTAAGTTGACCTTGAATATGTCGTGAAATGAATAAGAGATCGAACTATTCGAGATTTTTATTATTGATTCTTCTTATTCGTGATGCCGCATTAAATTCTTAGACCGTTGACAAGAAGAAGTTCACAAGATATAATATGTACACTCAACCAATTTGATTCCTAGGCCACTGTAGAACCATGTCGTAATAAATGTTTATCTTCTTTGACATTGATTGTTGTTGTTGCATTAGGCATGTCGTGATGACATTTTAACTTTTTCGAATATGTGTCATCGATAATCAATAGAAAAGAAGTCTGTTTACGTATCAATAACTTTCATGTCATAGATATCGGGATGAAAACTAAAAATACTTTTCTGCCAAAACTTCACTGAAAGAGTAACGACTATTTGTTTCTCTGTTACACTTGCATATAAAAGAAGATTAGCTGGAATTGTCATTGTCTGTCTGTCTAATTTTCTTTTTAATTTCATGTCATGGAGCTAAAACGTTTAAACTCTACGAATATTTCATATTTTGATTGGAGAATTGATAATCGTTTGACACGCACAGACGTTGTCATTATCTATAGTCAATGCGACAAAGTTCTATAGTGGCCTAGGAATCAAATTGGTTGACTGTACACATAACATTCCAGTAATGCGATCCAATGGAATAATAATTTCAATTGAAATAAGAATGGAAGGTGCTGAAGACAGGAACCATACTTTAGCTCTCTACACAAATTCTTTTACTGTGCGAGTAAAGTTATTTTTAAAACAGCCAAAGCTACAGATTATAAGTACGTACTGAATTATAAAGTAAACATATTATAATACTAGTGACAAGTTTACCTTCGTAAATGCCGTTAACGCCTTCGACTACTTTCCCCTTCGGCCTTCGCGAGACGCTCGCGTCCGGCGCGCTGATTGGCTCCTCCTCTTCCTCTTCAGAACTCTCATCTATGGGTAAATAGAGTTAAGTGAACTGAATTGTGGATTGTTGACCAGAAAGTATCATTTAAGTGCTCAGGGTAATGTAAACTCAATAAAACGTAGAGTACTTATAATATCTAATCGAATACATGCGTGATGGTTAACAATTGCAGTGATTGATTACAAACTTGATGATGATTGGTGATTGGTAAAGGGTTATTGGTCATTGGTGAATGTTGATTGGTGAAAGGCGATTGGCGATTGGTGAAGGGTTATTATTGGTGATTGGTGGTTGGTGTCTGTTGATTGGTGTTTGGTAAAGGGTTATTGGTGATTGGTGACTGGTGACTGTTGATTGGTGAAAGGTTATTAGTGGTTGGTGACTGGTGACTGTTGATTGGTGAAGGGTTATTGGTGGTTGGTGACTGGTGACTGTTGATTGGTGCTTAGTGAGGGGTTATTGGTGATTGGTGACTAGTGATTGATGATTGGTGACTGGTGATTAGTGAAGGGTTATTGGTGATAGATGATTGTTGACTGTTGATTGGTGTTTGGTGAAGGGTGACTGGTGATTGGTGATTGGTGACTGTTGATTAGTGATTGATGATTGGTGACTGGTGATCAGTGACGGGTTATTGGAGATAGATGATTGTTGACTGTTGATCGGTGCTTGGTGAAGGGTGACTGGTGATTGGTGACTAGTGATCAGTGACTGGGCTCACCGTCATTGGGCGGCGGCGGCAGATGCCACTGCGGCTGGCGCAGCTTGACGTGGTAGTAGTAGGTCCGGCCGCGGTCGTCCACTGCCGAGCGCCACATCGACGGGAGAACCACCTCCGCCGGCTCCAGAGGCTCTTGGTTCAAGCCAGGGGTCTGCGCACAGACGACACAATCATTAAAAGTACAAGTTAGCTGAAGGTCTATTTTGCCTGTTACGAAAAAAATCTTTGGTAAATCATATTTATGAATGTAACTTTTTATTGTACAAAAAAAAATACAAAATAACAAGCACAAAACTATGCTAAGGCGCAGCGCAGACGACAGACTTTTTGTGCGATCGAGTCTGCGGCGCACAAAAAGTCTGCCTTGTGTCTGGAATGTATGCATTGTGCGCCGGACTTTTTGCGCGTCGTGTCCGTTACTGCATATAATTCCATAGGTTCTATTATCACAGACTAAAACGCACGCATGACCTTGGCATTTGACATTCGTTTCGTCTTGTTTCGTGTTGTTGTTTTGTCTTGTCAGCATAAGTGCATAATGCCAACTTGAAAATTAAACTCAAACTGTTGTCTATGTAAGTAACACTCACGGGCAGGAGGGCATCGGGCGGCTGCTGCGGGAAGGCGGTCGGCGGCTGCTGGCCGAACATGAACCCGCCCATGCCGAACCCGCCCATGCCCATGAGGCTGGAACAAATTACCGCGTTAGGTCAACTACATAATCAGAGGCGCCGTGACAGCATGCCAAATTTTAGAGGACGCCGCGGGTTGAAATTTGGGAACCTCTGCTGATGTCTGTAAAACAGGGATAGCAAGTCTTATTGTTCCTTTGGAAATATAAATCTTAATAGACATTGTATGAGCAACCAGAAGGGCTGATAAAGGGAGGCAGGAAGGACTATGTCTAATGCTGGACTTAATGAAGCTACTGCTACTGATGTTGATATATTGTTACATACAACACAAGCATTAGAGGTACAACTAAAACCAGTGGAGTGAGCATAAGTGTTGCAACTTCACCATTATACAAAGTGATATAAAGATGTATATAATAGTGAGTATGACGTTGCAGCTAACATTTCATTCACAGATATACTGCAATTTTACCTAACTAACGTAAGGCACACTCGACGTTTTTCGAGCTTTATCGTCTGTTCACATCACACCTTGCTTGCAAATACTTACTTAGCTTGCGGCATGCAGTACTGTTGCGGGCCTCCAAACGACTGACAGAAGCCCGGGGGTCCCTGGAACTCGCCAGAAGGTCCGATCCACTCGGGAGGCATGTCCTGGGGCATGCCGGTGAATCCCGGGGGCATTCCCGGGGGCATCCCGGGGGGCATCCCGGGGGGTATCCCGGGAGGCATTCCGGGGGGCATGTTCGGCGCCATCCCAGGCGCCAAGCCTGGCGGTATGCCGGGGGGGACCATTGATGGAAGCATGTTAGGCGGCCCGCCCATCATACCGGGTGGGAACATCTGGAAGTTACGATATTTGAGTCACATGACACGGGATTAGTACGTAGGTATTACTGCGGTGTACTGTTCTTATTTCAACCATGGATGGAAAACATCACAAATCGAACACAAAAAACCAAACACATCAGAGCAGATTCGCACCTGACCATAAACTTAAAAAAAATATGGGTAAAAAATAGATTGGGTCAATGTATCAACAACGTGGAATAGGAGCTCCGCGAATTTCTATCGGGCAAACTCGGATCTCGACTTCAATAAGTCAGCAGAGAAGTCAATCACTTTGCTAAACTATTTGAACATCCGATAAAATGTGGGTAGTAAGCATAATCTTATTAACCTGTCAAATCTGACAACTGAATTTGTTTACATTTAGTTAACACATTCAGAACCAAGGACTCGGCTCCCGGGTTCTTCAAAACATTCGCGAGATACCGAGACCCCGGTAGCCGGGTTCATTTTGTACTAACTATAGACTACTCGTACCGTGGTAGCCCAGCGGTTCAACCTGTGGCCTCTCAAGCAGAGGGTCGTGGGTTCAAACCCCGGGCTCGCACCTCAGAATTTCTCGGAATTTATGTGCGATATCGTATTTGATATTTATCACGAGATTATTCGGTGAAGGAAGACATCGTGAGGAAACCTGCACACAGCGACGACGTAATTCAACGTTGTGTGTGAAGTTCCCAATCCGCACTGGGCCCGCGTGGGAACAATAGCCCAAGCCCTCTAATACTGAGAGGAGGCCTGTGCCCTGCAGTGGGACGTATACAGGGTGTCCCAAAGTTATGGGACATGAAGGGGAAGTACCTTAAAT
>BHDV01048896.1:39559-52599 GCA_005406045.1 Adoxophyes honmai | reverse complement strand
GTTGAATAAAATCTCACGACATCTCACCAGGGGGGGAGGGAGGGTCATAAAATTGCAAAAAACACCTCACGTAATTTATGGACGCCCCCAAACACTTTTGGTCACAACCGCTAGGGCCGCTAGGCTTATCTAACACCATCGGAGATCATTACCGGAACAGCATGAACAACTGTGCTCAACTTGTTCTCTGTAGTAGTCAACGTCGTCCCAGGGAATGAGTCGGTGGCGATGGCGTCATAGCAACACGCAATCTTATTTCCCGCTACGGCAATACTTGCCATCTGTAAAGGCGGGACCCCGCCGCGGCGCACGCTACACTCGTACCATGCTCCCTCTAACGTATCTCGTTCCCAGGGACAGTCGCCACGAGTTTTTTTGGAATATAATATCATGCTTGATTGTCCACAAGCCACAGTACAGTCTCATTTCATTAACAATTAAAAGCTTTACCTCCTCGTCGTCCGAGTCGGGCTCCGCGCCGATCCACCCGCGGCAGCTAGTCGCCCCGCAGTAGCAGCGCTGCGCCTCTTTTCTGCACAACAATTAGCCCTGTAACTCCACCCCACACGACATACACCTCTACTGGAATAGGCACAAATTGCACAATGTAGATTGAACTTTAACACATTTAGATCTTCTAAGGGCTTTTGAGGCGGGTTTTTTTAAGAACAGGTACACCAAAAGACCTGCTTTGCTGTAATTTTGAGTGGTCTAATAACAGTTGTTCATTGCTGAAATTAGATAATGTCGTATTGGAACCAACCTTTACCTTGCTTATAGATAGTCTAGCAGGACAACTTTGCAGCCGCAAATAAAATAAAAATAAATTCAACACTCCGATCCAGCAAAAGGAACACCACTTTTCGCAACTTTAAAATCACATTTTCTGCAAAGTGCCTTGGCTCCAAACATCATGACTTTGAGTAACTTCATTTGTCATTATTTATGGCTCTACACCACACTCTCACCCGTCTGAATAAAAAAAGAAACTCACCCAAACCGCTTGAACTGGTAATCAAACGTGATCTCTTCACCGGCCAAGATGTCTCTTTTGCTGAAGAATCCTATTCTGAGCTCTCCGTTGACAGTCCACTTCTGAGTCTCCGCATTAGGGTCGCAGGAGTGGTTGATGAACCGGGATACATTGCCTTTGAGGGTTGCGTCAATGACTGTGTCCCCTTTCAGCGACATGAAGTAGTGATGGAGGTTGTTCTCGTCAGAATAGGCCTGCGCCCGTTTGTAGAATTGCTCGTAGTCTAATACTTCTCCTACGTATTCCATTAGGAACTCGCCTCTGTAAAAGTTTGTTAAAGTAGATAAGATATAAGATAATAGTTATAAGCCTTTCATTGGACATCCCTTTAATATAAATAACACTAACTGAAAACTTACAAACCCTAGCATCAACCCTTTTATAAGAATACCCCAAAACAATTAAGGGCTTCTTTTTAACTGAAAGAGAGAGTTTGAAGCTTCTCTCGTAGTTTGAATATACTTGGATGAAGCAAGCGGGCGAAATTCAAAGCTTTCGAAATCGCGCGGTCGCCGTCATCACCATAAGTCGTTCGTTGTAAATTGCGACATAATGTGAACTTTGTGAAGAAGTTGGAGAATTTTAATTAGCAAATAAACAGTAAGAGTAATAAGTTAAAAAGAGTATTGGCGAAAGTAATTGATCAAAGCTGTTGTTTTGAAAGGGTTTAATGGGGCAAGCATTCTTTTGATAGCCAGGTCCCTGGGTCAAATTGCCATAGCAAAAGTCATAAACATCCTCTGGATCAGAAATAAACCTTACAAAGCGAACGGAATTGTTGCTTCGTCAAGATTTCTATAGAACTGTAGTCCGTAGAAACACCGATCTAGCCTCCTAAGGCCCATGGTCCTACGTATGTATAGGACTTATGTCATATTAAGTTTAAATTTTACATGAATGACACTAAGAGTCAAATTCATACGATCAATATTTGGTACTGGGCCTTAGGAGGCTAGTGCATGAAGTACCTATCATAGAAATGTAAACAACGCAATTTCAATCCAGTAGACGCTCTACCTAACGGTTATTTTGACAAAAAGCTCAATCATGGACCTCTCCTATAGTCTCGTTTTCATTTCGGGTTCTGACCGAACCGACCAAGACGCGGCTTCATCTGTCTTTTCCTATGGTATAATATAAAACTGCATGTCTAATACAATTTTCAAAGAAATATAGTTCACGCCCTTTATTAATAACCATTAGAGGTTTTGAGATCTAGTTTCAAACCCCATTAAAAGGGACAAGTCGAGGTAACGAAAACTAAGCAGACAAAGTCGCGGGGAACAGCTATATAAGTCTACTTCCAATTAGACATTTTAGTTCATGCCATAACCATGTTATGTTTTGCGTCCTAAATATGCCATTTCCGATAAAATGATAAGAGGAATTTCGAAGGATGCCCGTCATATCCCTACCAAAAATACTTAGTGAATTTTAGTTAGTTAATTGTCAAATTTTAGAGCTATTTTGAACATAAAACAGTAAAATAAACGAATAATGAAGTAAATGACGATATCATGATCAGCAGACATTCCCATTCGTAAAGAAGTGCATTGTTAGATAGGTACAAAACTGAATGCTAAATCGAATATTTGTGACCTCCATTATCCTCCATAGTTCAGAAAATAAGCATGTCTTTAGTATTTGTTCTTCATTGGACTAAGTTTTTTTCTGGATTCTAGTAGTATTTTAGGGACAAGTAATTATAATTAAGGATTGATGCAAAGTATTGACCTTGTTAAGAGTTCAGAAATCATCTTAAGTAATTCAATGTAATGTGAGGGTAAATTGCATTTCGGGACTAAATTATATCCAAGACGTATTTCAAATGGACATATAATACTATGTACCAATATAATTTCTGGTATGTTTGATTTACACTTACTACAAGTGTATTATAATAATTTCCTGACTTCAAGATAAATGCATTTTATCACGCCAAGAATTCGCCTTGCATCAACTTAGTTATTAAAAAGTCTAATATATTTTAATAAGTCACACACGATTAATAATTTACTCGGGCGTGTATTCGAGCGATTCAACCATCTTATTTTTCTGAATACTTTTTAGTAAAAATAGCAGAATATTCTGATTCAGTTTAGTTATTTATTAGGAATGGAGAAACTCTTAATTAAAATCTGCAACCACTTCATGTCCACGTACATAAGACAGTTGAAACCCTCTCATGGTTTCTTTACAAAGTAATCGCATAGGCATACGCAATCACAATTAAGTTGATTATACATACGATCCTATATCATCAGCGGCTTCTACGCCACATCCTTTTTTGTCAGCGTAGAACACTTTCAATGCTCCATTCTCACGTTTCTCAAATCTTCTATTGGTACACCGGTCGCCAACGGGACATCGAGAATTACTGCAAGATACAAGAATTATGTGTATTACATGGAAAATATGAAAAAGAATCAATGAATATATTGTAATTGTTTTACCATTCAATCATAAGCAGTCTGTTTAGGCAGTCTTCTCCGCAACCCAATTCCCCTCTCTCAATCTCCTCTTTGGTCATAAAACAGTCACATATCATTTTTTTAGTGTCTTTACTGATCATGCGTTCACACAAATACTCATTCTCATCCAGATGCTGGAATTGCCTCATTCTTTCTTCTATTATTTTATCATAAGCTTCTTTACTTAAAGCCTGTACAACCTGATCAGCATCAGAGTTCAGAGTTTCAGGTACAGGGTGCAGTCTCTGAGGAAGGCTCGGACTAGCAAGCGGTGAGTTAGCAGGGGAATTGGCCCCCATTTCGAGTTCACTCGAACGCCGCCATCGTGATTTAACTTTAACAGGTAAATCTGAAGGCACGGGAAAAGAAGGAGAGTTGGGCCCATTATTCACAGATGTATCTCCGGACTTCTCTTGGCTGTCAGAACTGTGCTCCTCAAGTTTAAGCTTAGTCTGGGTAATCAAAGCTTTCTTCAATGGTGTCTTTACTAATCCATATCCTTTAGACTTCTGTTTTTGACTACTTATGGTCTTGATTCTACTTGATCTCCTGACACCAGTTGGAGAGGACTCTGCTGATTCATTGGAGAAGTTAATAGCCGGTTCTGCTACTCTTGAAGAGTTGCTGTCATCTGACAATGTTGAACTTGGTGTTAAGCTTGGATCTGGTCTCCGCAAACTTTCACTAGCACTTTCTTTTGGCAGCTGCTGTGCTGAAGTGTGAGCTTTGGCTCCAGGTTCAGAACAATCCATAGAAACTGAATTTGATGTATTAATGTTGAGATTTTCAAAATGCTTTTGAAATTCATTGTCTTGTTCTTTCTTCTCTTTCTTCTGCTCTCTGGTCTCATTATGTGGACTATCAAGATTGTCATTATAATACAGGTCACTGTGATCATCCTCTACAATCTGAACTATTGTGATGAACTCATCATCTTCACCTACATATTCCATTTGCTCCTGTTCTGCTGTATCTGGGTTCACATTTTCTTTATTAACAGCACTTATTTCTTCTTCTGTTTGATCAAATTGCATTTTTTCTCCCACTTCAGTATTTAATAAAACTGGAGCAGTAACATCAGGTGAATTATTTTCAGATACTCCATTTGTACTAGGCTGTTCAGGAGGCATTGGTATATCATTTAATAGTGGGATGGCCATTGACATACCAACATCAGTAGTCATTTGCAATTCGGGGGACAATGTATCTGTTGGCAATGGAATAGCAGCCAGAGAAGGTTCACTAGGAAATGGAATATCTGAAGTTAGAGGGACTTCAGCTGGAAAAGGCAATTCGGAAATTGGTTCTTCGCTAGGTAGTGGTATATCAGAAGGATTTGGAATACCAGTAGGTAAAGGAATTTCAGAGAGTAATGGTGGTTCTACAGGCAAAGGAATCTCACTAATGCCTTGTGTGTCACATGGCAAAGGCACTTCAGAAATCAATGATGGCTCACATGGAAGAAGAATCTCAGAAGTATGAGGTAAATTACTAGTAACTAATGAGTCCTTCACTAATGGGATTTCTTTTGTGATTGGAACTTCTGAATTGATTGGCAATGAGCTTAACATTACCACAGGTGACATATTAGTACTGCTAGAAAGGCTCTTAACATTTGTTAAGTTGTTCAATGATTTAAAATTCACAATACTACTGGCAGTATCAGATTGTGTATCAATTGCTGCATTAGAGTCTGATTCTGAACTTGCACAAGGGTCAACAACCCTTATTTCCACACTACTGTTTGTTTCACTGTCACTCCCAACATCATATCTCCTGTTGAAAGAGTCTTCATTGTTGAACAAACAGCGATATTTGCCGAATTTTTTATGGAGTACTACAGTGGGAATAGGTACTGGCTTCACAGTGTCATTGGGTTGTGGTTCCTGGGACCCAGAAGGTCGGGTTGCTGTGGCGTCTAGAACGTCTGCGGCAGGCGCGGAGGGCGGGTCTAGCTCGGCGGGGGCTTCGGGCGCGGCGGCGTCGGCAGAGGTCGACGACTCGCCGTCCGCGGCCGCGGCCACCGCCTGCTTGCCCCGCCGGGGCATCCGCCGAGTCGCGGGTTTTCCTGCTGCCTTCCTGCGCCTTGCCATCGTTCCACTTGGTCACCGCAACGGCAATGAACCTACAGACATCAAAATAGAGCCTCGTTTATTACAATGACCTCTTTCGATCGTTATTGTTTCTTATTGTCTGTCAACGCCACATGGTAGTTTTATTATTTAACAACATTACATTGTAAGCATTCGAGCAATTGTTACATTAATTTCACGATCATGGACAATATGTTAGAGCCATTTTACAAAATTTTGGTATCATAACCACCGGTTGGAACAGCTTAGCTTATGTTTAATGAAATTATGAGTACATACCATTACTTTCTTAATGTAGCAATATTCCTTACAGTCATCGAAGTTATGTAAATAACACTAACATATATCATAATACACTAAAATGATTTATAAATTAATCAACCAAGCGAGTTATTTCCACAGTACATTAATATTTTTTTAATAATTATTATGGCAGCCATCGAGATTAGTGATGAAGAAAACCGGTACATATTCTAACATGGAATTATGGTTTCTCAAAATTAAAAGCAATTTGAAATTGAATAATTGCTAATATTAATTCGAGTAAAGATCGGATTCAGGTTAAAGTGGCTTCATTAATTACCAAAACTTCTTAAAATATTGTTGATACCATCCAAGAAGTATATTATAAATGGAAACCCACACGGATACTCCGCGGTTTTAGCAGACTGTAGTGACCAAGTAGTGACAGTGATACTGATACCGTTCATGTCACTTTTTCATATTGGCAGCACTGACTTAAACGTCATATGTCAAATCAAAGCGTTGTAGCAAGCCTGACCAAGCGGCGAGTTTCCGTAAGAAAAATACGCAAATCTTTGATAATTTCTCTGTTTTCTCCTTTCAAATAAGTTCGACATGACTGAAACGCCCGAGGTAATTATTATATAAGTTTAACTTGCATAGTGTTAGCGCTGTCTTATTGATATTATGGATTTCAGAAAGACACGTCATGTTTTCTTGCTTACAAAAATCCACGAAGCACTATATTAAATTGAGCATAATAAGATCAATCACGTATTCTTTTCACTTTAATAAAACTAGTGTATTTGTAATTATAACTATGAAGTTATGAACCTACGCTTAATTGTAGCAAAAATCCATTATATGCAGATCTTTCAAAAGGTTTAATGTCATGTTTGTTAGGTTGTGAAGATCAACAAATGGGATGGCGCTGCGGCAAAAAACGCTATTGATGATGCTGTTCGAGAGGTAAATACTTTACTAACATTATGTTTACTTTATGATTCAACTGTACTATGTAGAAATGAGCAAGTAACTGTCTGTTGCATGCGGGGTGTAATTAGTACTTAATTTTAATGTTTGTTTGTTGTTACACATCTGGATATTCAAATGTATGAAATGAAGTAATGTATGTTTTGTGTGCTCTGCCTACCCCATTTGGGAACATAGGCGTGATTATATCTATGTATGTATGATGAAATCACTCTAAAACAGTATTTGTTTTACAACACGCGTGGAAAGGCAATCAAACAGGCGCGGACGGGGCAAATGCCAGTTCCGATATGTTCATATTAGGATAAATTTGTTGCGGTTGGCAGTCCGAATAATCACGAATCCGCATAACTGAGGACTGGATAATCGAGTTTCTCCTGTATATCAAAGCAAGGTAGTCAAGTAGCTTTGTCATTGCTATAGTGAATGTACAAGGTTCAGTGTCAGAGTAACCAGCATTTAATCAGTTAGGGATAAATTATGGCTATTAAAGCATTGCTCTAAATATTTGCTACATTTTTATGGAATTTTCTTTTTTGATACTTCTGTTCAGAATCATGAGCTATTTCCATACCAATTGAAGCAAAAAGGTGTTCCAAGTTTTTTTTTTATTGCATTTTATGAATTGTGTGAGACACAAGAGGAAATTATAAAAAAAATAAGGAAGTTTTAGGACTTTTCTCTCCCATTGAACTGGAAAGAGCTTGTGATTCTGATTAGAAAATGAAGAAGTGGAAAAAATAATATAATCATTATTAAAGCTCATTAAGTTTCGTTGAGTATTCTGTGTGGTGTCGGGTTTAGAATAACACCTCTCCATTTCTTCCATGAATGTCTTAAGAGGCGACTAAGGACATAGGTTAAGGTATAATTTAGGCAACACCTGCCACCTCAAAACCCAAAAATATTATGCTATGTGACAAATAGTCAGCGTTTTGTGTGCTCTGCCTACCCTGTTTGGGAATACAGGCGTGATTGTATGTATGTATGTATGTACATACATATGAATATGAGCAGTCTTGCAAACAGAGCAGTGATGCGCAGTGAATGTTTGGCAGCAGTCACTGCGGGTCCTGAATGATCAGCCACAGACTAGCCTGAAACATGCCGAGCATAATTTGGTTTAAGACAAGAGATATCCATATTTTTCATTATGAGTGAGTAACACAGTATACTTTCTTAAATTCTCCCCTGAACAATTTTTTTTAAATAAACTTCTCATACAAGAATTGAAAAATATAGTGCAATTCTCTCGTGCATACAAATTAAGTATGCTGATTAAAAGAAAGATACAAGAGATATTCATAAATAGAGCACATAATCCGTATCTAAGCACACAATGGGCCTAGTACCTAAATATTGCAAAGCTCAATCAACAGTTTATGTTGGTAATTTCCAGTGATTTTTGTCTCTTGATTCCTGGGTAAAACTGATATTGTTATGGTTATAAACAATTTTCTTCTATACATACATACATAACCGTCACGCCTTATTTTCTTCTATCTCTCCCATAAAACATCCTTTTACAATACTTCTCAAGATTTGATGTTGGAATATGTTTTGCTAGGTGCTTACCGGAGATCTGAAATGCAAGGAGAGCTTCGCCCTCATTGACGGGCGCTTGTTCCTCTGCGCGCTAGCTGTAGGTGTGGCGCTATACGCCTTGCTCTGGGACTACCTGTATCCATTTCCTCAATCAAGGTAAGTTTAATTATGCTTAAATCTATGGAGCAACACTAAAGTAAGCATCAATGTGTGTATCCAGTCTTTATCCAGAGTAGGAATATAATGTAGGCAGTGCCAGTTTTAACCCCCCAACTAACAGTGACAGTGACAGGCTACAACGGGGTTCTTGTGGCGCCCCTTTTACCCTGCGCCCTGTTCGGTCGCTCAACCGCACACTACCCTATCGTCGCTATTATGCTCAAGTCGCCTTCATACTAGACTTGAAACCTATCATACCTATTATATTTAATTAACACGTTCGCGTCCGGCAGTTTTCACTGAGTCTATAAGCTATGCCGGGCGAAATTATCGTGGTCAGGAGTAAAAACAACATGGTCACAGATATGTGTCACTGGCATAGGAGTAAGAAATGTTTGGTTACAGACGTTGTGTCACCGGACGCGAACGTGTAACAAAGGCTTGGTGAAAGTCGCCAGTGACCTCCGATCACAACTTCTTACTTAAAAGTATCGAAACCAAAGTCGGAATCGGACGAGTGATATCTATCGGAAGTTCCAAAGCTCGCACACTAAATCGCCACTCAAAATCATTGTTCAAAAAAATGTGGATATGTACTACAAATACGCATATTTGAGTGCTGTTTGCTTAGACATAGTACATGGGTAATCTCGCAACGAATCAGCATAGTAAGTATGATGGTGGTGATAATTGAGTTTATATGATGCATGTGTTATTTCAGCATGGAGGGGGTGAAGCTATATGAACACACACTTATTGCATAGGCTCATCTACGTTAAGGGTATAGGGTGTTCAAATACCTACCTAAAATTATTCTTTTTGCTTAAATTTCAGACTGGTACTTATAATCTGTGTGTCGTCCTACTTCGTGCTGATGGGTATCCTGACCCTCTACACCACATTCAAAGAGAAGGGAATATTCGTTGTTGCGAAAGAGAAGGTTGGCAACAACACCAGAGTGTGGGAGGCCAGCTCTTACGTCAAGAAGTAAGCATTTATTGTTAATTACACTTTTGTATCGTAGATAAAGAGGGACAAGAAGGATTTAACAGAAAAAAAAGTGAATTTTATTTACAAAATTAAGTACTATTGTAATAAGTTTACAGTATTGTTTGTAAAACCATCGCGCCGTCAAGGGCTCCAAAATCAACCCAAATTAACAACATTTAGTCCCAAATCCAATACCTTGAGAAGGCTGTAAAAGGTGCAAGAAGGCTGTTTGTAAACATCTATCACACTTCTGCAGCAATTATTTCATCTAAACTTTCTAACTATAAGTCAGCCAATGCACATCGTTTTTATTTTGACATCATTTTATTCACCTTCTGTGGTTACTTAATTAGAACTGCATCTGGCCTTTCTACTTTCGTGATTAAACTCACATTTGGTTGTGATTCCGAACTAATGCGCTCGTAGGCGCTAAGTTGTTGATATCATCATCAGCACAGATATCTAAAACAAAAAGCATGCTTAAATTTAATATCGTTTAAGTCTCTGTTACTAGGGATGGTAGGCGTGACCGATATTTTTGCACGTTCCGCAATGGAAATTGATGCCAGTGATAGTATATTACACAGCTTATAAAGTTAATGAATTTCGGGAATTTCGGCATCCGACTTCTCGGAGATTCTCTACGAATTGGCGTAGCTTGCATTACCTACGCGGAATTGTGGTTCTCGATTAAAATAAGTACTCTGATATCAAGATAATTTAGTGCTACGCACGCGTGACTTCTTTGTGTGCGTTGTAGATTGACAAAGTATTCCATGGAGACTGGTAATATCTCAATAGATCACTGATTAATTCTCGAATAACGGTTTTTCGAATAAAATTTGACTAACATGTGCACTAGGTTCATAAATAGGTTCTCTCATTGGTCCTGAACCGGATGCCTATTTTACGTCATCCACTTGTGATGTTAAGTAATTCAATAAAATTTTCTTGCTATTATTTCCCTGACGTAATTCGGTGCTGCTATTTGCAAACAAAGAATTTCCAAAAGCCATCTTTACACAACTTTCATGTTGTCGTCAAATCTAATTTCGTCCATTTTGCAGGCACGACGACAAATACAACTTGATCTTGGTCCTGCGCGACACCAACGGCAAATTCCGAGAGGCCTCCATCAACAAATCTTTCGCCAACTTCATTGATACCAACGGAACGGTCGTCCAGAACTTGGTTTTGAACGAAGTCAACAAACTGTACAACTCCTTGTCGTCTGAAAAGAAGGAGAAGTGAATTAAAGTTAAGGAAATTATTGTAACTTTTGTCTCAATAAATTATATGGAAATATATATTTTGTTTTGGGATTTCCTTCTGAAAAACGCGGAAACTGCTACTAACTATTAATTCTTTATTAAACCCAAAAAAAGTTACAAGAAAAGGTACGATGGTAATAGGCGACCTTATTGCTTCGCGGCTATCCCTGCTAAACAACCTTCACGCACTTTGCATACGAATAATGCTAATAGTATGTGTTTACATTTATCAACAGATGAGAAACGAATGCGTTGTTACCGTAAACGGTGTACTGTCTTATCGCGTCGCCCTCCAATGAAATGTAAAGTATTTCGTAAGTATGTACTCGTTTTAGTAATCATTGCCATTTCCATATCATATAACTGTATAATGCCGTCTGTAACATCAATTAGGACAGTAATATACTGTATAATACGATCGATATTCTTAGGAGATGGTTGTGAAGGCTGTGGAATACAAAAGTGTTTCCCCGCTAACATAGATGGCGCTTACCGTGCGTTTTTTTATTTATCGCTAGATGCCGCTAGGTTCCCGCCATAGCTGTGAAGTTAGTGATGTGCCGGGATTGTCAAAACCTCGAATGATTCACGCTTGAGCGCGAGATCGAACGAAAATACGGTCAGTCGGCTAAACCGGGCTGGGGCGTGCATCGCCCGGTCGCGCATGAATGTCATTCACGATTAGCTAATATCTTTTAGCTTAACTAAAACAACATCCTCGCCCTTAGTGTAACGTTAAATTATATAACGCACTAAAAATAGTGACCTGAACAAGGAAGTTTTGTAGTGTTATTACAAAATTATCCTTTCTCAAACACGACAACCTTTGTTGTCCTTGCTAAATTGTTTTACCTAATATAACATTTGTTAAATGTTTTCGTCGTAGTTTTTCTTCGTAAGGTTTAATTGCGTAAGGTGAGTTGAGTTTTATAATATTGTTTTAAATATGTACATGTTTCATCTCATCACACCTAATATACATTTAATAACAGGAAGTTTACGTCTATATTCGCAACTGCGTGAACGTTTATTAAATCGCGTCTCGATAAAATATTTTTTTATTTTTATTTATCTAAGCTTCGATGTCATACATATACAAAATAAAATAATTAAAATAAACCAGTGTTTACGTAAATATCCTGAAGAGTGAGTAATATTTAAATACTATCCAATCACAATTTTTATTACATGCCTTATATTATTAATTATTTTAATCCGTGTAGCTACAAAATAAATCAAGTGCATTTTCCTTTTATACTTACGCGTATTAAGCTAATAACTACGCCGACTCGCTGGATCGGCAATGACATCATCATACTTGGCGTCCCAGCTCAAGGTTTTTATTTAATCCACGTTATGGTGTTCTTATTGGCTTTTTATTATACTTAATCGAATAGCTTAGCCTACTCACAAGTATCAATACATATTATCGTAGTAATAGATAAGTTTCATAGCCGGAAGAATAAAATTACCCACGTTACACCTCGTTACATACAAACGTGTGGTTTCGATACGAAACAATTAGTTATTCCCTGCATCACCTGACTTCGCTCAGCAGTCTTTATTAAACCGTACGGCGGTCATTATTTCGCAAGCTCAAGCTATTTTAGTGCTGGCCAGTACCAGCGTGGTATACTTACGGTAGGCATTGAAAGACGTATAGAATAAAGTAGGTACTAACGGCGGCATGTAAACTCGTGGCTGTCTCAAATAAAATTGGAACTGTATGCGATGAACGTCGAAACACTGCCAACATTTCACCAGCTATCTCCGATCGGATCGAACTCTGTTATGCGGCCAACGACATTGTAATAAAACGTGGCCATGAACACGCAATTTTCTATTTTGCAATGGTATTAATGCGCCGACTCTACAAATAGTACTTAGAAACTTAGAAAGAGTAGGTGTAGGTACGGCTACGGCGGAGCATGTGTGAATTAGCCTTGAGCGATATCAGTGCGTGTGTGAGACCTGTTAGACAGACAAGTCGGAAGCGATAATCCCTTTAATTAATAACGTCAAAATGCAGTGATAAGCAAAAGTTGCTTATCACAACTGTCTCAAAGACTGTACAAAAATTGTACCGTCAGATACTTACGAAATATTGTACATATAGGTACTTATTTAAAACAAGAAGTTAATTAAAAAAATTATAAAGATAATTATTTCAAAGAACATCATTTAATTGATTTATAAATCACGCCGTAACTGTGTTTTTCGGATTTACAGTAACACCTCTCCA
>BHDV01048896.1:18981-36584 GCA_005406045.1 Adoxophyes honmai | reverse complement strand
GCTAAACGTGGCACTGGATTTTTGAATTCATGTGCTCTGCCTACCCCTTTTGGGAAAACAGGCGTGAGAATATGTATGTATGTAAATAACTAGACGGACACTGTGACGATGATCCGCAAAAATAAATAAAATAAAAGAAGGCTTAAGTAAAAATACATCGTTGATGTGGATTTTGAACCAAATATAGTTTCCGTTTAAAATAAACAGGCATACCTACAAAAACCTGTGCCAAAATCGCCTCATAAAAGTCTTAAAATTATCTTCAGTGTCAAGCAAGTCATTCGATTCTGCCAAGAATTCTAGCCACTAGTACCTGATCCTATTTGAATTTCAGAAATGTCTCGAAGAAGATTACTAGTCGGGGGCGCCACAGGCGTCGCGGGCGCAGCTCTGGCGGCATGGGCGCTCTCCGCGGATGACTCACCGGCCGTAAGTACCGAGGAAACCCGCCAAACATTACCGATAACAATCCGGCGTAACCGCCACCGAAATAGAACGTATCTCTTTCCTTTATCTACGCAAAGACTTAATAGTAATCGTTGTGAAATATTTCTTGTAAAGATTATGAAAGAAGTAGGAATATTTTGAAGTGACGCTAAATGATTATGTCATGACGCGATAAGATGAGCACGTAAACATTATCAATGAGTTTAATTATCACGCTGTTCTTCTTTTATGTTAAGTACTAATCTAGTAATAATGGGAGTCTAATTCAGATTTTTATCAAGTTAGTTACTATGCGGTAGTACTTAATGCTTGCATTAGATACAATGAACAAACATGACAAAGTTTACATACGTTTATTTGATTCTAATCTTAGCACACTCATGCCGGAACACTTTCATGCATTCAGTGTCTCGCTGCAATAAAATGATCGTTATCGGAGATCTTCACATGTCTTTGACATTGGACTGACATTTGAAATGCGATCTATCTTTATTGCATTACATATTACGACTATTTTATCACCGGCTTCGCCCTCTATTGATCATCAAACTAAGTAACCTACTTCTTTATTAGATACTTTTTCTTCTTCTTTGACCTTATTACTTGAAATATAAAAATGATAATGGTAGACATTAATGACATCATGTCCTCTTTCTAAAAAATATCCCACTTTATTTAGAAAAGTCATTAGCACACCAGAATTTTAGGACACTTTGAAAACTCATTTCTATAACTCCATATTCCCAGATCTGGTATAAACCCTCCACGGTATCAGCTAAGACTGAGCGTAAGAAGCGCCCCCTACCGTCCAGAGCTGAGCAGGTCGCCAGCCTGCAAGCCGGCCATGTCTACGATGTTTTGATCATTGGTGGAGGCGCCACTGGAGTAGGATGCGCTTTGGATGCTACTACAAGAGGTTAGTTGTAGTTTTTCAATATTGGCTCGCGAATTGTTATTAGGGACTTTAATAACGGACAGCAATACTGACTAGAGGAAAGAACTTAAAGTAGGTAGATTCATTATTTTACTAGAGTCTCTGTTGACTGATACATGCTATGTATTCGAAGTGGTTGTCTCAGTGGTCGATATAATTTGAAAAATTTGGACATCGACAATAGTATTAGGTCATGAATCAAAATACTAAACATGTTTTTTCCAGCTCGTTTTTATAGTCACACAGGATAAGAATAACTTCATTATTCCGGTTCTTATTGCTCACGGCCGGCCGAATGTTTTTTGTAGCGACAATAATCTAGACCTTGAATAATTTGACCGCATGTTGTTTAAAGAGTTTATCATTTGTTTATACTTAAGTTATTTTAATATCTGTTTATACTGACTGCCGATATAATTGCACTATGGACATATTGCAACAAGTAACTAACAACACCGGGACAATGAATGGACGTAAAAATAAAAACTTCCATCGACAAATACTTTTGCAGCATTAAATTGGGAGTGGTTTGATGGATTTTGAATTCATGTGCTCTGCCTACCCCTCTTGGGAACACAGGCGTGAGAATATGTATGTATGTATGTGTGGTTTGATGGAGTAAAGAAAACAGATAATCAAGTAGTTTTTTTCATTCAAAAATAGATTTCTATAAAAAACGTTTTTACCATTTCAAATGACGAATTGATGCACTACCCAAATTAACTAGAACTTTACGATTTCCAGGCCTCCGTACCGCTTTAGTCGAAGCCGACGACTTCGCCAGCGGTACTTCCAGCCGCAGCACAAAGCTGATTCACGGAGGCGTCAGATATCTTCAGAAGGCCATCATGCAGCTCGACTACGACCAGTACAAGATGGTTAAAGAAGCGCTACATGAACGAGCGAACATGCTCGAAGTAGCGCCCCATTTGACCAGGCCGCTGCCAATCTTGCTGCCGGTTTACAAGTTAGTAGTTATTTACATATAGGTCCCTAATTCCCAATGCCATACAAAGCCCTTCCCTTTTTTCGCTATTCAACTCTATCAAATTATGCAAATAACGTTAGCCTCAAAATTATATGCTTACACTAAAATCATCACAGTGTGTGCATGGGCGTAGCCATACTGGGGCAAGCTGGGGCGTTTGCCCTACCCTGGCTTTGATCTATAAGGTGTCTAATTAAACTACAAAAAACCGGGTACAGGTTATAGGTTGTAGTACAGGGTATAAGTTGATTGGGCCCAAGGCTGGCTACGCCTTTAGTTTGAGTGTGTGTTTACCAAAGATTTAATGAAATAATTCTTCTGCATATATATATATAAAAGATTGTGTAAGCTGAACAAGAGCTTGACAAGAGCAAATACGACCGCTCGCCTTAGTATATCAGTATTATTAATGTTATGTTTGCAGATGGTGGCAAGTACCCTACTATTGGTTCGGTATCAAGATGTACGACGTGGTGGCTGGAGACAGGAATGTCAAGAGCTCTTACTATCTATCCAAGAAGAACACGTTAGAATTGTTCCCCATGTTGAAATCCGATAATCTTTGCGGAGGAATCGTTTATTACGACGGTAAGTCACTCTATCACTCAAAATGGATTCAAAACTGTAGCTGGAAACATTTTAAAACTTCCATCAGTTCACAGATCTTTAGCAATCGAATTTTAATGACATCAATTAAATAGTAGTTGTATTACTATTAAATATTAAGTTTACGTTTGTATCATATCAAAAGTAGTCAGTTTCGTCTCTATCGTTTTGATTTACCCAATGATTAGTAATTAATTACTTATTTAAATTATTTATTCTGAGGTTTTTGGAATTTATGTGCGGTATCATATTTGAAATTTACCACGTGCTATTCGGTGAAGGAAAACATCGTTAGGAAACATGCACACAATGATAAAGTTATTCTATGTTGTGTGTGAAGTTCTCAATCCGGATTGGGCCCGCGTGAGAACTATAGCCCAAGACCTTTCACACTGAGAGGAGGCTTGTGCTCAGCAGTGGGACGTAAAAAGGTTGGATGATGATGATGATGACTTATTTTGTAGGCCAGCAAGATGACGCGCGAATGAATCTGGCGATTGCGCTGACGGCAGCACGGCATGGTGCTACCATCGTCAACCACGTCAGTGTGCTTAAACTGCACAAAACTGGGGGCAAGTTGAGCGGCGCCAGGGTAAAGGTGAGCTTATGATGGCTGAATTAATCAGTGTGCGTGCGCATCGTTAGGCAAATTGTAAATGAATGAATCAGGTAGTTGTACAATGTACAGTCAGGGAATCTGAATGTTTAGCAGGTTGACCGCTTTCATAATTTGTTCGCATTATAGGACAAATTTCACCATGAAATTCAATATTGATTATTTAATTTATATCATGCAACTGGTTGGAAATAGTAATAAGCCCAATTTTAGAAGTATCTCAACCTGCGAAACATCCAATATCCCTGACTGTACATACAATTACACCTATGTTCCCTAATAGGGTAGGCAGAACACGCGAAACGTCTCATAAATAAAATCATGATTACACGCTTCACACACGTTTGAAAACAGATTGAAGAGATAGCATAGTAGTGGCTACATAAGAAGCTTGAAAGCGCAAGGGACTGTTTTTCTTCCACTCCTTTTTCGTGGCCGTCTATGTCGGTCTAAGTGTATATCTGACGTAGATGTTTAGGCCTATGCTGTGATAAACATATTAAATACGTTAATAATGGAATCCTGTGAAACCTTAATTCAGTATCTTATTCCGCGTTTCAGGATGAATTAACAGGCAAGGAATGGGACGTCCAAGCGAAGTCAATCATCAATGCAACCGGGCCGTTTACCGATAGCATTCGCAAGATGGACGAGCCAACCGTCAAGGAAATCTGCTGTCCTTCCTCTGGAGTGCATATCGTGCTGCCTAGTTATTATAGGTAAGAAGCTAACTATGAAAATAAAAAGTTTTAACACGCGCAGCGAGTTTAGATTGCCAAAATGTGCTAGTTGTTGCTTGATATCCAAAGACGACGCCATAACCATGCATCATATAACTCGCTCGATTGGGCAAAATAATTTATTCTGTCCCGTAAATCAGGAGACAACAGTGATACATACGCTTATTAAAAGGTTATAATATAGGAGGTCCCGTTTTAGGCTTAGAAGAGGCATCTTAACCTTTTGACCGCCAAAGCCGTCATTTCACGTCATCGCAAATCAGTGCCCGTAACGCCACGACGTTATATGGCGGGCCGAAGTTATTGCGAGAGAACTATGAAATATAAAACGCTTCAACAATTTTTCTTGGTTTACTTTATTTATAGGTAGTGTAAGTTATTTTATACCTAATTTAAATAAAATAATACAGCACCATTCGAAAAAAAACAAGCATTTTCTAAGAGCAAACTTCAATTGGCTAGATTACACTGCCTGCAGCGCCAAAGACGCCGTGTAACGTCGCCTAGTGATGGGACGCACAGCAATGTCTTCTTTTAGTTATCGATATGACAGATCCCTAACCTGTGGTCCGCGGGCCCTTGGGGGTCCGTGGGCATATGTTTGGGGTTCCGCGGTCCCCCATGTTTTACAGCGAAAAAGATTTAAGGAATACTGAAATATAATATCCGTCTATATAAATAAAAAAAGGAATTGCTGTTCGTTAGTCTCGCTAAAACTCGAGAACAGCTGAGCCGATTTAGCTGATTTTGGTTTTGTAATGTTTGCCGTAGTTCAGAGACAGTTTAAACGGTGAGATACATAATTTGGAAATTTTGCGAAAAAAAAATTTACTAAGGCGGAACGTGTTATTAAATTATAATTTCCCTTTTACTAAAGTCAAATTTAAACGTCTGACGGATCTATTCGCAATACAACCCAAAACCCAATGAATACATCTGAGCGCTAGAACGGCACGTGACTGTTCGTTTGTTCTTGGTAATAATAATCGACAAAATGTTTTTTACGACCCTTATGTGCGAAAGCTTGTCACTGCTCCGGGCTCCGTGCGCCCTTGAAGTGAGAGCACGTTACGAGTTGACGACACAGGCGCAAAAATGAGTGTCGATAGTAGCCAAATGAGTACAGAGGAGTTACTTCGAATTTTGGAAGGTGTCGATACTGACGATGAAATCGAAGACGTTGTGTTCGAAGAAGTTGAAGAAGAAGATTTTGAGGTAAGTAAATTTTTAATACGCATATTCTATCAAATAACGCAGTGTTTCTTAACCTGTGGTCCGCGGACCCGTAGGGGTCCGCCAATGTGAATACAGGGTCCGCCGTTTATCCATGAAAGTTGAATGAATGAAGAAAGTGCTAAGACCGTTCGCACTTGATAGTCTTTCAATTTGTTTTTGATATTTCTATGTATATTATTTAAACAAAGAAATAGTAGTACATATTTAGGTAAAGAAAAAATACGTTGGGAGTTTATGTTTTTATTTTAAGTTGCCGTCTGCTACTGCAGGTGTCTAAATACAATAAATCGCGAACGCCTAGCAAGTGGATATTCCTATTATTTAAATAAACGTTTTTTGGTTTGTTTTACGACACTATTAAATGGGGTTTTCCCTATACAAACAATTAAATAATAATTAATTAATCTGTCTAGAATATTTTCGTTCTCTTTTTTTTGCGATAACACGTGATTTTGAACACACTAAAATACTTCGAATCTCGCAAGACAAGGGCATCATAAACTTTAAATAAGTCGCGCGCCGTGTTTGTAAGGGACAGAAAATGTGAGCGGGGCATTGAATACTAGCCGGCTCGCCGACAAACAAAGAAAGAGCTACGTGCAAAAAATGTAAGATTTATTGCTTTATGTGCAGGTGCATACCATAAAGCCCTCACTCGACCGACTTTATTATCTTTGTTTTCAGTTAACATCCACGCCAAGGAATAAAAAAAACTAAAAGGTAATAATATTAATCCTTATGCATTATCTACTCGGGTCTGTGTTTTACAACTGAACGAAAGTAGTGGGGAGTCCTGTAACACGGGTGTTTTTTATTTAAAATTTAGATTGTATTTGCTTAGAATAATTGTGCAATGTGTTGATTATACAAAATTTTATGCTCGCTTTAATACTTATTTTTGAATATTATTGATTTTTGTGTAATACCTATATCCTATTCACTGTGTTAGACTAACGAAACTATGTACAGATAGTTCAACTCAATCATGCGCGCGGCGCTATTTGTGCGTTCGCTTGTAAATACACAGATTTCATTTGTATGTAGTAGCAGTGACGTATTTACAAGCGCACGCACACATAGTGCCGCTCGCACAACTGAATTGAACTATCAACTATCTTTACCAAAATAATTACCTAAATAAATCGTGATAATCAAAGAAACTGTGATCAGACAGAACTTATTTTTTAAGTATGTACGTACCTAAATTAAACATCTGAGATTATTTGTTTGTCTATTTTGTACAAATTTACATTATATTTACACCAAAAACCAAATGTATTTTCATTCCAATTTATATACCTAGTTCCCAGTTCCCGAAACATCGAAAAGAACAATTTTTGTTTTGATTACGTTCCCAACACTAGCACTATTCTAATTTCCACTGCCCCCAGCGCCAATGACGGCAACGAACGTCGAAGTATGACGTCATCAGCAAAGTAGTGAAGTGGTTCCATTGCAAAATAATAATGAAAGTTACAGCAAAGTTTTAATTTTTAAAGGTTTTCAATGACAGTAATTACACGCAAATTCATGAAAATTATATGGAAAACGTTGTGGTAATGTATGAGGTAAAATATAAGGGGTTCAATGGCTGAAATCAATTGTAATATCGGTAATATCGATATGCGGTTGTGACATCGCTATTGTTCGTTCGTATTTGAAACGATTTTTGCCTTGGCGTCAGGAGGACAGCGTTTCACTTCGCGCCTTGGCGTTCAAAAGGTTAAGTAGGTAACAATTGTTACTGTGGACTTCCTAGAAAATAGCAACTTTACTGGCTGACTCAGGAAACATTGCAAATAACAATTTAAAATCGTTGATTGACCCGTAAAAGTCTGTAGAAAATGTAGAATTCGGATTTTTTATAGCAGTCTATTGAGTGCGGAAAATGCGAGAACAATACCAGTTCTAGCTCTACCGAGTATCAAGTTGTCAAGATATTATTTCTGACCCCAGCCCTGAACACATGGGTCTCCTGGATCCTGCCACGTCCGACGGCCGCGTCATCTTCTTCCTACCCTGGCTGAAGGGTACCATCGCTGGCACCACCGACATGCCTTGCAAGGTCACGCACAACCCCAAGCCGACCGAAGATGAAATTCTATTCATCCTCACCGAAGTCAAGAACTACCTTAATCCGGACGTTGAAGGTATGATGTTCTTTTAGACTTGGCTGGATTATTGTCGACCAATGATTTATAGGTTGAAGAAATAGGTTGAACACATTATTATTTTATTCTGTCATGACAAGAATAAAATAATAATGTCTTGCTGACAGATAAATAGTTTGCCCGTAAATATGTATTGGCCAAAACAATTTGAAATGAAGACAGATAAGCATCACGCCTGCATTTTCATAGGGCAGGCAGAGCATACGAAACGTTACATAGTCAAATCCATGTCTATTTCTCGTTTCGTAGCGACTTTTAGCATATTTGAAGGTTTCAACAAGATGAATGAGGTAATTTGCTAATCTGTGTCTGGCGGTGTGTTTTGAAATTAACCTAAAAGAATCTAATTGAATTGATAACCAAATCCACGTACCTACTTGGGTGGAAGATATTTTTATGGACGAGAATGCATGTCAAATAAAATCAGCACAGGGAAACAAGTAGCTGTTGCCACTGCGGGAAAAACTAATTTCCCAATATTTTATTTCCAGTGCGTCGTGGTGATGTCTTATCTGCCTGGTCCGGCATCAGACCTCTCGTCTCCGACCCCAACAAAGAAGACACACAGTCTCTAGCGCGCAACCACATCGTCCACGTTTCGAAGTCGGGCCTTGTGACCATCGCAGGAGGCAAATGGACCACTTACCGATCCATGGCTGCTGAAACCATCGACGCTGCTATTGAGAGTGAGTTGAGTCAGATTTTTCTAGAAACTTTTGGTCTAACAGCCAATAATTGCAGCAAAAAGTTTGTTTCCTTTTTACTAACGCGATTTTTTTTTTTTTTTTTGCAGGCGCGAACTTGAAGCCGCTATTCCGCGAGTGTCAAACCGACGGGTTCCTGATTGAGGGCGCCCACGGCTGGACTCCTACTATGTACATTAGATTAGTGCAAGATTTCGGGTTAGAAATGGAGGTAATAAAATCCACGTCTCACGTTGTCATATTTTAAGTTCTCGCTTAAACCTCTCTGGAATCTGCGAGTGTTTTTTCATCCTAAAACATTTTAAAGTAACACGTAATGGAGATTATGTTCTAAGAAGCCAGAGCTCTAAACAAAATCGCCTCAAATTACTGAAAGTTTGGTGATTGTGTTTCAGGTAGCGCAACACTTGGCCAAGTCGTATGGCGACAGAGCATTCGCGGTTGCCAAAATGGCAGCAATGACCGGCAAGAGATGGCCTATCATCGGCAAGAAGATCCATCCTGAATTTCCTTACATCGATGCTGAGATCAGGTAACAACTTAGCCTTTTTAATAATGGCGCAACTGTCGCAGGTTAACCTTTGTATAAATCAAGTTATGAGACTAGAGCAAGCGGTGGAAGTAGGGACGCGTCTGGTAGTGTAACCAATAGGGGCGTAAGGTCGGAGTAAAGTCAAACAAGCATACTCTCTTCTAGAACCAGCAATGTATTCAGGGCTCACAATACAGCGTACAACGAATATAGACGAGATGATACGTTCGGGGAAACGTCCTACGGGCGTAGAAGCGTTAAACCAAATCGCAGTAATACTTACATCGCAGTAATACCGAAGCTACTGCAGCCGTTCCAGAGCGTCCTAATAGCGTAGAAGCGCTCTTAAATCAAACTCAGTAAGGTCGGGAGTGAACTACCTAATTGATTAACAAACATTGCTTTTCACAGATATGAATTTAATTTAATAAATCTACGTTGGACAAACGTTAGCGCGATATAATTCAGTTCAACAAGTTGATAGGAGGCCACGCTCGCTTTGGCACAGGTGTCCACGTAGGCATAACCGTGAATATCTTTGACTGACACGTATACAACTGGTCTGGCTCTGGATTCTGTCTTGATGTTTATTTAACAGAAACTAACTGACTCCATCTTGATCGGGAGGCTGCGCGGTTGCCTCATACAGGTTTGACAACTGGTGCGAACAACTCCTGGCGCACCACAGCCATGGCATGAAAACTTCGGTGCTGATGGTGATGGCATCTGGACCGTGATATCGGATCCCCTCGAGCGTAGTCCTGTTACTTGATGAACCACTGGTGTTGCTGTTGACTTGGCCCACTTCTTCTTAAGACAGACATCGGAGGTGTGACCAAAGATCTTGCAGTAGTTGCAGCGAACTCTACCCTTAGTCCTAGTTGTTGAGACACTTGTCGGCTGTTGTGCCTTCGTGGCACCTGTGGACTTATGCTCCTTGAGGATTTGTTCAGCCTCATAGGCGGCGCCAAGTAGTTGCTCATACGACTGGAATGAGTTTCGAGGCACCCGATCTCTTATTTGCCACCTCAAAAGTCCATAAATCATATCCAGCTGTTGTACCTCTGGATGTGCTGGAGGAGGGAGTAACGAGAAGAGCAATCTCTTGTTGGCGATAAATGTTGCTGTCGACGTCCCTGAATCTTGCCTCTCCGTCATGAGCTCTCGGTATACAATGAACGCTGGTTTCTTTGGTGCAAAGTTCGCGCGTAATGTCCTTTCAAACTCCGCCCAAGTAGTGATGTTTTCCTTGGCGCCTTGCCACCAGGAGTCAGCTTCACCGCGTAGGAGTAATGGGAGACCTTTAATGACATCAGCATCGGTAAGGTTCTCGATGTCCTTGAAAACTTTGACTCTGTCTAAGAAAATTTCAACAGACTCCGCTTCCTTTTGTCCGTCAAAGGTGAAGGAGCAGGACGTAATCGTTTTTTTATCTCCTGAAATTGCGGCAAGCAACTTCTTGAATTGGTCATTAGTCAGGTTGAGAGCCATCTCGTTCCGTATTTCGCTTTCTTCTAACTTGGCGGAACTAGCAGACTTGACCTTGAAAGACGTCACCCGTCCGTACTTCGTCACGACGTACTTTTCGTTTGTCGAAACTCGGCCCGCGTTGGACGCCAGATTGTAACCAATAGGGGCGTAAAGTCGGAGTGAAGTCAAACAAGCGTACTCCTCTTCTAGGACCAGCGATGTATTCAGGGCTCACAATACAGCGTACAACGAATATAGACGAGATCTATGATACGTTCGGGGAAACGTCCTACGAGCGTAGAACTCGTAGAAGCGTTAAGCCAAATCGCAGTAAGATACTTCCGAAGCTACTGCAGCCGTTCCATTCCAGAGTGTCCTACTAGCGTAGAAGCGCTCTTAAATCAAACTCAGTAAGGTCGAAAGTGAACTACTTAATTGATTAACGTACATTGGTTTTCACAGATATTAATTAAATCTACGTTGGACAAACGTTAGCGTAATATGATTGGCGACTAGCGCCATCTATCGGCGACTTTTGTAACAAAATCCTCAATCATTGTGACTTGTAAAAACTTGGGGAGACAAACGTTAGCATGGGGTAAACGATTACCAACGCCACCTATCAGCGACTTTTGGAACTAGATTATGTTACAGTAGAAGTTGTTAGTTACAACTACAACAATTACATGAATAGATTGGTTCTGCTTGTAATACAAGCAACAGGAGGGCCCGGAGCCCTGTGTATTCTATGTATTAAACATTTGCGGTTTCTAATAGAAAATAAAGCGTAAAGAATAGGTACTAAGGACAATGCCACTGATCCCCTGATCAGATCACTATCTGGACTGCGTGTGACGACGGCGTCAGTGTTGGATTGGCTCAAGTGTTAAAAAATGGATTTCCGCTTTTACACGTTCAGAATAGGGATGTCGACTGGATTAAAAATATGTAATTCTAATTAGTCCGTTAGTTAGATTATGGAAAAATATGAGAAACGTGGTTTTTGGTTTGTCAAACAATTAAACATCGACAATGTTATAGAATCATCAAACTTCCAGAGTGGGGGCTTGTGACGTCATGGCTAGATAAAAATTGTACCGCATAGTGACGTCACGCGTGTATCTTTTAAGTGCTGTATTATCCTCATTTTTGTTTGTCAAAGAAAATGAAAAATGCATTTAATACATACGTACCTACATATTCGGCGTGCGTGTATTCCCAAGAGGGGTAGGCAGAGCACATGAATTCAAAAATCCAGTGCCACGTTTAGCTATTTCAGGGTAACCAGATGGTCAAACGTGATATTGAAGTGACAGGTCGCTAGCCCATCGCCCGCAATATTTTTTAATATTTTTTGGTAATTTGTCTGACGTTCTAAACAGATTTTTTAGTCGTCCACCCTATTCTTAATAAACAGGTCACTGACCCTAAGCCCTTATTATCTATCAGGTATGGCGTGCGAGAGTACGCGTGCACATGCGTGGACATGATCGCGCGGCGCCTGCGACTCGCGTTCCTCAACGTGCAGGCTGCCGTCGAGGCGCTGCCGGCCGTGGCTGACATCATGCAGGAAGAGCTCAAGTGGAGCGACGCTGAGAAGAAGGTATAAGGAAACTGAACATTACACAACCGTGAGACTCACTCATCTTGAAAAAAATACGGATAACTCCGTTGTAAATGGAGTTTATCTCGACATGCTTCGGGCTAAACCGTAGCCCTTCATATAAGGAGAGAGCGGTGGCGCGGTGTGCGCGTTTGGCACCAGCAGCTGCCGCGGCTCCTAGATCAAGGGCTACGGATTAGCCCGAAACATGTCGACCGAAACTCGATTTAAAACGTGAGTTATCCGTGTATATTTTCAAGATGTATAAGTAAGCTCGTAGAAGCACGGCGTAAACACGCATGAATTATCTGACTCTGTATCTGGAATTCTGGAAACACCTAGCGCCACCTACCGGCGAGTAGTAGAACTTCTCTTACAAACTTCGTTTGTGATCAACGGAGTTTCGAAGATCGGTTGCATAAAAACAACTTCTAACTTTCTCTCTGTAGATTCGGTCCCCAGGTAAACATCTGCCTGGAGAAAGATCTCTCGATTAGATTTTTCCCACAAAATATTTGCTCCTTATTCCAGAAACAAATCAAAGAAGCCAACGAGTTCTTGTCCAACGAGATGGGTCAGTTGGTCAACCGTGCGAGTCGCGACAAGATCCCCATCAACCTGAGCAAGGATGAGATCCAGACTTACATCAAGAGGTTCCAGATCATCGATGCTGACAGGAAGGGATACGTGTCTATCAACGACATTAGGAGGAGTCTCAAGGTAATGCTATGCTGTTCATATGACACTTGAGGTAGCATTGATATCAATATCTAAAACTTACGACGACTGTACGATGGTAGAGTTTCCCTTAGGATATAAATAATGGAATAGATTAGAATATAAAGTAAATTGCGCTCTGCGCAGACGACAGACTATCCGCGACGAACTTCTTAGTCTGTGAAAATAGAACCTATGGAATAATATGCGGTAACGCACACGACGCGCAAAAAGTCCTGCGCACAATGCATGCAGTCCACGCAGACTTTTTGTGTGCCGCAGACTCGATCGCACAAAAAGTCTCGTCGTCTGCGCTCCGCCTTGACATTATTTTTTAATAGTGACACAATAACTGACATACTTGAGATAGAAATCAATGAATGTCAATGGATGGTTAATACCGATACAAAGTAGTGAAGAATGCGTATTCGATTGAGATGAAATTAGTGAAGGTGAAACGTGACCACATTTATTGGCAGGTGATAATGTCAACAGCTATTGTTGACACTACGGATTCAAATTAGGCCAAGAATAGTAACTTTTGTTTACGTCAAATGATGCTGAAGCTTGCCAAATGCAACTGCAATTTCATGCCAGAAATATTTATCGAAGCATTTCAAGCATCGGCGCGGTAAAATGCTTTAGATTAGTTCAAATCTTAGTTTTTTTTTTATCCTTGACTAGGCTAGTTTAGGTTTTTAATTTTTCTTACCACAAACATTATAGAGTATGGGTGTGAAGCCGACTGATGCCGAACTTAGCGCTATTCTGTCAGAGATAGATCTGACGTACCATGGACAGCTGGAAATACAAGACTACCTGCAGGTAGACGGAAAATTATCTAGGGGACTACAAGTGTCATGTCTGTGTCGTCATCATGGGAATCGATTCATGCAAAAACTAGCGTAAAATCGACTCTGTTTTATGGAACTTACTCAAACTTGAAGTATATGGTGATTTTATTAAAAAAGTAAAATGTGATGATTAATGTTTCCGTATACTTTATTTTGTAAGTTCCGTGGAACATGTTCGCTTTGTATGTCCATGTCGCTTGATCCTAGGGCTTTTTCACAGGCGGGCGGCGAAGAAGTGACCGGAGAACAGTTGCACGAAATATTGAAAGAGATCGACACTAACATGAACGGACAAGTCGAACTCGACGAGTATTTGCAGGTCTTTATCCAAAGAGTGCACCTTTGATTTTAAGACCTTAATTCCGTTATATTTTTATATTTAAATAGTCAAAAAGTACTAATGGATGCTTTATATATAACCAGTAGACTTCGCACAGCAACACGCATTGTCATTTTCAGACGTGTCTAGTTAGACAGTGACAAGTATAGCCTATCTCGCGCGCATCTCTACTCGCGGCTTGCTGTGCTATGTCGGCAGATTAAAATAACTGTTTCGAGCGTATTATTTCTTTTATAATAAATAATAATTATATACGAGTATTGGTTGAATGTGCATGCATCTGAATCTGTCAGAAGCCCGCATGAGAACGCTAACGCCTGTTTTTAAGTGTAACTTATTTTCCCGCTCTACATTCTTAGCTATTGCTGTCTTTGCATCTTGCATGATCTTTTTAAAAAACGCTAACATTACTAAGAGTTTTCATTGAAATTCCATACTAATTATTAATTTTACTTAATCTACTTTTATGTATTTTTTTGAGACTAAATTTAGATTCTTACTGATTTTCACATGTACTCACCATCTGATTGTATTCAGATGATGTCTGCCATCAAGTCTGGTCACGTGGCATACTCCCGGTTCGCGCGCATGGCTGAAATGGAAGAAGAAAACCACGAGAGAGAACTCCTGAAGAAGAAGATTACAGTCGAGAGGAGTGGAGGCGGATTGTAGGCGACAAGCATATCGTAAGTGCAACTACGAGACAGACATGGTCAAAGTACCAAGAACATGTATACATGTAAATGTCACAGACATATTGTATAATCCGCCGTTTTGTAATGTGGCGGCTCAACGTTCAGCATCTCTGGGCTGCTTTTGGTTGAGATGTAAGAAAAGAATCTAAAGATCTTTTAATGCAACATTTGAATTTCACACAATGAAAATTGCCAGTATTTATAATAAAATTATTAGTCCCTGCTTTATGTTGCTAAAATGGTTGCTTTTTGTTTCAGGAACCGCAAATGATTTTCCCAGTCACAAGTATTATTTCTCATCTTTATTACTCAAGCAAATTATAGTGGTACCCTGTAGTATTAGAATTTAAAGTACAACACAAATTGTTTGACATTATTTAGCCTTTAGATTGCATATAAAACTTTTGAGTATGAATAAAATGTTATAATTATAAAGACAATGTTGGTGAGTACATCAGCTCATTTATTTATTTAGGTAGGTACTTACTCCATTATTTACATTTTTACAGATTTTCTTAGTCAGTGCTTAGCAACATAAAATGTTTATAATACAGCTGACCATACAACCCCGATATCATACACGTCTATATAGTTTTCTAGACATCAATTTCAGGAGTCAGTCATTACACCAAATAATTGAACAAAAAATAGTTAGCAATAGCTATAGTGAATTTTGTACTACATTAAAAAAAGGTTGAAAACAAGAATAATGCTGTTAGTTACATAAAAATATAAGTGCTGTTACTTATATTTTTGATCAAAATTGTTAAATTGAATGAAAGTTATTTTATAATTGTGTTAAGACACGAGGTAACATTGTGTGGTAAAACCTAGCCACGATAAGCTTATGATTCTTATGAACTATTTTTAAGTTACAAAAAATTTAAAGATCTTTATGTACGTGTTTAATGTGCAATTTAATATAATAAATCAAATTCGAATCGACTGCTTTTGTTTATTGTTTATTATCCCAATGTCACTTACCTTCCGCAACTAAATAGGTAGATATCTTCCAAATTTTCATACGCTAAGCGTTCATCGATCGATATTGATAATGATAACATAACAAAAAGAGTTTAATGAAGCTAGAAATAATCAGATTATGAAAATAAAACAAAGCAAATACGAGTATCTTTATTGTCGTCTGCTTTTATTTTAATGAATTTGAATTTGAAGTTTGTTTGACTTAACTTTTGGTAGTTTTGGTCATTTTTTAATTGCACAGATAATGATAATGAATGTAACTATCGAAATGACGCGAGCGTAAACCAGATATTTAAAATAGACATAGCATTATTGAATGAATGAGCGGAAATAGTATTTCCGGTTAATTAAAAATGTATGTTTACTTCAACCCAGTCATTTCGATTTAATAAGTTGACTCACACTCAGAAAATATCAATATGACACTATAGTTATAATTAAATTATGATTATCACATAGTCATACAATTCAGATATGTTAAATTTCCATAATGGAATATCCACAGGACCTGCACGAGTAAAGTACTGAAGTAACTACCAAATTTCGCAAAATACTTCACTTTACCCACAGAAAATATAACTAAAATCAGATTGACCCATAGTACCATATGATGGGCTACTGATGTCTTACAAGAAATTGTCTTAAATTGTAGGATTGCTAAAAATAAAACAAGACAAAAATCTGTCACCGTAACTATAAATTTGCAATCAAGTAATCATTTAAAGTACATAACAAATTATAGTTGTTTAAACGAAAATTTTGATGAGCGCGACATCTTACGGTAGTTGCCCAAACCAAATGTTATCTATGGCGTGAACAAGACGTGAATGTGTATTTGAGCTGTCAATCGTATGTTAGATGTAATACTGCGATAGATGTCGTTGTTATCGGAATAAATAAGGTATAAAATAGTTCTGGTGGAGTTTTTAATCGTATCCATTTCCATTCACTATCCATGGAGACTATAAAATGAAATAATATTTCATTGTTATTATAACGAAAAAAACATTTTTTTTATTTGATTACCAACAGACCACCAGACCAACATTTTTCGAAATATTTTTTAAACTAACGTTTTAAATAACTTTTATAATCCATCTTTTTACATTTAACACTTTGAGAGTGTCATTAAATTGGCGAGAAAACTTGTAATCATATGCAGCCACGCGGTGTAGGGCGGCGGCAACGCCCCCGCGGCGTGCTGTCGCGGGCGGGCGGTGGGTGGGCGCATCTCTTACGCATTTGTGAATTTTAAATAATGGACAAACTCAATACATATGGGGTGAAATGAGGTATTGACTGAAAAGTATTAGGGTGAATGATGAGACATTGGGGAAGAGTACGTTTATTTTATCACATTCGGATGTTTGTTCGTTTGTCTTGAACCTTACTTAGGTACTTGCGATCGACGCCCTCAAAAGATTACCTAATAGAACTTGACTTCTAAGCTAGAGGAATAAACAAGTCGTAAATAAAAAAAAATATTCACGAACCGCATTAACAGAATAGAGAATCGCAGTAAAATGAAAATCCTCGAAAGAACTATACCTACCTACCCATATGACGGTTTCTAAGCAAAAACGAAACACTTAAACCCTTACTTTTATCACTTTGATAAAAAAGGCAACGAAATATTAGAAAACATGCTACGGAAACTTTGTCCACTCGCAGACGGAACTGACCGAAACATTTGATTGAGGCGCTTGATAATCACCATCTCTCCCCTCGAACGCTAACAGGCACATCCATGGGGGTATCTTTTGGATTAATAGGAATTGTCGGCTCTCTCATGTCAAAAGGTATGTAGAAGTAGAGTTATTACTTATTACCACAGATGAACTGTAAGGTGCTGGGTAGTTCAAAAGTATTTAAAAATAACTGTTAAAGTGGAGTTAAGGAACAAAGCAGGGGCGTAGCTACCGCCGTATCTGCCGTATCAATTATACGGGGCCCCCGAGCCACGGGG
>BHDV01048896.1:1250-18969 GCA_005406045.1 Adoxophyes honmai | reverse complement strand
CGTAAAGGGCCCACAAAAATTTTTTTTATACGGGGCCCCGCCAATGCACGCTACGCCACTGGAACAAAGTACACTATCTAGAAGTTGATTCCTATCAAAGTAGTTTTTGTGGTGTTCAGAAATAACAAGCCATAAATAAAACCATTAGTTATAAAATAGTCAACGCACCACTATAAAGATAAAAGTCTCTCCTTCCGGATGTGGCCGCAGTGATTGATCGTATCGCGCGAATAAATCCGTGAGAGTGCATATGGTTAAGTTTGCACGCATCTTCTAAAAAGCACTTTCCACAGACTCCGCCGGCTTTATGGCAGTTAGGAATGGTGCATGTTAACGTAAATATTTTAATTAGTCCGAGATGCAGCGTGAGAGCTAGGGCGTGTCCGGGCCCGGGGGCGGGTGGCGCGGGCGGTCCGGACCGCCCACCGTCACTTCTACTTCCGCTAGAACATAAGCCTACCGGACATCAAGTATCCCTTCAGGTGGTCGACAAAGATGTCCTAGCTAATTCAGAAAAAACATCTTGGAGAGGTTTCCTAGCCACATGCATTTTTCTCAAAGATCAATAGATTTATGACAACAGCGACCACAAGCTCAATTTAGGTGTCCCCATGTTTTGTGACCAAAAATTCGTTCTTAATATGTATATGTAGGGATGCTCTTCACGTCTTAGCAGTCTTTTATGGCTATAATTTAATTTAGCAACTTATTTTTGGAATCCATTAAGGAAGTGGTATGTTACTTTTAGACGCTGCTTCTGTCAGTGTTAGATACTTACCGGACTCAAAGCTCAGAATCTTTTAGGTTTTACCATAATTTCGCATCTGTGTTACTTGTAAGTGCTTTACCATTTCGGCCTTTCTGAAATAAAGCAAATACCTGCCTACATACACTTACTATTAACTTATCGCGTCAATTAAAGAATTATGTACCTAAGTATCTCTTAAGTTGCAAAATTTAAAGTAAAAATATTTTCCGTATCCAATATGGATACACCGTATCGAACGAAGCGAAGTAACTATTTGTTCCCATCTTTGGATAGATTTAAAATAACGTGCGTTGAATGTTTATTTGTTACCTTTGTGTAGGTACTTACAACATTTTTGGGTTTAGTAGAGGTTAAGGTATACTAACATTTCATCTATAGAAATGCGCAATGTCAATTTTAATGTGATTGTATCTACACATTCCAAACCATCCATTAACCACGATTGTCTGTTACCAAACCTAAAATTATGCCAAATAGAAGTGGCTGCGAAGCGAGAAAATAGTCATAATCATAGTTTTGCCTACGTCACATTTCGTGTGCTCTGCCTACCCCATTTAGAAACAAAGGCGTGATTGTACCTATATATGTATCTACTCACTTATTCATTAATGAAAATCTTGTTACTTATTATAAACGAATCTCCCACGTAGCTTGACGCGCTTTCGTCGATCTGGAGGTAGCGTTTGACACGATAGTTTTAAAAGTATAGAAAAAACTAGTAACTCGTAATGAATAAATTGAAGCAACAAGGAAATAGAATACAAAGCAGTCCCGCTTTGATTAAGTTTATGGAATTATGCAATGGAGATAAATATTATTATCCACAGCGTGGATATCAAACAGATGTCAGATTGGTAATGAAGAAAAGGCTTTTGGTTGTTTGTTGCTTTTTGTTGGCGTTTGTTGGTCTCACAATAGGTACTTAGGTATTTAAAATTGAACAGACTATAGAGGTCAGTCTCAAATTGTACCGAATAAACGATTTCATAAATTACAACAAACGACAAGGCAGTATCGGTAAATAAAATGACGTTAAAGAGTCATTTGGTGACTGAAATGTGTGCCAATGATTTTAAACTTGCCATAAGTACTATCCAAGAGGAAAACTATCAATCTTGATTTTAATCTTTCGAGATAAGGTTAGGTGCACAGAAACTCGTTCCATGGGTTGTTAGTCTTGAAGGATACCCACCTCAAGGAAATAAATCTCATAATTAAGAACCACTGTAGCATAGTATTCTAAGTAACAACCTGTTCAGAACCTAATCATGAAGTTGATAGTACTTAAGGTCGTTTATCAAATGCGATACGCAAAAGACATAGTGACGTTGTCAGTGAACTTGCCTAAAATGGCCCCAAAAATGTGAGTTCTGTTTTCAATTCATTAACCTGCTAGTAAAGCGCAAACAACAGCGCGTCACGCCGATGTCGCATGAAATACCACCACGCGTCGCATCCAAGTGCTACACCCATAATAGAACTACGTAAAATTAACAACCTGCGACTAAAAATCAAATTCATTCTTAGTTTTACTGGTTTACGACACAAAATCGACTGAAGCCGGATCGTCCTCCGCAATAGTTGTCCGAGATACTCTTGGCATTTAAAATTGAGCCTTGACGTCTCAAAGTTAAGGTCGGTAGTAAACTTGTTATAATGGAGATAATTAAGCCGCACACGTTCTCTCGGGGCGGCTGCTCATTCGTGCATAATGGACTCGGGGCGACGCTGACGCTTGACAAAATGTGGCGCGACTTTCACTCTCGTTTCCAACTAGTTTGAGACTGCGCTATTACACTGCATAAGACGATGTCTGAGATCATTAGCAAATTGGCTCTACTGTAAATGCCGTGATGATACTCTGCGGGGTATCATTATACTTTCCAATTTACGCAATTGTCTCGATATTTTTTATATTGTTTAAGCGATTATAATTAGTCGGCTCTACAACAGTAACAAAATCATATGCTAAATTTATTATCAAGACATGACATGCACATGCACGTAAGATGATGTCGGTAAATCGTAGGTACTTAACAAAGAATATCATTATGACTCAGATTTAAAAATTAATTAGTTACTCATTAGGCACTAGGAGGTTATAGGTAGACGAAGCCAAGTATAGGACCAATGGATACTCCTAATAGTTTCCATCTAGCAAATTCTTGGCAACAAGTTACAAAAATACCATGGGCTTGAGGTTGTCGTAATGCAAGTTATTATGAGGAGTCATATGAACAAAGACTTGCAAGTGCAACGGAGCACCCGCTCTTATCGTTTGTTTACAGACCACGTCTTGTTACCAGACACGGCTGGCGCGCCAAGCGGCACGACATGTGTGCATTTTTTGCCCGCCCAAGGAGGCCGCGGGCGCGAGGTTATACACCCATTATTACGTCCTTCCTACTTTCAATTATTATTATCGGGCGGCGGCGCCGCACCCGCGCCGGGGAGGAGGAGAGAGGCGCAGCTGCTGCCTACCAATAATCGAGACCTGTCCTCGACGGAAAGGGACAGCGACAACGACTTCAGAGTACTAAATACAAGTTTTAAAGATTTTTGAAAGATTGACATATTATCAAGATATGTAAAGTACTTCAAAATAATTTATAGCAGACTTTTGGCAACTTTGACAAGTCTTAAACATTGAAATAGTCGATGATAATTACTAAAAACTGAAATAAATCCGACCGCGATAGGAGGCGGATCTCCGAAGTTTGCCGAACGGTTTCGCCTATACTCGTCAGTACGCTCGCCGCAGTTTGGCGGCCGGTCGTGAGGATGGTGCGTCCTGTTCGCGAACAAAGAAAAATATTACTTTGCAAGTGTCAAGTGGATAATGTCGTCTGAGTCCACTAAAGTGCAGGTGGAATACATTAACGAGGACAAAGTCGGCAAGGTAAATTATTTGAAGTGAAAGAACGTAGTGTTATTGTGTAACAAAACGGACGCCAGCGGGCAGCGGTCTCGTGTCGGCGCAGGGGGAGGGCGGGGCGAGTGCGGCCCCTGGCGTGTGGGACCCGCCAGGCCACACGCAGGAGGTTGTGACCGCTTTGCAAGCAACTCCCTTGCCGAAATAGCATCAGCGTCCTCCTCCGGTTTCACTTCCCACCCATTTTTGAATTCAGCACTTATAATAACACAGCCCAATATGCGAAGACAGATAACACCTGTCAACAGAATAACACTTGAAAGAGCTCATTGTTCAAATGAAGGTCGCCAATGTCGCCATTTTAAAACAAAAGCTTCAATATTTAGATATTTGTATTTTTTTATTATTTTATCCAACCTTGCCCTTCTTTTGGAACGTTTTTCTCAATAACCTTCTCGTCGAGCAATTCAAGAATTCGATACGTTTGAGATAACCTATTTAACAACTGCATAAAATCAGTCACGCGATTTGAGGTGGGTGGATCAAAGGGCGGCAGCGGCCTTGCGTGCGACGACTCCCGGCACTCGTTAGGAAAAGGCGTGTCGACTTGCAACTACTACGATACACTGAATAGCCGTAACTTTTAAACTTCCTAGAAGTAACCAACAAAACTTTGTTTACGCTCACCAAAGCCGCACACGAGTCGAGCTGGCGTTGTGAAAGTTTTATTATAAAACTTAATTGTAAAATACGTAAAAGTAGTCACACCACTTGTTTGTGCATGTGTTTACTGAAAACCGGAAGTGAAGTGCAAATTTTAATGAATGATTGAATGACTTGTCTATTAATGTTAATTTCAAGTTGCGTGTTGACAACAGTTATTTTCAATTTATTGTCACTATCTGTATTTTTTTGCAAATGTCAAAATTCGACAGTACTTTGAGTACTTTGTAGTTTGAAATATTTAAATCGTCACCCGCCAAATTAATTCATTTATTAAGTGCTTTTATGGTGTTATAAATTTAACCCAAGAATGGTGGCGGCACCAATTTTACCATACACGGTAAGTCGAGTGAAATGCCGGTATTTTATTGGTGCTAGCCATTTTTTTGATTACCGTTAACAGTTCAAGCTCACTTGGAACGTGAGTATTTGCTCCGAACAATAAATAAAGGGCTCTGTATTTTCCCCCTTTCGTTCGCGCCTCTTGCAATCTATTGTGTGCGATCGTCTATTCTATGTATATGGTGATGTTGTATCAAGTCCCCTGCTATGACAGAATTCAACCGATAATTCTTTGATATCCTAATTTGGCGCCTAATTAAAATTTGCTTATAAGAGACAGCCAACAACTACCTTGATGATTATGAGTTTATTTAACTGAATAGTAACCTTAATGAGCTTGCAGAATAAGACTCAAATGTGCAAGATTATTTCAGAGATCATTCAGTATTCATTGATGAGGAAATTGCTCGGCAAAAAAGTTAAAACTACAGCAGCTACCTAACAAAGTGGAATGGGAAATCAGAATATTACTGTCAAATGTCTAACATAAACAATGAAAACCTTGGGATGAGTAAAAAAGATAAAGACTTTCATAATTTTATTTCGAGTTTCAAATTTATTGGTATGAACATAATTACATGTTTGTTTTTAATATTCTGCAGCACAAATACATTTTCCGGTAGTCAATTTATCTAATTACTAGTCACAGTATTTCTTAACCAAATGAACTTATAACTTGTATTTTTTATCATGTTTTATGTTTAACAAGTCTTCTTTATCATTATGAATAATGATAATACTAATTGAAACTAAACTTTGCATGTCTTGTTAGATGGAATGCATGTTTTCTATAATTGTTTCTAATGCTTGAGTGTTGATTGACTAGGCCATTAAAAGAAATTTCTGGTTTGTCTATGCTTTGTATTTACTCTAAAAATGGCAAGTAAATTTAGTAGAATATAATCCTGAATATGTATCTTGTATCAACCAGTGTGGTGCCGGGTTAGAATAGCACCTCCCCCTTTCTTCCCGTGGGTGTCGTAAGAGTCGACTCTGGGAAAGGGGTTAGTGTATTGTGGGCGATGGGCTAGCAACCTGTCACTGCAATATCACGTTTAACCATCTGGTTACCCTGCTGAAATTGCTAAATGTGGCACTGGATTTTTGAATCCATGTGCTCTGCCTACCCCTCTTGGGAATACAGGCGTGAGAATATGTATGTATGTATGTATCAACCAGTACAAGGTAACTGAGAAATCAAATTGTTTACTGTTTTTCTACTCTTCTCTGTTCAATTTAGCATCATTCAATGTGGGCAGGGAACAAAACAAATAAGAAATCATTTATGCAATTAGTTAAAGCATGATGCAATGCTACAAATTCATTAAGAAACAAACCTGACACCTACGCAGATTAATGAACTATTCTACAATCAGCAAAAAAGATGGTTAATGTGCCAAAAATACATATATCCACTCTTATTATCTTGAAGTTAAGGTGGTGTGTACATATTTCTATTGTTTTCACCATATCATTACCATACAATCCTACAATCAGGCTTAGCATGATTTCAAATTGTAAATCAGAGCTTTTTATTCTGTGGTTTACAACAGTTACAATCCCTGCGGTGGTTGTGAAACCACTGCAAGGGGCTCATAGAGTGTCCAACTTTACTAAAAATATAGAACAAAAAAAACAATTAACAAGCAGGGTGATGTTATCAGTAATAGACAAGGACTCTTATTCTTAAGATAATTATTTCACAACCATATCATACTTAATTCAAGAATGACGCATCCATTACTGGTGTATATCAGCTTAAACTGTCTATAACTGGGGCCGTCACCTTATGGTGTTCAATCTATACATTTTGTAATGTTATTCTGAATCAAAATAATACCAAAAGAGGATTTCATAGGGTAACGGACTATCCTATTTATCGCTTGCAAAATTAACACAGCTTGTTTTTTAATTTGCTGTTTATTAAGTTTCAAGACTTTTCTATTAACAAGCTTACTTATATTTAATATTACTAATCTTTTATCATTCATTGTAGCTTACCATCCAGGAGATACTTTGGTGGGTCTTTTTTCCTTTCGCACCATAGCCTTAAGACTTCTTCAATGCTTTTCCTGCTATGCCCCTTGCAACTTGATCATGTATTATAATAAAATAGCACCATTACATACTATAATTGCCTATACCTTTAATTTCTTTGATAAAATTCTGCTAAAGTAGAGAACTCTTATATCAGCACTTCACTTTTAATATGAAACCTTGTTTTGTAAGCAAACAAAACCTCAAGCCCAGCAATTCTTGCAAAACTTAAACTTAGATAAAGGTTGTACTAATATCACAGGAAAAAATATTTTAAGAATCTCTACTTAACACCAAAAATGATAAATCTCACATTGAATATGTCACTTAGGCACTGTGCGGGTTAAAAAAATATAATTTTTTGTGTCAATATTTTATACTTTCTCAGGAATTTAAAGGTAAAACTGGAAATTATTAAGATAATGACACTTATTCATAACACTTTTATTAGTAATGCAACTATTGACTATTTACCTTGCCTTTACATTATGCAAACAAAAGTTCAAGAATCATGTAACCACATTGTATATTGAAATCTGGTTAAAATTGCAATGGCAAGATGGAAAGTGTCTAATACTTTTGTGATTGACTAGACATCAGTGTGTAAACAAATAAATATTAGTCCGGAGACTTAATTTTTTTTTCTACAGGAAGGCAGCGGTACTCAGTCACCGCTAGCGCTGCTGGCAGCAACGTGTAGCCGCCTCGGGCCTGCTACCATGGGGCCCGACCAGCAAGCTGATAAGGAGCCCCAACAGCACTTTAGTAAGACTACTTTCCGTTATGATGCAACCAAGTTCTTCAATATCCGTACAGTGCAGCCAACTGTTCTTAAACCTAAATGTATACATGGACTTCCTTGAATTAGCAATAGTCTTCTATTTTGGTCTCTAATTGAAGGATATTTGTTAAGAACTAAGAAATTGATTAAAATATATTTTAGACAACCAGGCTAGCGTCCTGTCACTGTTGTACCTTTGTATGTTAAACTTGAAACCTAAAAATATGATAGAAATGATTTTTATATTTATATTTGTTTCATTGAATTAATACAATTTGTATGTAACTTCAGTACCTCTTGGGAAATTAGGTTTGTGAGTTTGAATAGATTTACACCCATAAGATTTACTAGCAAGAGGTGACTTTCTGAATGTAACCTTTGTAATATTCTTATTAACGTTTTTATTTTTATCAACATCTTTGTTTTCTTATTCCAGGTCCACAGCAACAAACACAGCAACAACAACAGCAACAGCAACAGCAACAGCAGCAGCAACAGCAGCAGCAAGCGCAGCAACAGGCCGCGCAGCAGCAGGCGCAACAACAGGCGCAACAGGCACAGCAACAGGTTGGTACAATTTTTTGGGTTCCGTACCCAAAGTATTAGTGAGACTTCGCTGTACGTCTGTCCGCCTGTCACCATGCTGTATCTCAAGAACCGTAAGAGCTAGGCGGGGGGAGGGCCTCCCATACAAAAAACATATCTTTGACGATTTTTTTAATACGTCATAAACCGCAATTTACTTTTCATTTACCTAGTTAATGGTACGGAGCCCTTTGTGCCCGAGTCCGACTCGCACTTGGCTGGTTTTTTTTTCACGTGTTTACTTACTTATTACTTACTCACATACTTACATTACAGGCGCAACAACAGGCGCAACAGCAACAGCAGCTGATACAGCAACAGGTGCAGAGCGACGCGGCCACGCTCGCCGCGATACAGCAACAGTACCTGCAACAGCAGCCGCAACTCAGGGTCATCAGCTCGGCTGTCGTCCAACAGCTGAGGGCGCAGGGGCTATCTGTAAGTCTAGTTGTAGACTGATATCCAGGGAAAACTTGATTTGGTGTGCGCTTACCAGCGAATGATCCCTGTTTATATGTTGTCGGTTTAGGTAGTTAAAACAATATAAACAATCTTGACATGTCTTTTTATTGAAATACACAGTCTAAAAATGAAAATCGTTACACTATACAATTCAATCATGAAAGTAAATGATTTTTTTATACCAAAATTGTAAAATGTAAAGATTTCGATTTATAAAGTGTACGTTTAAATAAAAAGACACGTCAAGATTGTTTACATTGATTTAACTACCTAAACCGACAACGTATAGTATGAGCGATCGTAGTGGTGAGAGGTCAACTTAATTCGGTCACCCTGTATCCAGTCTTGCATAGTTTTGCTTTGAGCATAGCTTTACGCTACTGAGGATCATCAGCTCAGCTGTCGTCCAACAGCTGAGGGCGCAGGGGCTATCTGTAAGTCTAGCTGTAGACTGATATCCAGGGAAATAATGATTTGGTGAGCGTTTACCAGCAAATGACCCCTGTTTAGTATGAGTGATCGTAGTGGTGAGAGGTCAACTTAATTCGGTCACCCTATATCCAGTCTTGCATAGTTTTGCTTTGAGCATAGCTTTACGCTACTGAGGGTCATCAGCTCGGCTGTCGTCCAACAGCTGAAGGCGCAGAGGCTAACTGTGAATCTAGTTCAAGAGTTCCCCAACTTATTCTGTCTACTGGGCTGTATAAATTATGGTAGATGGCCGATGGGATCGAAAAGTGCTTGAGAGACCACGGACCAGCAAGCGCAGCGTAGGAAGTTCTCCTACAAGATGGACAGACGACTTAATAAAGGTCGCTGGAAAACGCTGAATGCAGGTCGCTTCCAACGGGTACTTATGGAAGTCTAAAGGGAAGACCTATGTTCAGCAGTGGACGTCTTATGGCTGAAATGATTCTGAGTCACTAATCTCCCCCTTTTAGGCCTGCAGCGCTCACGAAGGGGCGTTATCGCCCACTTTGGGAAAGGCTGCCCAGTTACAGGCCGGTTTCCTGGGAAAAAATGTTTTTTTTTTTTTCTTCAGTGGCTTTCACCCTTGCTGGATTGGCAAGGAGTATTTTGCCAAAAAAAAAATTGATTTGTTGTGCCAACAAATGAACCCTGTTTTGTATGAGCAATCGTATCGATGAGAGCTCAACCTGATTTGGACACACTTCGGGGTCACACTATATCCATACTCTTGCATAGTTATGCTTTGAAAGAGATGTCCGTTTTCATTAAAATAAACAAGAAGTTTTTTCTACCCCGAAATCTGCCTATTACGATTATTTTTAGAGTTCCTTGTTGCAGTGCTAATTGCCACATAGTCGCTTGCTAATTAATGCATACCCAATTTAAAATTAATGTGTACTATGTTTTGTATTATTTTCAGGGAAATGAGCTATCAGCCGCCATTGCCAATGCTGCAAACACTGTCCCCAATGGGATACAAGTTCAGCAACCTCAGGTAACAATATTATTTAGATCTCTTTTTTAGGGTTCCGTACCTAAATGGTAAAAATGGGACCCTATTACTGAGACTTTGCTGTCTGTCCGTCTGTCCATCTAGCACCAGGCTGTATCTCACGAACCGTGACAGCTAGAGAGTTGAAATTTTCACAGATGATGTATTTCTGTTGCCGTTATAACAACAAATACTAAAATCAAAATAATTATAGTAATTAAGGGGGTTCCCATACAAAAACGTGTTTTTTTTGCTGTTTTTGGCACGGAACCCTTCGTGCGCGAGTCCGACTCGCACTTGGCCGGTTTTTATTGAACCCGCATTGCGATTTCAGCGAGTTTCGTAATTGATTACATGATTGTACTACATTGTACGGTCAAGGACTTTAATCCATGAGCCACCATAGAACCTTTTCAAAGAAAAAGTCATTACAATTTCCCTTGACAGTTAATGGGATGTCACTATGACGTTAAACTGTGAATAGATTCCACGGTGGCTCATGAATTAAAGTCCTTGACTGTATTAGATGAGATCATAGGTTACCGAGACTTTAGAGGCGATACAACAGAGGTACAGTCAGCGTCTGATACATGGTTACACTTTGGTACTTTGTCACTGTGATCGCAGTGACAATTTCATGCGAGAGTTCAAATATGAGGTTAATTAGAAAAGGTACTAAAGTGTATACATGTATCAGACGCTGACTGTACAACGAAGAAAACGTGTAACTCCCGTCTCTTGCAGGTGATATCGATGCAGCAGTTGCAATCGCTGCTGGGCGGAGGAGTAGTTTCCAATGGAGAGGGCGCCGCCTACCAGAACAGTCCGCAGCAGCTGCTGCAGATACACCCTCAGCTGTTGCAGGTAAGACATCACGTCTCTAAGCTTAACACAACACGCTCCAGTTGCCTCGCGCGCGGGATAGTCTACCTGTCACTCGTAGAGACAGACGTTAGACAGTGACAGGTATAGACTCTATCTCGTACGTGTCTCTACTCGCGCCTTGCTGTTCTATGCCGGCTGTATTCCCACTTGGCGTGCGCTTATCTTAACTTGTTCCTTTCTTCTCATGGCTTAGTTATCTGGCCTTCTTGGTTCAATAATTTATGTTTAACTAAAGGCCGGTCGCTGAGCATAGAGAAATTCGAGCGTTGACCCGCTGCTATCTATCTCTGTCGCACACGTGCTGTAATATTGCCCTCACGCCCGGATTGGTGCGCACGGGACCCGATCCGCGTCGCTGTGAATCGATGCTGTAGTTCCTTCCTGCTCCGTAGTAATAGCCCATACGGGTCTTCCGGACAGCTGTGAACCCAGTCTAAAGCTGCTAATGTGTGTTATAGCAGCAAGCCGGTGGTGTGTACGGCGGCTGCCTAGTAGGCGGCGTGGGCGCGCCGGCCGTGCCGCAGATGCAGGCCGTCACCGTGGACGGCCAGGAGGCGCTCTTCATCCCCGCGCAGCACTCGCAGGTACACTACAATACCCTCATCTTTCACTCCAATCTAGGATGTTCATTGTTTGTTGCATACAGTGCCGGTTTTAACACTACCAGCGCCCTGGGCGACGAGGTTTCTATGGCGCCCCCCAACTAATGGCTAACATACACGTAACAGTATACTTGCGCAAGCCTGGACTTGCACAAATAGACGTATATGTAAATTTGCGCAATTATCTTCCAACACACGTAACAGTATACTTGCGCAAGTCCAGGTTACGTGTATGTTAGCCATAAGAGCGATAGGCTAAAAAAGGGTTCATGTGGCGCCCCTTTTACCCGGCGCCCTGGGCGGTCGCCCAACCGCGCCCTACCCTAACGCCGCTACTGGTTGCATATAGGCTTCCAATAGGCGTTGCGAAGCGAGATGTAGATAAATTAGGGCCTGGATCCAGTGTTGTTATGGATATCCATATCCGTAACCGAAACTATCGGATATCCGAAATAAAAAAATATCCATAACCGTAACCGAATCCGAAAAGAAAAGTTTCGGATAGTTTCGGATAGGGCGGAGTCAATATTACAACTCGTACGAATTAACTGTGCACTCCGCTAGAATGCGACACCACTCCCGGTACCTACTAACGTCACAGCGCGAGGTGCACAGCTAATTCGTACGGGTTATACTATGACACGTCGTGACAGTTCAAAGAAAGAATTACTTGTATGACAGATAGCGAAACCTACAAGGTACAAATTAAAGTCGAATATAATCTTTTTTGTATTTCATTTTACAGTTCCTTAAAAATCTTCTATCCGTAACCGAAATTATCCGAAACTATCGGATATCCGAAATTATTTTAATATCCATAACCGTAACCGAAACCGATATTATGTTTTATCATTATCCATATCCATATCCGGATCCGAAATTATAATATCCATAACATCCCTGCTGGATACATGTCGAGGCAAAAAGGCGCTGCGACTGGGTTAAAATGTAACAATAATAGAACCTTTTCAAAGAAAAACTCATTACGATTTCCTTTGATAAAATTAATGGAATGTCACTGTGACGTTTGCTGTGAATTGATTCCATGGTGGCTCATAATTAAAGTCCTTGGCTACGCACTATCCTTTTTTATTTTTAATGTCTTTTACCCTTGCTACATCAGCAAGGAGTATTTTGCCAATGTTGAAACATGCATACATACAATGACGCCTGTGTTTTCTTCCCAAATAGGGTGGACAGGGACCAACAACGTGACATAAATAAATCATGACTGTTTCAACATGACGTTTCGTAATCACATTCAGCATCATTTTAGGTTTTAAATCAGATGGAGGAGATATAATAGAGAATAGAGACAGGTTGCTAGCCTGTTGTCAAGAGCATTATTAAACCTATTTCCTTAGTCACCTTTTACGATATTCACGGAGGAAATGAAGATTTTTTGTACATACATACATACATACATACATATTCTCACGCCTGTATTCCCATGAGGGGTAGGCAGAGCACATGGATTCTAAAATCCAGTGCCACGTCTAGCAAATTCAGGGTAACCAGATGGTTAAACGTGATATTGCGGTGACAGGTTGCTTTTGTATTTTTTGTATGTCCTACTTACTTAATTATTCTCTTAAATGGTTCCAGAATTTCTCCAGCATGGGCCAAGTCAGTTTGGTAAACGGGCAGCTAGTCAGAACACCCGTCCTGCCCGCCGGGTTCCTACAAAACGTCATGCATCTACCTACTGGTGAGTCGGTTTAATAACTCCAACTATAGGCCCCATTAGGTTGTCCTAATTTTAAGCTAGAACATCATAACTTGATCTTTGCTTCGGGATTGCTGTCTTATTTCATTCATTGGCTTCGCTTCGAATTGTTCAACTTCACACTGTCAACTCTGTTTTTTTTTTTACATTCTTGTGTAAATATGTACTTCATGTAGAATCATCGCTTTGTGGTTTATGTTCTCCTGTTAGATGTGTTTTTGGAATTGTGTTTCTAATGCTCACTGTCCGAAACCATCGGTTGAAACTGGTCTGTTAGCCCATTTTATTAAAAGTTGTCCATTTATTTTCTCTGAATTTGAATCTGGTTTTTCATATACATTATTATGATCAATGAATATAGGTTTTTATTCTTGGAACTACACTACTCAACTAGTTAAGTCAACTCGTGACCACGGTCGCTGTAACGCGGCCGAAACGTCGAGAAGGTAAACAAATAAAATCGCGATTAAGTCCCGCGTACATATAATTATTCTTGGAACTATTCTTTTAAGGAGCCATCGTAACTAGAGATACATTCTGGTTCACTCATTTGTTGCTTTTGATTTTTGACATTATTATTTTAATGTATGTAAGTGAAAAACGTAAAGTGACTTATTGCCAAAATTATTGGTTTTATTAAAATTTAAAAACAAACTCAATTTCCATAGCCTAACTTTAAGTTCAACAGCGTATTGCGCTCATTGGATTTAAGTAAAATTTTGTATCGAACCTATCTGTCAGTGTCATTAGTAACTTACTATCGCAATCTATGGACTTAATTTTTTTACCAAAGTCGCGATCAACGTGACAAAACCTCAAAAACAGTTTCATACCAACAAACCATTAGACATTGAGTCTTAGAAAGCGTAATTCACCCTAGTTTGAATGGAAGCAACCCCACGCGTCCAAACAAACCGATGATACCTACTCACCCCATACTAGCACGTCGCATGCCGCTTCTATAACCACCATACTAATCAGTGTTTCGCCCGCCGCTGACAGAGCAACAGGCGACGGTGACAATACCCGGCACTAACATATCGATACCGCTAAGCGCGTTGACCGGGAACCAAATGATATCGATACCCGGCTCGAACATAATCCAGGGGGGGTTGTCGATACCGACCAGTCAGGCGTTGTCGATACCCACGAGCCAGGCGATATCGATACCGTGTAGCTCGGCCGTCCTCGGGATAGGGGGAGACAAGCCCAAGGAAGCTAAGCAAGAAGGCAGCCCGCCGCAGCAAGGTTCGTTGCACGATCATTTCTCCCCATAGAGGACAGACCCCGTAGAGTACTAATGTCGTTTTGGTTGTTCGGACATCCCGCCAAACAATTGAAGCGATCGCTGTGCTCTTATTGGCCGGCCCAAGATCGCGAGTAACGCTGGCCTTTTTCTCTACGGTTATTGGCTCTGTACAGTTTCTGTGACAGTGACGGTAGACGTTAGTAAGTTGAAATCAACCAACCTTTTGCGGGCCTGGGTGGCCAACATTGTTTCTCTATTGGTTCTGTCCTCTATGTTTCTCCCGCTAAGCCAAGTCTCTGTAAGCGTGTGCTCCGCTTTTGAGGTTAGCATTCTGACAGTCACATGTTTTTGTAATCCTAACCGCTGCTAATGTTGGGTCTACTCCGACTAGTTACAATATTTTGTTTCTTTGATGGAAGTTGACGGGTTTTTTTCGAGATATTCAACGTGGAGGGTTTCCTTAATAGCAATGAATTTATCTGTCTATCTATCTAATGAAACTAATGCTGTAACTAGTCGGAATAGATCTGATGCCGTTTGCAATGAGAGCATAGTAGAAAACACAATAACACACTGTAGAAAACAGTCATAAGTGTCATAGATTATTTTTGTAGCTTTTTCTTTTAGTTCTGGAGAGAATTCCAAATTTCGTCTGTTAAAATTCTAATCTTATAAAGCGGAGTAGCAATTATTGGCGCGTAGTTTTTTTTAAATAAACCATACTTTTAGCTTAGGTTTGTACGCACAAAGGATTATTATGTGATATATTTTGCAGCAAATCAACTTAGCATTTGCAAAATCAAGTATTTAATTCAACCGTATGTACCTTGCATTGACTTGACTGAGTATTATTTCTATATGGAAAGAACTTTTAGTCACCCGGCTTAGTACAAGGCGCGACTAGAGATGCACGCGAGACAGACTATACTATACCTGTCACTGTCTAACTAGAGACGTCAGAAAAAGAGAGCTAGTCTATCCCGCGTGTGTCGGTGTGCTAAGACTGATGCCTATATTGAAGCAATTATTATTTTTAGTAAGTTTTTCTGTGGTGACGAATAGAAAAACTAGAAGTTCTTCCCAATGAAAACATGTTTTATCCCAAGCTTTATCTGTATTTTGCTGTTAACGTTTCCTTTGCTTGATGTAATATCTCCATCTCGCACATTCATCATTCATTATTATAGTTGTCATCAGCTCTGCTTTGCCGTGACACCATTCTAATTCTAGATTAACAGTCGAGGTGTAGGTTTATTTTTCACATGATTCACCTGACAAGAGGGCACACTATAATTTCTGAGCTAGTAAGGTACTCTAAAAGCGGGTCCTTATATTCGATCTATCGGTGGTTTGTCTTACTATTTTCAGTAAGCTAAATCGTTAGTACATGACTGAGACTTGTAAGAGTCAGTGAGCGGGATTTAACCATGATTTTTGTTAATAAGGTTTTTGTTAACTCGACCTTTCGGCCGCATACAGTATGTCTTCTCGTGACCAAGGCCGCTGTAACGCGCCCGATACGTCGAGGCACTTAAAGCCGTATTAAAAATTAATATAGGGTGACGGCACCAGTTATGGACGGTTTAAGTTGACAAGCACCAGTGATGGACACTTCATTCATAATTTAAAGACCATAGAGTTGTGAATTGATTGTTGTAAAACAAATGACTTTTCCTTAGTGGGTAGTAAATAAGAGTCATTGTCCATTACTGGTTCTATGTCCATTACTGGTGCGGTCACCCTACTGTGATAAAGTCCTGCTTAATGATAAACACGAGTGAGGATCACAAAGCTTTAAACATTTATCGCTGTGCAATGCACAGTATCACCGAAATACCTCTAGTTTGTGTGCAGTACCAACATTATTTCGTTGCCATGTTAAGTAGATATAAATTAAAACTAAATTTGTACTTTAGCTATAAATCAGCTTTTCATTTTTCTGAACGCATTTATTTAATAGTTTTTTCGGGGTTTAAGATTCGTTACTGTAAGGCGCTGCGCAGACGACAGACTTTTGTGCGATCGAGTCTGCGGAGCAATAAAAACTCTGAATGGCGCGCAGAGAGTTTCCATTCAGAATTCTTATTGCTCCGCAGACTCGATCGCACAAAAGTCTGTCGTCTCCGCAGCGCCTAAGTTATGTAGCTATATTTATGAAGGAAAATAATTACATTAAAATTTTACCGGGATACCTCTGGCTTAGCGCGGTAAGGGCGCGAATCGAATCTGGACGATCAATGAAATGACTATCCCTATCACGGTCCAACAACACCCAATAGGGTAGAGTAGACGACTAAAAAAACCATTTAGTCCGTCAGATAGATTAGAAATATGAAACATGTATTTTTTATTTAATTTGACAAACAAAAAATACAGCGCTTAAAAGTTTCACGTGACGTCACTACATGGTATTTTTTTGCCTAGACGTGACGTCAGATGCCCCCACTCCAGGAGTTTGATGATGATACCTTTGTCGATGTTAAGTTATTTGATAAACCAAAAAATACCTGTCCATATTTTTCCATAATAACTAAGAGACTAATTAGAACATATTTTAACCCAGAAGCATCTCTATTGAAGCGTTAGTTATTGAGGTGTGTCTTCAGGAGGCGGAGTGGCCGTTCGAGGCGGAGTGGGCGGCGTGGGCATGGTCCCGGTGCAGGTGCCCGTGAGCGTGGCCAACGGACACACCGTCTACCAGACCGTCCACCTGCCGGTCCACGCGCCGCAGCACCTACAGATCATACCGCAGCTACAGCAGGTCAGTAACCTCCTGCAAACATGAGGAGGTGTCTCCAGGCGGCGTAGGCATGGTTCCGGTCCAGGTGCCCGTGAGCGTGGCCAACGGACACACCGTCTACCAGACCGTCCACCTGCCGGTCCACGCGCCGCAGCACCTACAAATCATACCGCAGCTACAGCAGGTCAGTAACCCAACCTCCTAGAAATTTATGATCTCCTGGTACATGTGGGTAATTTTATAAAAGAAATCCCTCGTCTATTTTTTTTTCTCCCATACCTACATCACGTCTGTTTCAATCGCGGAAAAAACTACCTGCGATAGCTCATGGAAGGGGGGGGGGGAGGTATGAATGTCAGGTTTTTAGTCCATTCGAGTCGTACACTGGCTGAGCCTCCCTTCTCGGCGAGTGTGGGGATTTTTCCCTGGCAGTCAGACACCACATTCCATAAAAAAACGGACACACCGTCTACCAGACCGTCCA
>BHDV01048895.1:231649-248974 GCA_005406045.1 Adoxophyes honmai | reverse complement strand
AAAAAAAAAAAAAAATTAAAAAGCTAGCTTTTGTTTTCTTGTTATAGCTTTACTGATTAAAAATATGTATGCCAACAAATTTTTGTGTTTAAACTGGAAGAATAGGGAATGAAAATCGTGTACCACAGGCTTTTGTATGCCGTTAATTTAAACATACTCGTAACGGCAGACATGACTGCAGTATTCTAAAACGTAGTAGGCAGAGTGCACAAAAAGTTGTATACGTATAACCAAGGACAACTTGTAGTTTCGTAGCCACGTAGTATAAAATATTTGTTTGAAAACATCTATACTAATGAAATGAATGACTGGATGTTATAAAAATAAACATGTTAAAATATACATAATAGGCACTGCACGCACTACTTTAATACTGGTTTTCTTTAAAATAATATAGGTTTAGGTTTAAAAATCAAAAAGTAATCTGTCAAGATTTTTTACGTCTTGCCCCCTCGGAGCTTGCCTCTAACGTTTTTAAGTTCTGAGATAAAAGTTTGAAATTCGATTTATTCCTGGCCGTTACGAGCTGGCAATAAGTAATTTAGCTAAACTCCTTATCAATACAAAACTTGCGTCGAAGGTCAAAGTAAAATGAATAATTAATCAGAATAATAAACAATACCTTGAGGAAACCAGCCTTCCTTGACCTCATTTCCCTAAGTCTCACTCAGATGCTTTAACCTAAAATAAAAAAATATATAATCCTAAAATCATCAAGGTACGGACCACGAGTCCGTAGATGAAAAATTTGTTTAAAAAAAACCTTTTGGTTACGGAACCCTAGGAATTGACGCGTGATGTCTGGTTTCGAGTAACATCGTATTTTTTTTTGTAAATGTAAATAAGTAAAGAGGCGAATAAGGAAAGAAGTTAAGGTATATTTAAGCCCAGGCGGCAGGCTAGCAACCTGTCACTATTCCACCTCCCAACTTAAACTAATAACTATGCCAGAAGTGGTTACGAAAAGTAAAATAGTCATGATTTGGCTGTGTAATGTTTTGTGGGCGTGATGTACCATCGCGAACCGGGATTGTTGAGCCACTTACCTATACCTATTTGTAACTTGGTCGTGCTATACTAATCCAATAGCTACCGTCTAGTCGGTCACATCAGTCATTGATTACTTAAATACATACATACATATTCTCACGCCTGTATTCCCAAGAGGGGTAGGCAGAGCACATGAATTCAAAAATCCAGTGCCACGTTTAGCAATTTCAGGGTAACCAAATGGTTAAATGTGATATTGCAGTGACAGGTTGCTAGCCCATCGCCCACAATACACTAACCCTTTCCCAGAGTCGACTATTACGACATCCACGGGAAGAAAGAGGGATTACACGTCTAAATTGCGAACAGTGGCAAGTGGCTCAACAATCCCGGTTCGTGACTGTATGTAATAAAAATGTACTGTCATCGTAACAAACTTTATGTATGCAGGTCCATTTAATTCAACCATGTCAAGTAAGATTGCGGTGACAATCTGCGGCTGTCAAAGCCCCATCATTGGGAACGAGTGGGCGATCGGAGTGGGAAAGGAACACTCAACAGGGCGTGCCATTGACAGCTGTCATGTGGGTACTCAATAAAAACCTCCTATTTTTAGGACACAATCGAACTCGAGGGTATAAAATAAAGGAAATTTATGGGAATGATTGAATTTGCAGTTTATCGTGCGTTCAAATACGCACATACAATAACGCCTGTGTTCCCAAATGGGGTAGGCAGAGCACATGAAATGTGACATTGACGACACTATTTTTATGTATTCCCGGTTTTTATGAATTTTGGTAGTTCCACTTCATAAATTTTGAAATAAACATAGAAAAGTACAATATCCCACATTATTGCGCAGTGTGACTTCGGTTTCCATACTAGGGGAGTTGAGTATTTACTCAATCGATACTTTAGATTATGAGAATAACTAAAATTATCATGAAATCAGGATCGCTTGTGGACTTCACAACCCAATAACATGCCGCTAAAAGGTTGCATCGGGGAGTTATTAATTCAACTAATTTGCATAAAGCCATCCCAAAGCGCGTGACGTCACTGATTCCGCGCCCGCTGATTGGCTGTAATCAGCGGACTGGTTTCATGCGGGAACTAACCATGTTAATTATTCCGAAACGTGTCATTTCATTACACATCGTAATTAAGTTTTACTGTTGATATGGCTGCCATTATTTGTTGTTTTGTTTGAAACTGTTCTGTGAAATGTGCAAATGGGTTATATCTGATGGCACGCGAACATTATACAACTAAAATATTCTGTAAATATTTCAAGTGTCTACCTGTGACCATTATTAAGGTATATCGACCCCAAAACACCAAAAAATAACTATTGTTTTGGAGCCCCCAGATTTTTTTAGTATTTGTTTTTATAGTGGAAATAGTACACCATCTGTGAAAATTTGAACAGACTAGCTAGCACGGTTGACAAACGACAGAACGAACAGTGAAATCTCTGCAATATGGTCCCGTTTTCACTTTTAGTGCACTGAATCGTAAAAAAATCTCAAAAAATTTTTTTACTCATGTTGAGACAATTTTTTTCAATTAGTGTCGAAAACGCCCATGGTTATGAATTGAGAAAACTAAATGAACAACAATTTATAAAATAGCCCATCTGTTCAGACGACTACTTAATACTATACTTTTACGTCTCCAACATAGTCCAGGATCAAGCTGACCAACTAAGTTGCCTTCACGAATTGGCGATAAGGCATCTCCGATTGATACTTGCTGGAGAGCAATCAGTGCTGCGCCGGCGTCGTATAACTTTATGGCCCATTTTATTGGACAAACAGACGCGGTAGGGAGTGACTCGCGAGTAAGGGGTCGTGGTTCCGTTGGATGACCAGAACGTGTAGCGTATTGAAAACGATGATGAACTAGATAACGATTTCGTTTGCGAGTTATCGCAGAATTCTTTGGAGACGTGTAGACCGCGGCAGTTGTGCAAACGTTCCGCGGGCGGCGCCGTCTCAGTTTGCATACAATTTTGCTTAACTCGCAAACGAAATCGACCGACTACTACACTAGAAGCTATATTGCCTTTGCACTTAAGTTATTCCGTACTTGTGTTGAGGTATGTTTTGTATAATAAAGTGTTACGCATATACATGTAGGTATTCTGAGTATTGTTCTTATAAATCACTCAGCAGCGTGTCCCCAGAAATTTGTAAAGCTGGCCTCTAAATAGTTCGAAGGTTCACTTTAGGGCCTAAGGGTAGCATATAAATTTGTGTCAGCCCCGAACTAGTCGCAATCGCAGTAACACTCCGCAGTGATTGAGCAAGTGATCGGCGGAACCCCACCCGGGTTCCGCCCTTTACGAGCCCGCACTCAATGACCCGCACTCGAAGGCGAGTGGGGCATCTCGAGATGATTCCCTCCTAAAGCCTAGTTCAGACTTGGTTAGTATTTTAGTCGAATAGCGAGTAAATTAGTAGGTAATTAGCGTCTGAATGAAAAAAAATTGTCGAGTTTCATTGTGCAAAAACATTTAGTTATACTCTCTCGGTTTAGGTACTTAACTAAAAGTAAACAAACTTAATGTCAGATTTGACAAGTTAAGAACATTTTTTTTTACTACCCAACTTTTTTCGGATGTTCAAAAAGTTTAGCAAAGGAAAGAAACAATTTTTTTTTTTTGTTGGTGCCTAAATTTACCTAATAGGTACCAGAAACAATCGGAATTAGAACACTAACGTTCATCAGATCAATAAATATTACGAAGATTCCTTTGCTAAACTTTTTGAATATCCGAAAAAAGTTGGGTAGTAAAAAAAACGTTCTTAACCTGTCAAATCTGACATAAAGTTTGTTTACTTTTAGTTAAGTACCTAAACCGACAGAGTATAGTAAATTACTCGTTACTCGACTACAATACTAGCCTAGTCCAAACGAGGCTTAAGACCGGGCCAGGCCAAACGCGGAAACGTCGAAGGCTAGCCTTACACGTAAATTTTACGAACGTAAATAGGGTAGCTATAAATGAAAATGAAAATGAAAATTATTTTCAAACTGTTATAAAAATACAATTTATAAAATACTAGCTTTCCGCCCGCGGCTTCGCCCGCGTGGAACTCTGTTATATTGCGGTATAAAGCACAACTATAAGAAAACTTCTCGTTTCAAATGACACACAGCGCCATCGATCTATCATCTATCGATCGATATCGATCTATCATCGATTGATATTGATCTATCAAGCAAACTATATTTTTGTTTTCCCTCGAGAACATCAATTTTTTCCGGGATAAAAAGTACCCTATTATTTAATCCGGACTTCTATCTTTATGTCTGCAAAATTTCAAAGCAATCGGTTCAGTAGTTACGGCGTGAAAGCGGAACAAACAAACAAACAAACAAACAAACAAACAAACTCACTTTCTGACTTATAATATTATAGTAAGGATGCTAGAAGTGTCCATGAAACGTGAAAAAGGATTGTTTTTTTTTATGAAGCGTAGATGTATGTATGTATGTAACATAAATATTATACTCGTATCATAATTAGCACATTCAGGAAATTGATACGAACTCGTATCAAGAAGGCAATCAGTGTTAAACTAATTAGTGGCTGCCATTAATAACATTAATTAATTACACTGTAATCCGATAGTTATAGTTTTAGAACGGAGTGGATACGAATCTATAGAGTGTTTAATAATACGTGTATAGAAACCTTTTGAATCTACTTTTAGGGTTGCGTACCTCTGAAAATTAACTCGTGTAAGGTTACTTCATTTATTACACGACAAAGAAGCAACCAAATTTTTTTCCGAGTAGTGTCGGTTTATAAATAACATCTCTCCATTTCTTCCGTGGATGACGTAAGATGCGACTAAGGAAATAGGTTAAGGTATTTCAGGCGACAGGCTAGCAATCTGTTACAGTTATACCTGGCAACTCAAAACCTAAAAAAAATATGCTGGAAGTGGCCAAGAAACTTGAAATATTCATGATTTTATCTATGTAGTGTTTCGTGTGCTCTGCCTACCCCATCAGGGAACACAGGCGTGATGTATGTATGTAAAAATAGCAATTAATAGGAGAAATAACGTTACATGATTTTATGAAGCGAAACAATCATTAATTAACAGAAGTTAACAAACCGTTAGCCGCTCATTAACGACGCGTTAAACCGCAGTTAACCACCGGCCGCGGCGAGCTAGGGCTCTCCTCCCGGACTACGACTGAGGACATTGAAATCAATTGCCACCCTATAGCTATGTCCACACCATTCGCGTTCATCTTGCGTCTTCTTCTGACGCATGCCCGGGCAACGACCAACCACAGCGCATGCCGCCAGCGCGTCTTCATTGAGGACGGATCTAGTTACAGCGCATGCGCTGTGGTTGCACGGGCTTGCGTCAGAGGAAGACGCAAGGTGAACGTGAAAGCGCACTGGTGTGGACATAGCATATCTTCCTCTAACTACACTTGCCTGTTTTCTCTTAAAACGAATTTGTCACTTGACATGTCAAATAGTTGAAATGAATCTATGACTGATAAGGTAAAAGAACCAATGCTTGACGCCTCAACGCCCAGTAGATGACACCCATCTGTCACCTGTCTTACTATGACATAAGATTGCAAGTGCCAAGTATTGGGTCAGTGTCGAGTGCAGGGACGTTTACCTTACTGGCATTTAGAGAAACAATAAATTAGTTTTATAGTTTTCTGTTTCACCGTAGGTTTATAATAACACCTCACACTTTTTTCGGGGATTTCGTAAGAGGTAACTAAAGATTGTAGTTGAAATAGTCATGGATCTGTCTATGTCGCGTTTCGTGTGCTCTGCCTACCCCATTTGGGAATACAGGCGTGATGTCTGTAAAGTTTGATTCAAGAACCATGTTTGCCAAATCCATTTAAAGTTCCTAGGGTAAATGTCTCTATTGGTGACTAATTGCCACTTAAAATGCAAAGCGGACGGCGAGACGGACATGGGCGACTTCACCCTGTCATTAGTTAGTTGACTCAAGATGACCGACTGGGGTTGTGGGTGGACCATAGAGGACAGAACCTATAGAGTACTAATGTCATTGAGTTTGTTCGAAGACGATTCCGCCAAAGCAGGGCGGCGTTCGCTGTGCTCTTATTGGCCGGCCCAAGATCGCGTAACGCAGTGGCTATTTCCTCTATGGTTATTGGCTCTTTACAGTTTCTGTGATAGTTTGTAAGTTGAAATAAACTGACGGTTTGCGGAACTGGGTGGCCATCATTGTTTCTCTAGTTGGTCTGTCCTCTATGGGGTGGACACACGGTGGCTAAGCCTAGAAGACTTATTGTACCACGCCTGTATTCCCAAACGGGGTAGGCAGCGCACACAAAACGGTACATAGAGAAAACGATGACTATTTCACGTCTTGTGGCCACTTCCAGCATTTTTTTTAGGTTTCTAGTCGGCAAGTATAATAGTGACGGTAGCTAGCGGACTTAATCTCGTATAAGTGTGATTTTAATTACCTTGACGTTTCGGCTCCTCTCTTTCTTAAGACGGATCCTACAGACATCTTGATAACGGAGTAATAGTAACCAAGAGATTATCTAAAAGCACTGTGATCTAAGTCAGGGCCGTTGCATGTTCATGCCTTGTTAGCTACTGGAGGACCCTTTCGACTATTTGCTTGGACCACTTCTGACCACGCTAATTATGTTTATTTGGACTACCCCCAGGGGGAGGGATGATTGCGCATTCCGTAGCCTGTGGGTTCGGACACAGTCAACATATTAGTTGAGGCAGTAACTCGACTGCTGTTTGTCGGCTACTTCGCAGCTTTTGTAACGTTTCCATCAGAGTGATTTTGTAGTAAAGAAACAAATAATAAAAATCCAGCCTAAAATAATTATGTCTACACAGGTATCCTCTTAGTGTGAGAGTTTGGACTATAATACATACAGCCGCAGATTAGGACTTTGACACTTTATGTATAATATTAATATAATACAATTATATTCTTGTATCGACTCTGAGTTAGACGCGGCAATTCGGATAGAGTATCAAATCAAATAATCTAACCAACAAAAAAATAATTTTTGACGCAAGCTTTTTTTGCCGACTGTACTTTTTGCCAACTGTACTTCATTGTCATCGACCCTACATTATGTGCACCAGATTTCAAGGCAATCAAACCAACCGTTGAAGAGTTGTCTCCATAGGAGACAGTCCCGGCTGGGCCACCAGAAGCCCACTACCAGAATATTGTATTGTCATCCAAGTTACGTAAGTATACCAAGTTTTAGCTCAATCAGTCTATAGGTATAGGAAGTGGTTCAAATCTTCCTAGCAAGATTTGTAAACATACAACCATACATACAATACAAAAGTGAAGTTAAACAGAAGCATTTAAAAAACAAATCATTCATCACTGAACAATCAAGAACAATCAAAATGTACTTAACGAAAATTGTCATTTACAAAAAAAAGCGGCAAGTACGTATTTGAATGTCACTGAATTACATTTCATAAATTAAGATACAATACATGTCAAAGAATTCGATCAAACTATAATCGTGTGTTATTTCCGTGTTCATTCTCTGTCGCTTGTGCTATTTGTCCTGTGGCGGGCTCGATCGCTATTTGTTCATTAAGCGTCTTAAAAACAACCCGCTTTATTACGAAATCTTAATCAAGAAATTGTTGGGAATTTATGAAGGGGTCGTGAACCTTTTGGTCGTCGATTAATAATTAAAGGCATAGCTTTGCCATGGTTTTATTTATAGGATTTATTGTGGTTACGGTTTTCGGCTTTGATATTGCCAAATGCAGCGGTATTTTAGATTTTAGACCCCTAGCACACGGCGTTTTTAAAACGCGCAGATGACGCGCGTATACGCGCTTCAAACGAGATTTGAACGCAACCTTCTAACCTAAGCACACGGGGTGATCGTGAAATGCGCCTATACTGCGCGTATACGCGCTGTAGTTGCTCGTAGCCTTTGCGTTTTGATCTGAGATTCGCTCCATTGTATCGCATCAAAGGCGCGTATCCGCGCGTTCTTAACGCGCATCGTCCGCGCGTATAAAATACGCCGTGTGCTATGGGCCTTAGACGACAAGTCTAACTTTTTTTTTCTTTTATTGAACGTGACATGATTGTGCATACATACATCACGCCTGCATTTCCAAATGGGGTAGGCAGAGCATATAAAACGTCATAAAGTCAAAACCATAACTATTTTACGACTCGCAGCCACTTCTGACATAATTTTATGTTTTAAGTTAACAAATACAAACGTAACAGGATGCTAGTCAATCGTCAAAAGCATACCTAAACCTCTTCATCCACGCTTCTTACAAAAGAAATAGAGAGACGTGTTATTCTAAACGAGACGCCAGACGGTCCAGTGATTGTCCATTTCCAAGAGATTGAAAAAAAAATTCACTCGTTCTTTTCGGCTGCTTCTGTTACATAAACTGACAACAGATTGATTTGATAGAGTTCCGTATTTGATTTACCGCACAACTCTAAAAGTAAACTACCGTAGAAAACTGAACTCCAACAAAAACTTCGTCGAAACCGTTTACAGCGGCCGCGACCTGTAGCCAACTTTACTCATTTCAAATTGAATGGATCCTCAGCGCTGCCGCTAGTTTCAATCACATGAAGTTTTCTCTTAACTAATTAAAAACCAACTTTTATCTGCAGCTACGACACGCTTGACGTTTGGGACGGTTCCACGGTTGCATTGTGCAGCATCGGGTGAGCATTTACGATTGTAGACATAAGAAATTCACGGCTGTTACCTTTTACGCATTATAATAAACGACGAGATCAGCTTATGATAAATTCCACAGTAAGATTGACGACAACTGCCTGGTTATACAGTGTGTGTACCTCTAGTTGTGTGTAATAATCACAAGCGCGCATTATTTTACCCTCGGAAGTAAAAGCGCCAATAGTAGTACAGAAATGAAAAACACTAATACGAATTGTATAAATTTTATAATCATAGCCTGTGTATAATAATATGCCATAAATGGAATTGAAAGATTATTTCAGAGTTCACTTTGCGTTTTATACTATAAAGCCGAATTTGTACATAAGCACATACTTTCAATAGTTGGTAAGTATTATACATAGAAAAAGCAAAGAATTTATTACATGATACATGAAGATGCTTCCATACTATCGGAATGCTTTTTTCTCATTGAGTCGCTTCTGTTGAAGTTTTTATTTTACGCGTCGCATCATAAAAAAGCACTCATGCTCTTTATACAAACATGAAACTAAACGTGGATACATGAACGAACTAAATAAAAAGCTCTTTAGCGACAGTCGTAAATCAAAATAGAAATATGACGATCATTTTTTAAACAGAATAAAGAACATTTTTATGATAATATGTATTCCAGCCGCGTTTGCGCGCGTAAATCAACGTCTCGACGTTTTATCGCGAATGTTTTTATTTTACTGGGGCACATTAATCCTGAACTAACAAAACAACTCCTTATAAATACTGATATTTGTTACGAGTACTAAAAACAGCAGAAATGGCTCGTTAATGAAGATCAGTGGTTTAGGTTTACGACCTCTGCCGGGTCGGGAGTGTTAATAATACATGCAATTTTATAAATAAAAATGTTGGTGCAATATTGCAGTAGACGGGTTGGAAACCTCTTTAATGTCTAGATACGGAATTGAAATAATTCATGTCTACAGTACCTAATGCTTATTACCACATAAACACATTTTTTTATTATTATACACCAACAAAATACTTTTACATCATCATTGTACATCACGAAACTTAACATAGTTAAAACCATGACCGTCCATGTTTCGTTTCGTAGCTACTCCTTGCATATATGTTTAGGTTATGAATTAGATTAGGTAGGTATTTGAGAGCGACAGTTTTCTAGCCTGTCGCCCACAACATAATAATTACGTCTTTTACATAATTACCTCTCAGTCTGAGAGGGACGCGGGTCCTACTGTATGAATTGGGAACTTCAAGCACAACATTGCATCACTTCGTCGCCCACAACACACCTTAACCTATTGATTTCCTTAGTCTTGCGATATCCATGGAAGAATCTGAGAGTTGCTAACTGAAACCTGAGACGGTGTTACATTACTTCATTACAAAATCAAAATACAAGCTCGACTGAGACCATCCCGGATCAAACTCTGTCCGGTCAGAGTTACGGGGAAGACAAAAGTATCGGAAACAAAACGGCCGTAAATATTTTAGTGGCCGTACGGTTTACGTCCGGCCGTAAAACCGGCCTCCACAAACTCCGTATTAGCCGGCCCGTGAATGGCCGGTGCTCTCATGTTGTACACGGTGAATAGAGGAATGTCTTGCTCAGATTTTCTTCTTACGATGTTTTTGGGGTCTTGATGGTGTAAAAAGGTGGGTAAATTTTTAGGGTTTTATACAGTCAGGGAAATTGGGTGTTTAGCAGGTTGAGATACTTCTAAAATTGGCCTTATTACTATTTCCAGCCAGTTGCACGACATAAATACTCAATATTGAACTTCATGGTGAAGTTTGTCCTATAATGCAATCAAATTATGAAGGCAGTCAACCTGCTAAACATTCAGATTCCCTGACTGTACCTCTGATGGAAAGACGAATTTCTAAAGTGTCACTTCAATGTCCGTCTGTTTTTCAATGATTACATTAACTCCGAAAAAGTATTATTCTAAATGCTACAAAATACCGTAAACCTAAATTCCAAATTCTGTCAAATCTTCTAACTAATGTCGGGTTTTGAATACCTCTCCAAGTCTCCATTTCTTCCGTGGATATTGTAAGATGCGACTAAGGTTAAGGTATATTTTAGGCGACAGGCTAGCAATCTGTCACTTTGATACATGCCAACCCAAAACCTAAAAAATAAGCTAGTAGTGGCCACGAAACGTGACATACCTTACATAGTTATGCCTTCGTCTATGAAGCGTTTCGTGTGCTCTGCCTATAAATCTCTTGAGAAAAAATGGATATAAATTATCTAGTCCAGGCGTTAACGTGTGAGTCATGACTCATGACACAGAAATCTGAAGTATCTCTTAATGTGTAGAATGTTGCGGTCAACTTTTACGACGTTTTGATAGTTGTACGTATCTTGACACTGTCACTTTAATTTACGACTGAACACTTTCGCAGTTTACTTTCGCGAATAACACTTCTTGACGCTTTTATGCTAATTCAGATTTACAATCTCAAACAAAAGTTTTGAGTAATTTGTGGTTTTACGGCGCATTTCTACACGTCTGCCTTGAAATGTGAGTTTTTTTATTAACATGAAACTATCATTAGACGCACTCAAAATTAAAAATTAGGTTAAATCAGGTCTTAAACTGACTTATATCGGGGTAATCCTTAGCCCCTCATCTAAGAGCTGCGGCAACTGCTGCCAAACGCGCACTGTTCTCCTCCCCATCCCCTTGTCCCTGTGTGGAGTCCAGTTTAGAATAACACATCTCCATTTCTTCCGTGGATGTCGTGAGAGATATCTAAGGATATAGGATAAGGTATATTTAAGGCGATAGCCTAGCAACCTGTCACTATTATACCTGCCAACTGTAAACCTAAAAAGTATACGCTACAAGTGGCAACGGAACGTGATATAGTCATGGTTTCTGCCTACCCCATTTGGGAATACAGGCGCGACGTGTGTCATGTGTGTAAATGAATTCTCATACATACATACATACATACATATTCTCACGCCTGTGTATTCCCAAGAGGGGTAGGCAGAGCACATGAATTCAAAAATCTAGTGCCACGTTTAGCAATTGCAGGATACCCTGACGGTTAAACGTGATATTGCAGTGACAGGTTGCTAGCCCATCGCCCACAATACACTAACCCTTTCCCAGAATTGACTCTTACGACACCCACGGGAAGAAAGGGGGAGGTGCTATTCTAACCCGGCACCACACAGGAATGAATTCTCAATACTCAAAATTACACATTTTCGTCAACGTCCAATGGAGTATGTTTTTCTCACACAATGTAGAATGGAACTGCTTGTTTGCTAAAAATACCTGGAGTCCTTTGGGATGGCCGGGAAATAACTCTTTCGTTCATGACAGCAGCAGTATTTCAAACGGTGCACTAAGAAAAATGAATTCCAACACTTTACTCTGAAATTCTTGGCGGCTTTATAATTTTACTGGCTTGTACTAACGTACACGATTTTATCCATATTTAACCCGTGTGGGGTCGGGTCTAGAATAACACCTCTCCATTTCTTCCGCCGATATCTTAGGAGCTAGTAAACAGTCACTATTGTACTACCTCTTCCATCAGTTTTCTAACCTAAAATTATGTAAGAAGTAGGTTTTGTCAATTTCACGTTTCGTGTGCTCTGCCTGCCCCATTTGGGAACATAGTAAGTATTTATTTGTAGATAGAGCACATGCAACGATACATGGACAAACCATGGTCAATTCACGTTCCGTGCCCATTTCCAGCAAAATTTTAGGTTTAATAAACAGACGAACAAATTGCCAACTGTGGTCTCGGGAAAGAATAACACCTCTCCATTTCTTCCGTGGATGTCGTAAGAGGCGACTAAGGAAAGGCTTAGGTATGCTTTAGGCGACAGGCTAGCAACCTGTCACTATTATACCTCTTCCATCTTCGCTAACCTGCGATGTGGCTCCAAAGCGTGATACATTCATAATTATGGTTTTGTCTATGTCACGTTTCGTGTGCTCTGCCTACCCCACTTGGGAACACAGGCGTGATTGTATGTATGTATGTATGTCAACAAATTGCAGAACAAAATGGCGACTAAAACAGTTCAACAAACCCTAATGTTCTCTTTGAGGTTTTTCAAACGCAAAACATCAAGCTAAATATACAATGCAACGTGACTTCTATACAGATAGAGGACACTCCCAGTCAAGTAATACGTCGTCTGCCCGCGTCGTGGGTGTGTCGGGTTACCTGCACAGTGTCGGATGTCGTGTCGGGTGTCGCTTGTCGTCGGGGCGAGTGTTAATTGCTTTCCTCTCTGCAGTTATTATAATTTCTTGGTGTCGCGTGTCGTTGGGATGGTACGTTCTTTTGTTTTAGTGTGAGAGGGACGGTAGGGTGTCGATGTACAAGACATGCTTTTAATATCTACTATATAAAAATAAGTCGTGTTTTCCTTCCTGACGAAATACCTCCAGAACGCACGAACCGATTTGGCCAATTCTTTTTTTTAAATGTTCGTTGAAGTTCAGGGAAGGTTTGTAAGATGAGAAAGTGTGGAAAAAAATAGTGTAACATACTAAAAAACTAAAAAATCGTTCTCCCATACAAATTTTTCAACTCCAAAAAACAGTAAGCGCCGCAATATTTCATACATCTTACGCGTTTTTATTAAAACCTTCTCTATTTAGCTCAAGAACGACGGAAGCACCGCTGATTTTCATACGTCTCCCGCTTTTTTGCGAGTAAAATAAGTACTTTATATTATTCAGCACTAATGTCGTTACGGCGAAAGTTACTTACATTTCGTTAATAAATTAACCCTTATTCCCTAAGATACGCGGCTGTCAAAATTTATACTGAACTGACAAATTTTGACATTATTTACGGCATATTATCACCAGCCAGCTAGCCACTTGGCCACATAAAACCTATTTGGATGTTTAGATGTTTTGATACATTGTTGGTTTATGAATAACTAGCTGTGCCCGCGACTCCGTCCGCGTGGATGAGTGACTATTCCCATGCTATTCCCCCCCGTTTTTTCCACATTTTCCAATATTTTCTTCGCTCCTATTAGTCGCTGCGTGATGTTATAATTATAGTCTAAAGCCTTCCTCAATAAATGGTCTAACCAACACACAAATAATTTTTCAGTTCGAACCGATAGTTCCTGAGATTAGCGCGTTCAAACAAACAAACAAACAAACTCTTCAGCTTTGATTCGTCAAAGAAGATTAATTGTCTTTTTACTATTTACTAAAACGCCCTCGAATAGCGCGCAAAATTAAAATACACATACATACATATCCTCCGCCTGTATTCCCGAGAGGGGTAGGCAGAGCACATGAATTCAAAAATCCAGTGCCACGTTTAGCGATTTCAGAGCAACTAGATGATCAAACGTGATACTGCAGTGACAGATTGCTAGCCCATCGCCCACAATACACTAACCCTTTCCCAGAGCCGACTCTTACGACACCCACGGGAAGAAAGGGGGAGGTGCTATTCTAACCCGGCACCACACGGGATATAAATTAAAATCCATACTAATATTATAAATGGGAAAGTGTGTTTGTTTACTTTGTTTGTTTATCAGTCTTTCACGGCTAAACGAAGCGACGTAGTGACGTGATTTTTGGGTGGAGATAGTTGAAGGGATGGAGAGTGACATAGGCTACTTTTTGTCTCTTCAAAACTCCCCATTTCACTAAAGTGAGAGGTGGAAGTTTGTGGAGAATACCGCAATTTTATATGTAGAAAGCTATAAATTGGTATATGGGATGAGCTATCTCTTCTGTGCTACCCCGAAATTAACGCGAGCGGAGCCGCGGGCAAAAGCTAGTTATTATATAATTATGTATTATACACCTATCGAAACAATTGAGTCCTGTAGGGTAGTAGGGTTTTTTCACTAGGTTTTTTTTGTAACATACATACACACATACCTACATATTCTCACGCCTGTAATCCCAAGAGGGGTTGGCAGAGCACATGAATTCAAAAATCCAGTGCCATGTTTAGCAATGTCAGGGTAACCAGATGGTTAAACGTGATATTGCAGTGACAGGTCGCTAGCCAAAAACTAGTTTTTGTAACACTTTAAGACGTTCATCTTATAAAACTTAGGTACTTTAAGACGTTACTTCTTATCCGTATCTTCATACTTCTCTAACTTTAGACTTTTTTAAATATTTTATCTTTTATATCGCACCCTAAAAAAAGTTATCAATCAGTATCGGAGTCTGCGGTAACGGCTCCGAAGGCAAACAGCCCGCCATCCGCCCAAGTTCCAAATTAAATTAAAAGTTCACCACTCGCTCCAATCACGGAACCACTTATCGATTTTAAAATTGGGGCTCGCGGCGGCTGGTTAAAATATTCAGAGGGTTGGTTGTCAGCTGTGGCGTAAATGCCACGCGACGCCGCCCGGGTTCAGGCGGCTGCGAGCCGTAAGAATAGCTTGCTATCAACTTCAAAGTACGGACAAAATTCATCATCATCATCACCATCAGCCTATATACGTCCCACTGCAGGGCACAGGCCTCAGGCTTGGGCTATAGTTCCCACGCGGCCCCAGTGCGGATTGGGAACTTCACACACAACGTTTAATTACTTCGTCGCTGTGTATAGGTTTCCTCACAATGTTTTCCTTCACCGAATAGCTCGTGATAAATATCAAATTCGATATCGCACATAAATTCCGAAAAATTCTGAGGTGCGAGCCCGGGGTTTGAACCCACGACCCTCTGCTTGAGAGGCCACAGGTCGAACCGCTGGGCTACCACGTCACCAAATTACATACATACAATCACGCCTGTTTCAAAATGGGGTAGGCAGAGCACATGAAAAGTGAAAAAATAGTGACCATTTCACGCCTTGCAGCCGCTTTTAGCATAATCTTAGGTTTGAGAATGAAAGAGATTTAATAGTGACAGGTTGCTTTCGTTTCATCTATACTCGTCACTTTCGTCATATCCCTACACTTTTTGCTACCGATTTGGCTTTTTACTGGTACGTATATCACTAGCCCGTGTGGTGCCGGGTTAGAATAGCACCTCCCCCTTTCTTCTCGTGGGTGTCGTAAGAGTCGACTCTGGGAAAGGGTTAGTTATTGTGGGCGATGGGCTAGCAACCTTTCACTGCAATATCACGTTTAATTATCTGGTTAATTGAAGCGGCCGAAAGATTAAAGAGCGCAAAATACCGAGGTCTCGGCCCTGAATACCTTTTCGTACCATTCGGGGTCGAGACTTTAGGCCCGTGGGGTCCAAGCGCCACCAATCTTTTAAAAGAGCTCTCCAAGCGCCTGGCTGATACAACAGGAGACCGAAGAGCTGGCAGTTTCCTCGCTCAACGCATCAGCATTGCGATACAGCGAGGAAACGCTGCCAGCGTCTTTGGGACCATGCCTCGGGGGTGCCCTTTTTTTAAATTTAGTTTAGTTTTTAAGTTAGTTATATTTATTATTATTATTACTTCTTCATTGTTTTGTTTTTGTGGAATAACAATAAAATAACAATTAATACATTATCTGGTTACTCTGAAATTGCTAAACGTGGCACTGGATTTTTGAATTTATGTGCTCTGCCTACCCCTCTTGGGAATTCAGGCGTGAGAATATGTATGTATGTATAAGATTAATTATTAACTTTGTTATGTTGTGCTAGTAAAAATTTGGACAATTATTCGCAATATGGAATTAACAAAGTACATTCGGACAGGACAACATGGCGGATGGCGGTGCAAGCAATCCGTGATTATTATTCAGTCCAGCGCACCGCTTCACAATGCTTCGTGCTCGTCAATAAATAGTCCGACACAAACTAGTTTAACGACCAAAATACTAACTGAATTCCCCTAGCAGTACCTCTACCATGACTTCACTAGTACAGTGAAACCAATAGATTTCTGATCCATTGCAGAACGTTGTCACAATAAACGTAAACAGACAAACGACAGCGAAGTCTCAGTAATTAGTGTCCCGTTTTCATCCTTAGGATACGGAACCCTAAAAAAAAGTTATCGACCAATTAGGACAATCCTTTAGAATCCTGAACACCGACTACGTCACACCTGCATCGGTACACAACCTGTAATCTGTGGTAATGTATTGTGTAATACTGGGAGTCGCCACTTACCGGCAATTTCTGTAATGTATTCTGACTGATGGCCCATGGAATACCTGGCGTTCTTACCACCAGTAATAACACATTTCTTTGCACATATTTCACAACATTACAGTTATTTATGCCCTGTGTTGTGAAAGGCATACGATTTTGGTTTTACGAATGAGCCGAAATCGAACTTCATAAAGTCACACAAACATTTCAATGCCTATTCAGGTAGAGTCGCATACCTATTCGTACTAACTCTCCCACTCAAAAAACTTGTTTTTTTTTGCAGTGAGGAAGCAGTCACGAGTCCGACTCGCACTTGGCCGAGTTTTATTGTTTTTGTTTATGGAGAAAAATAACTATTAATGTCACCGTCATGAATCAGGCGTCCGCTAGGTGGCGCTGTCCGGAAATGGCCACAAAAGTGTTTACGAAACCAACCACCGGGGCTACGTTAAGAAATACTATTTTCCATTTCAGTGAAGAATAGAACTTTCGGCACAGACTTATATCGAATGTGTGTGTGTGTGTGTGTGTGTGT
>BHDV01048895.1:214885-231606 GCA_005406045.1 Adoxophyes honmai | reverse complement strand
CATCGTAGCTCCCAAACGGATGATCCGATTTTAATGCGGCTTTTTTTGTTACAAAGCTATATCCGTCGAGAGTGTTCTTAGCTATGTTTGGTGGAAATCGGTTCAGGTCTTCAGGGTCATCAGGTCATTTCTTTGGTGCGATAAGAATGTTACACGTTCAGTAAACCCATTTTGTTGGGGCTCGTCGGGGGTGTTTTTAATTCTTAATTAATGTTGGTTATCATACAGCAGGAACTCGCGGTATCTATTTCGATATAAGTCTGTGACTTTCGGAGTGTTATGTTCCCGGCGAGAATTATGAGCGTCGTATAACTCAATTGATGCGTGGGGGATGTTTACGAAAGCATTTTGTATTTTCTCATTTTGTCTACGCTGTGTAGTGTATACTCATGTTGCCTCTCTTTAATTTATCATTTGACGGTCAGAGATTCAACTAAGTAGTTTATATTACTTAAGTCTCTCCGTCCTCCTCTAACTCTCCCTATTTTACCCTCTCTCTCTTTTTCTTTCTTCCCTTCTCTATCTATGTATCTCTTCTCTATCTATCTTGTTCCTTCTCTTTCTTTCTCTTTTTTTTATTTTCTTGCGGAATTGTGCACTTTTTATTTTTATTTTCTATGTCATGTTTAATCATGAACCTGATATTTATTTATTTATTTATTTATTTAGGCTAAAATGTTTTATCCGAGTCAAATTTCTATTAATAAATTTCTTTCTTCCTTTTTTCCCCACTATCTAAACCCCCTCTCCCCTCTCATTCTCTTCTATCCATCTATATTCTCTCTCTGTCCCTCTTTCTGTGCGTATGTAGGTATTTCTGTGAATGTTTCTCGAAATAGGTCTCTCTTACCCGCTACTTTCCTTAAGGAAAAAAATGTTTACTTGTGAGTAAAGACTTCTTCCTAGACTAAAGTAAATTTAATTCTCCCTCAGTCAAATGCACCCTAAACGCATTTTATCCTCAAAGACATTCGTTCCAAGTGGATTAAACATCCCTGTTTTTCCGTTGAGGGTACGAGGTTATTAATGTTCGTGAAAACAAACGAAATGCTATCTAGAAGCCATAAAGCGACGCGTTTGAATCGTTTGTAAACATCCAAGCCGTGTTTTGACGGTAAATATAATGTGTTATTTCTCGCCAACCTTCGAGAATCGAATATTCAAATGTACTGTTATGAAATGTTATGAATACGACGTACTCTGATGACTACCATTCTCATTTTTTCCGTTTCTTGATTGCCGACTGTACATCGTGCGAATGAGGTTAGTCAAAACCGTAGCAAATGTAACAGTCTCTATCTACCCTGTACGGTCGGCTAAGAAAGTGGTCTACCACTTTTACAAAATTTTCTGTGAGATCTAATTATCAATTCATCACAAAGGTTGACATGACACATGACATGACGTAAGTATAATAATGATTGTCATAGTCATAATATTATGGCAAGGGGAAATCAACCTTCTTGTTTCATGAGGTTCAAATGAACATCGATCTTATAGGGGTAGACCAATTTCTTGGACGACTACGTATGTTTGTCTGTAAATATCAAAATAATAAGGGCAGAAACTAGATCTCAAACACTATTGCATTCTCCCTAAGCTCATCACTAAATTCATACACGTCGCAAGCATTTAACAAACACAATCACAATAAACTAACAAGTCAAGTTCTAAATGTTCTCAGTGACATAGTAAATCTTCGCGCTAAATTATATCCGATTTGACATGCGGGCCGGCCCACCGCAGTATACGCCAGTATGGCATCTACTAACAATCGCATTAGCTGAAAAGAGAGCATACCATCTCTGTTTCTTTTCTTTCGAAAAGTACTACAATATTGACAGGTTGCTAGCCTGTCACACGTTTACTTTCAAATCAAGGTAAAGCTCGCGAAACGCTACACAAACAAATTACTATTACGCGTTTTGTGGCCACTTTTATCATATTTTTATGCAAGAAATGGGGACACATGCCGCGACTGGCATTTTGCTTCTTAGCTAGTCAAGGAATAGACTTTTGACGAACAAAATAAGTTCATAGTCAGAGTCTGATTATGAAATTAACGAGTTGTTGCTACAGTTTGTCGAAGCCTAGACTCTTGTAGTTTAATTTCTTTGCAATTGTCACCTATAATAACTCTTTCAATGTCCTTTTTGAATAGTTCGGATAATTTTCATCTTATGTTCTGTCATTACAACAATTTTATTGTGCAATTATTGTTAATGAACAGGGCTCGATGTGCACGCATTTATAAGAACTAAGGGTAACTGTTGCTCCTAGATCGCCTACGGTCGTGGACTGTGGCCACGCGCCGGCGCAGCCATTGTTTCATAAATCAGCGCGTCCGATATTTATAAACGACGCCGGCCATCGAATGTGTGCCGATTAACAGACGACCTATTAATTAATTCTCTATTATTTGTTTCAAGCGGTTAATATTAGGGTTCGGCTAATGCTCAGCTCGCGAGCCGCTTGCCAGCTGAGCATCTAGTGTAAGGCCCTGCGCAGACGACAGACTATCCGCGACGGACTTTTTAGTCTGTGAAAATAGAACATTATATGCACACGATGCACAAAAAGTCGCAATGCATACAATCCACGCAGACTCTTTGCGCGCCGCAGGACTCGATCGCACAAAAAGTCTGTCGACTGCTCTGCGTCTAATGAAGGCGATCAAGAGTCGGTCGATTTTGTTTGCGAATTATCGCGGAATTGTATGGAGACGTGTCGACCGCGGCAGTTGTGCAAACGTTCTGCTTAGGCCGGCTACATACATACGGAATTCCGTTTCGGAATCTCGATTCGGAATCCCGAATCGGACTTTCCGAACGCACTAAATTCATAGAACGTCTATGGACCAGCCACACACATTCGGAAAAATTCCGTTCGGAATTCCGAACGGAAAGCTTCCGTCTATATGTGGTCCATAGATTTTGTATGGATTGACTGCGTTCGATTTTCCGATTCGAGATTCCGAAACGGAATTTTTCCGAATGTATGTGGCCGGCCTTAGAGGCGCTGTCTCAGTTTCTATACAATTTCGCGTTAATTCGCAAACGAAATTGTTGTGGATCCATGACCGCTTTGATTACACTAGGCGCTCTGAACGCGTGCAGTTACTGCGACTGTTTGCTGCGCTTCTCACGCGCAACTCACGCAACGCGAAGTGCGCGCTGGCAGCTCGCGATCCGATCTTCACGATTAGCCCTAGCCAACTGTCAACGGGCCTCTGTCAAAATTCGCACACATTTGCACGCATGTGTGTGTTCGTGGCATTTGAAGAAAGTTCTACTTTGAGAGCATAGAGGATAGAACCTATAGAGAAACAATGTTCGCAACCCCGGTCCGCAAATAGTTTGTTGATTTCAACATACTAAACGTCACCGTCACTGTCACAGAAACTGTACAGAGCCAATAACCGTAGAGAAAAAGGCACTAGCTTTACGCGCGATCTTGGACCGGCCAATAAGAGCACAGCGATCACTTCAATTGTTTTGCGGAATAATTTCCGAACAACCAAGATGACATTAGTACTCTATAGGTTCTATCCTCTATGTTTGAGAGACAGTGAATGTGGTAAATTAGTTGACATCCGTATTCCAACGAAAAAATAAAACAACTCAAATTAAAATGTAGTTAGAAATACGATTGGGAGTGCCCTGATGGACTTGATAAGAACCTTCATTCATCAGTTCATCACACGTTTTGTCATTTTGATTACACAGATTACACTATCAGTGTTAGTTTTGTGTGCTACACTAGATTTGACAATAATATTCGAATAATAATAGTAACCAGCGTAATCGTACGCCGGTATTCGTTTCATCGAACACGAGCGGTCGCGCGAACAGAGTGGAGGCGCGCAGTGCGTGTTTGGTAGCCACCTAGCTCAAAACATGTCGTGACAAATTTGATTTAAAAGTGAGTCTCAGTGTCGCCGCACACGGGTCACCGGCCACAGCCACAAACGCAGCCACGAGAATCTAGACGCAGCTACAAAAGTAGTTGAAGCGCGGCAGCCACTTGTTTAGTTCAGACAGCCGTTTAGTGGCCGGTGCGGGCTGCAAGTGAGCTGCGACGATTGTAGCGTGTGGCGGCCACCGCCGTCAACCGGCGGCGAGTCCATATAAAATGTATGAAACACAGTCCCCTTAGCACGACAGGGCGCGAGTAGAGATACGTGCGAGATAGACTATACCTGTCCCTATCTAACTAGAGACTTCAGAAAGTGACGGGTAGACTATCCCGCGCGCGAGGCGACTAGAGCGTGTTACCGTGCTAAGCCTACAGGAAATATGCCGGTGGCGACGTTTTGTGGTTGTAAGCTAAGCGTTCACAGGTCCGCATCGCACGCATCGGACGCATCGGATTCAATCAGATGTATGGCGAAATGCGATGCGTACGATGCGGACAGGTGGACGTACTTGTATGAGTTTCTATACAAAGAATACTACAATCCGTTGCGTGCGATACGTCCGATGCGTACGATACCGACAAGTGGACGCTTAGCTTTAACCGGAGCTCCATGTCTTTACAGTATTTTCAAATTTAAAGTCGACAGCCAAAAGAGGGCCTATGCAAATGTCTGTTATAATTATGGGCTGCGTTTTTAGCAAAGAACGGGTACAGGATCGATGTGTGGGTCCCAAGGTCACGTGTACAGTCACGAACCGAGATTGTTGAGCCACTTGCCACTTCGCAACTTAGGCGTGTAATCAACGACCGATGTGACCGACTAGATGTTAGCTATTGGATTAGTATTACACGACCAAGTTACAAAGGTAAGTGGCTCAACAATCCCGGTTCGCGATGGCCACGCGTGGGTCATTCATCATGCCGGACCGCGTATATGCTAATGTGTATTGACATCGCGCACCGCTTGCGAGTACCATGTGTAATACCACGGAAGTGTAGTATGGTGATTAATAATAACATCGTAAAATAATAAAAATGGCAGTCTGGGGAGTAAGGGTTTTTTGGGTTCATTATGGGGCCGAATACAATCCTTACTAATATTATAAGTCAGAAAGTGAGTTTGTTTGTTTGTTCCGTTTTCACGCCGTAACTACTGAATCGATTGCTTTAAAATTTTGCAAATGTAAAGATAGGAGTCCGGATTAAATAATAGGCTACTTTTTATTCCGGAAAAAATTGATGTTCCCGAGGAAAAACAAAAATTTAGTTTGCTTGATAGATCGATATCGGTCGATGATAGATCGATATCAATCGATAACCGATCGATAGATGATAGATCGATGGCCCTGTGTGTCGTTTGAAACGAGAAGTTTTCTTATAGTTGTGCTTTATACCGCAATATAACCGAGTCCCACACGGGCGAAGCCGCGGGCGGAAAGCTAGTTATTAATAACTCATTCCTCATTTCTTCCTTTCTTTCTATCTCCCTCCCTATTTCTTCCGCGGATGTCGTAATAGGCAACCAAGGAATTAGGTTAAGGAATTAGACTAAGGAGTTTTACTTCATTCAATGAAACAAGTTAATATAGCGCTCTATCTGTCACGTAATCCCATACAATGACAAAGACAAAGAGTCTGACGTTTGACAATCTCGGAAAACATGTTCACACCTAGATACTATACTAAAAGTGAATTTAAATTTTTGGTGAAAGTCCATTTAACGAATATTAATTTAATACTTAAAATTGTGCGAAAATTTTATTATGATGTTACTGTCAGTCATAAACTTTTTGATAAATCAAAGGTAGCCAGGTTTGAACACTGCATTTTTTGTTTACCCCATCAACTTATTTCCGTGAATGATATAGGTTTAGGCGACAGGCAACCTGTCACTATTTTACCTGCCAACTCAAAACCTGAAAAAAATATGCTAGAAGTTGCCACAAAACGTGAAATAGTCATGGTTTTGTCTACGTAGCGTTTTGTGTGCTCTGCCTACCCCGTTTGGGAATACAGGCGTGATGTATGTATGTATGTACATTAACGCCTTTGCAATCACAAAAGTTCTGATCAGATTACAGCTGTAATTCGGTCGCAAGTGCTTAACCGATATTACTGTGAATTGCCTGCGTGCCAATGTTTGTTCGCCACCAAATCTCCAAATAATTACACTGACTTTCATGTTATGGAACTGAAAGGCTAAATATAAAAACCTGTGATTACACTTGAGGGGAAATTTGGAGCGTTGAGTTCCATTGCCGAGTTTTTATTTACCTTCACTTTTGTATGTTTGTTTGTTTACAAATCTTGCAAGGAAGATTTGAACCACTTCCAATAAACCGATTGAGCTGAAACTTGGTATACCGACGTAACTTGGATGACAGTACAATATTCCGGTAGTGACTTCTGGTGGCCCAGCAGGGACTATCTCCGACGGAGGGAACTCTTGAACGATTGATATGATTGACTGGAAATCCGGTGCACATAATCTAAGATGGATGAGGATGAAGTGCAGTTGGTAAAATTACAGTCGGCAAAAAAAGCTTGTATCGAAAATGTAATTTTTGTTGGTTAGGTTACTTTAAAACACAATACCAATCATCCATAGACATTCGTTAATCCGGGATACCTAAGTCGTTAGTTACACCGACTCGATCACGTAATACGGTCGCCGCACTTGTTCCAAACTACTTCAATCCACGAAAGTCATCTTTATACATTACACTTAGGCCGGGGTCGTTTTCAGCCGCCACCCGCAGCCGGCAACGGCCCGCCGCCCGCGGCGTCTGAATGGTATGTTCGGGAATGCTCGGTAGTGGTCAATTTCACCCGCCGGGTGCGGTGTTCCCCCGCCGCCCGACGAAAACAACCACTCCCGAGCATTCCCGAATATACCATGCAGACGCCGCGGGCGGCGGGCCGTTGTCGGCTGCGGGCGGCGGGTGAACGACGTAAAACGACCCTGGCCTTAGACTGTCCGCCGAGTCGTCTTAGTCGCCTCTATCGACATCCATGAAGAAATGGAGAGGTGTTTTTCTGAACGCGACACCACACAATGTTACATAGGTATAAATATAGGTACAGCGACTCCATTGATTAAATGTCTTTTATAAGATATTATTATACTTCAAAGCGCCGCAATGTAAATCAAAGTTACGTTGTTTTATTATCGTAATGATTTTGGGGCAAGTTTACTTAAAGTAACGTCGGTTGGTGGAATTAGAATTACATTCAAACCAAGGGCGGTTCGTAATGTTCAGGCACTCTTTCTATTTTATTTGAGGCCTGATTATGATTAAGGTACCATCGCGAACCGGGATAGTTGAGCCACTTACCTATGTTTGTAACTTGAAAACTAACATCTAGTCGGTCACATCGGTCATTGATTACAAGTCTAAATTGCGAACAGTGGCAAGTGGCTCAACAATCCCGGTTCGTGACTGTACAATGCACGAGTCCTGTGTTTTGTATTTCGCTCAGAAGATTCAGAATCGCAAATATTTATCAAGATCAAAATTATGGTCACCGTGTGATGTCGAGTTTAAAATATTACCTCTCCATTTTTTCCATGAATGTCGTAAGAAGCGACTTTTGAAGTAGGTTGAGTTATGTTTTAAGCGACATGCTAGCAACTTGTCGCTATTGTAGTTCTTTCATCTATGTTTAATCCTGACAATATGCTTCATGTGGTTACGAAACGTGAACGAATTAGCTGCACCTCTCCTTTTCTTCAGTGGATATCGGAAGAGGCGTCTAAGGAAATAAGTAAAGTTTATTTTGGGTGACAAATTGAACCTGTCACTATTACACCTCTTAAAGTGTTTCTCATGCTACCTGTCGAAGAAATTTCGCAAACACTGCACCGTTTATTTATCCCAGCCCAACGTTTAAATTCAAACACCTCAGTCTTGCTGTCAGATCCGCGCACCGCAGCCATGTTTCTCCAAGCCGACCTGCGTTACCTACCAACCTAAAAAGACCTAAGTGCCCTCAGTTCCTTAGATACATACCTCTTTTGAGTTGGCTTTTCCTTCATGGCAAGAGGTCTCGGGTATAACTCACCCGAGACAAGCTGGGTAAACAATGGGTGGACTATTAGTTTGGATCAACTCAAAATGCTAAGGTTTGTTTATGTACCTGTCTGTTTACTGTACATTGATTTCTGATCCTCTTATAAAATGTCACAGTAAACGTGGTAAAGATTTTTTTTTGTGCAATACAATGTCAGTATGACCTGTGGAATTTTTGTTTCGTGCTTAAAACTATCGCAAGTTCCATGATATACCTAAAATACATAAGAAACCCAATATTACAAAAGATGCGGACATTGTTGTGGGAATTCTGACTGTCATAGCATGTATTTATTAAACTAAAAATAGTTTACTTCAGTGTTCGGATTTTTCTTCTAATTTTTTTAAGTGTAAAGTTATTGTCATTGTTTGTTTAAGTGTCTTTAATCATCTACATAAGATTTGAAACACTAGAATTTTTGGTAGCTAAATAACTTAAGAAGCAATTAGCATGGAAGGCTACCTTGTCACTATTGCACCTCTTAATTTAAAACCTAAAAACTATTTAAAAGTGACTCCAAAAATCGCGCGAACAGAGTGGTGGTGCGTAATGCGCCTTTGGCAGCAATCGCCGCGAGCTAGCTCGAAACATGTCGACCTCTATTTAAAACGTGAGTTACCCGTATTTTCCACCATGAATCCCCAAGTTGTCACAGCAGATGTCAGGTGACCCATTTGCTATGCCTTCCTTATTCCGCTCCAACACCGCTGTAACTGTGGACATTAAAGATGGCGGCTATCTCTTCTGTCACTGGGATGGAAACAGTCGTCTGGAAATATGGGACGCTTCAGCTGATAAATGCTCAGCGATTTAAAATGAGGGGTGTATTTTGCAGGATGCATCTTTTAATGTTGGTCGTTTAGTGTACTTTGTTAACGCTCTCAATGCAACGCAATTTGACAGTTCAAATAGTGACTCTTAAACATAGAGGACAGACCCACTAGAGAAACAATGTTTGCCACCCAGGCTCGCAAAATCTTAGTGGTTTGTCACTTACTATCGTCACCGTCACTGTCATAGAAACTGTACAAAGCCAATAGCTGAAGAGAAAAAGGCACTAGCGTTACGCGCGATCTTGGGCCGCCCAATAAGAGCACAGCGATCGCCTCGATGGTTTGGCGGAATCGTCTCCGAACAACCAAAATGGCATTAGTACTCTAGTGGGTCTGACCTCTATACTCTTAAAAAAGCTGCAGAGTTGTTCATTAACGCGTGTATCTTAAGGACGGCCACATACACTCGGAATTTCGATTCGAATTATCGAATTGTAAAATCGAATGCAGTCAATACATTATAAATCTATGGATCAGCCACATACAGACAGTAATATTCCGTTCGTAATTTTATATGATTCGGAATTTCGTATTATGGCATTGATGGCTTATGCATTCCGAATCTCGCATTCGTAATCGAAACCTGTTTGTGTTGTGTGTTTACAATCGATTCGAAATTCCGAAACGGAATTCCGAATGTATGTAGCCGACCGTATATTTTTCATATTCATAATCAGTGTTTCTTAACCGTCTTTTGGCGGTTCTTTAAAAGAAGACACGCCACAAGAGGTAAACTGGCAAGCGTGCCTCGTCAGGTGCGTAACTACCGCACGAGGCATTAATCCCCCCACCATTCATAAGCTAGGCTCTCGCGATTTCGCGGCAAATTGCGTTCGTTATTTACGACAGTGGCTTTATGGTATGTACTTGTGACTGACACGTTGAAAATGGATGGGGTTTATATTATTAGTGTTTGAAAGAGATGATTGTGGGACAGAATGTAAGATTATGATTGAGGGTGAGAAAGTAGAACAAGTAAAAGAGTTTGTTTATCTGGGATCGGCGTTTACGAAAGATGGGAAATGTGAAACTGATATCGAAAGAAGAGTGAATGCAGGAAACATGGTCAATGGAGCGTTGCGCGCCTTCATGAGCAGTGAGAAAGTGTCGAAAAAGGCACGTCTGGCTGTCCACAGAGGGGTGCTCGTTCCAACACTTATGTACGGTAGCGAAAGTTGGGTATGGCAAGCGAAGCATAAAAGTAGAATAAATGCGGTAGAAATGAGAGCGTTAAGAAGTATGGAAGGTGTATCAATGAAAGACAGAATTAGACATAGTGACAAGGATTGAAAAAAGTATGCTTAGCTGGTTTGGTCATATAGAGAGGATGGATGAAAGAAGATTGACTAAACAGATTTATACGGGAAGTGTGAATGGGTGTGTTGGGAGGGGAAGACCTAGACGGACGTTCCGTGACCAAATCGCGGACGTTTTAGAAACAGGTCAGGTCAAGAGTACCCGAAATCGACGAGCTTGTATGAAGAGACTAATGAATGTGGATGAAGCAAAAGAAGTATGCCAGGATCGTAGCAAGTGGAACAAAGTGGTCTCTGCCTACCCCTGTGGGAAAGAGGCGTGACTATATGTATGTATGTATGTATGTTATATTATCTAACGGTCCCCGCCACAAAACGCCGCCACCGGCATATTTCCTGTAGTGTTCATACATTTTATATGGACTCGCCGCACACGGTTGTCGACGGAGGCCGCCATACGTTACAGTCGTCGCAGCTCGCTTAGGTTTTGAGTTGGCCGATATAGTAATGACTAGGCTTAGGACTTTTGGATGCTCGCCGTGGTTCTAGAATCAATGGAATCGCCATTTATGTCAAAATTTCCAGTAAGATTTTTTTCTAAGTCTAAAAAATAGTCTAGTAAAATATGTATTAGCTTAAACATAACAATTTACTATATTTAATCATAACTAAAATATCTTCTAGTAGCTAATAGGCATTTTTTATACGGCACTATTGAAACTCCGATGAGGTACTGTAACTTGTGTAGAGTTATGATAAAATGAATTAGATACAGATATATCGGCATAAATCATGACACTTATTTTTACACTTTTATTTGACGCTGTCAAAAACATTTAAGATAATGGCGACTCCATGCATTCTAGAACCACGGCGAGCATCCAAAAGTCCTAAGCCTAGTAATGACTGATTGCTAGCCTGTCGTTTAAAATATACCTTAACCGCCTTAGGCGCCTCTTACATCCACGGAAGAAATGAAAAGGTATTGTTCTAAGCCGGCCAACACAAGCTTTCGTCTTTTGTTTTAAGCTTTCGTCTTCATGGAATCCGGTTATTAATAAGTGTCAGCCTAGAGACGAACATTCGGTGCGAGCGTCTGACATTGTTAGTGTTGTGTGTCGGTGTAATAGAGGAACGGTGGACAATATCGGTGAAACGCGGGTAGTTTGGGGAGCCGTTACTGATGAAAATCAAGTGCGGGTAGTTCGAAGGACCCGGGCTGCCAAACAAACGTCGAGCTCCGTTTCAGTCAACTCGTGACCACGGTCGCTGTAACGCGGCCGAAACGTCGAGAGGTAATTAAAAAATACCGTGATTAAGTCCCGCGTAAACATAAATATGTGTGAGAATCACGAAAGTTTAAAACAGTATTCGGACAACACAAGATTAAGAAGAGTACCCATACATCAAATCAAATTAAACGTTAATGTGGATGTAATATTCCTTAACTTTTTTAAATTTACTATAACGTCGCAGACACAAAACGTAAGGCAAAATACCGTGAAAATAGCTCCCCAAATTTCTAAACTCCGTAAGAAGGTTAAATGAAATAAAAAGTTTGAAGTGCTAAAGTTACAAATGCTTAATTTTTGTTTTAGCAGACAAAAGAGTGTCGCGAAAAGTTTCAGAACAATGTACCTTATAGAAGACTGTTGAAGGGGGTGGAAGCTTTGTGTGGAAATGCCATCACATGCCATAAGGAATTAATTGGATCGCTGGTACCATCGCGAACCGGGATTGTTGAGCCACTTACCTATGTTTGTAACTTGGTCGTGTAATACTAATCCAATAGCTAACATCTAGTCGGTCACATCGGTTATTGATTACACGTCTAAATTGCGAACAGTGGCAAGTGGTTCAACAATCCCGGTTCGCGACTGTACATAATAGGGATGATGACAGGGTTAAAAATGTATCATTCTAATTAATCCGTAAGTTAGATTATGGAATAAAATAAGACACGTATTTTTTGGTTTATTAAATATCGACAAAGGTACAGATCATCAAACTTCCTGAGTGGGGGCTCGTGACTCGCTGAAAAACTGTACCCAAACGTGACGTCACTCAAAACTTCAGAGCACGGTATCCTCGTCATTTCTTGGTTGTCAAATAAAAAAAAATGTGTACAATATTTTTTTGTAATCTATTTGACGGACTAAATAGTTTTTTTTTAGTCATCTACCCAATTATAATGATACAGTTTACCTGTCGCAAGTAGTAGACCTTTAACTGTCATAATTTTAAACAAAAAAAAAACCGACTTCAAATTAGCAATATTTTGAAAGTATTATGTTTACTGAATGTAAAATTTTGACTTCATCAACAAATTACCGAAAACGCCGTACATCTCCATATAAAATTTGAAGAGTTCCCTCGATTTCATACCAAGATTCCATCATCAGATCCTGGTTTCGTGCCAATGGGACCAATTTCGAGTTATACCCTTTCGATTAAAAAAATATATTTGAAAATCGGTCCACGGGTGTTCGAGATATCGAGTAAATACACACAAAAAAATAATAATAATAAAAAAAAAAATAAAAAAATTAGGTCGAATTGAGAACCTCCTCCTTTTTGAAGTCGGTTAAAAATTGTATCTTACATCCCGCTATTGAAGTTTGGAAGCATACAATTTCCAACTTTCTCTCTGTGGACTTCGGTCCCCAGGCATAACATCAGATTCCGCCTGGAGAGATCTCTCTAATGGAGTTACTCCCATAATACTTATCGTTTGGACACAAAATGAGTTTAAAACAAGTTCCTGTATGCTTTCCGATAGGGTAGCAACACACGCAGATAGGATCAGTGGCCGTTATGGCAGAGATCGCTTTGCAGTGATAAGCCCGCCTGTTTGACCTAGTTATACACTTTATGCTTCGGCGCATTTATTCACAGGAGTTTAATGTGCTGAATGTCAGATAAATCTCTCTGGATTGTAGCTATTTACAGTCGAATCGTATGTAATAAAGTAAGTACCTACACACATACATCACACCTGTATTCCTTGCATACCTCTTCCATCATCATCATCATCATCATCAGCCTATATACGTCCCACTGCAGGGCACAGGCCTCCTCTCAGTAAGAGAGGGCTTGGGCGTAGTTCCCACGCGGGCCCAGTGCGGATTGGGAACTTCACAAACAACGTTGAATTACTTCGTCGCTGTGTGTAGGTTTCCTCACGATGTTTTCCTTCACCGAATAGCTCGTGATAAATATCAAATTTGATATCGCACATAAATTCCGAAAAATTCAGAGGTGCGAGCCCGGGGTTTGAACCCATGACCCTCTGCTTGAGACGCCACAGGTCGAACCGCTGGGCTATCACGGCTTACCTCTATACACGGATACCTCTTCCATCTGTTCTTAAATCCATAATTATGCTACAAGTGGCTGCGAGGCGTGAAATAGTCATGGTTTTGTCTATGTCGCGTTTCTTGCGCTCTGCCTACTCCATTTGGGAAATACAGGCGTGCAATGTAGCGTCCTAACGCCACCTATCGTCGAATAGCCGAAATTCTGATAACCGTAACCGCAGTACATTTTATATGGAGCTGTTCACACACGCTCCACAATCGGAGCGTCGAGCGTGTGTGAACAACTCCATATAAAATGTACTGCGGCAACGACACTCGATTAAAAATCGGGCTGACTCCCGACGCGGTGGGGACGGGCTCGAAACAAAGATCGGTTCGACTTCCAACTTTTTCTTTCTTGCGACTTCGGCCCTTAGGACATTAATTGCCTGGTGAGTGATCTCTGTATATAGAGTCTTTGGGTGTTTTAGCCGGACTCACCATTCTTGTGGTTGTAGTAGCCGGTGCCGGACGAGGAGCCGGAGCCGGCCGAGCCGGGCGGGCCGTCGTCGGCCTCCAGCGGGGGGTCCATGCTCAGCGCATCTGGCCGCTTGCTGGCCCGCTCGGCGTCTGCGGGGAAACATGATGCTTTACAAGGGGTACCTTTCATGTATTACAGAGCTTGCCATTCAAAATTTTACATCCTTGATAAAATTTGGTGGGATAGCTCCATTCACTGCCAACATTTTTATGGAGAGGTTGGAGGATAAAGGCTTAAACAAAGCTCTTGTGGTTCCTAAATGTTGGTGGCGATACGTGGATGATATTTTTGCAATTGTATCAAGAGATAGTTTGTTATAAATTACTAACTACCTTAAATTATTATTAACCGTAAATTATTCAACATGAGTGAATCTCGTGGTAGTTTAATGTTCAAAATTGGTGGGATAGCTTGGAAGGTTGAAATAACTGGTCGCTGGTTTTACTTTAATTAAAATTGTTTTGGGTTTGGTGACTAACAGTTAGGAAAATCCCTTTTGGACATCACGAATGAAGGGCTCGGTCAGTGCCCGACTCTCTCGGACTAAAAACCCAACAGCCAGACCCCCCATACAAATATTCCATGAGTTTTATCGTGGATAATCTTTACTGCGTTGAGTTTTCTCTAATCACTGGTAGCCATGGTACCATTTTCAGGTCCTGTGTCTCACCATATTAGTCGACGCCTTTTCGGCAAAACGCGGACGGAAAAACTCTTTTAATGTGGGTTGAGGGTAGCCGAGCCGTTAAATACATTGTTCGCTCTTATTGCGTTGACATAACGCTTTTTCCGTCCGCGCTTTGCCGAAAAGGCGTCGACTAAAGTGGGGAGACCCAACAGCGCTGTTTTGTCCTTTACGATGTATCGAAAGATTCGAAAGTATCAATATAGGGTTGTGAAAGACACCTCTCCATTTCTACCCTGGATGTTAATATTCTCAAAACAAATGTAAAAATGATGTTTATCTTTGAAAGATCTCGCGAACCCGGAATATAGTTTAACTGTTATGGCTGCGCGCGCGCCGGGAATAGCCGTCCGAATGTATCGTGATGCAACTGTCGTCTGCGCCGCTTACACACGCGACAGGCTTACAAAACAATATATTATAATAAAACCGGCCAAGTGCGAGTTGGACTCGCGACCGAAGGTTTCAGTATCAAATATTGCAAAAATACATGTTTTTTTATGGGAAGTCCCTTAAAAATAATTTTATTTCAATTAAATTATCTACTTTTATAATAGACAAGCCTTTAGACAAACCCTAATTGTGCGGAAGATAAAATCGTAAGCGTTAATAGAAATAGCTGACCCGGCGAGCTTTGTTCCGCCTGAGACAATGAATGAGCAGAATTTTGATTTAAAAGTACCAGGATAGCATGAGTTATAAACGGTCGCACTAACACGACTTTTGAAATGTTCAATATAAAATGTTTTTAATCTGAATAAACTTATTAATTTCACGTTGTTCCTTTCATTTAAAATACTATGTTACTTAGGCAGAGTTCTTATTTTTTAGCTTTCCTTTCGATTGGTATCAAAAAAGTAGGAAGATTTTTTTTTGAGATTTAAGTTGGTTCGATTCCCAGACAAAGCAAGTAATTTTTAGAAAATCTATCAATACAGAATTACTGACTTTTAAAAATAAGATAAAGTCTTCTTTGAGCAAAATATCCTATCTACGGATATTTAAGCTACTTCCTCTTCATGTCCCATAACTTTGGAACACCCTGTGTAATTTTTAGCAAATCAATCAATACAGAATTAGTATCTTGTAAAAATAAGATTAAGTCTTCTTTGAGCAAAATACCCTATCTACGATATTTAAGGTACTTCCCCTCCATGTCCCACTTTGGAACACCCTGTGTAATTTTTAGAAAATCTGTCAATACAGAATTACTAACTTGTAAAAATAAGATAAAGTCTTCTTTGAGCAAAATACCCTATCTACGATATTTAAAGTACTTCCCCTTTATGTCTCAAATATGGAACACCCTGTATAGATGTTGAACGGGATAAAAAGTATCCTATGTCCTTTTCCTGGCTCTAAGCTATCTACTCACCAATTTTCAGCCATATCGGTACAGCCGTTCTTGAGTTATAAATGGTGTAACTAACACAACTTTCTTTTATATATAAATAGATATATACAATTAAATGTATTTTCAATATTTCAAGTCTCTACCTGTTACCGTTATTTATACATACATACATCACGCCTGTATTCCCAAGAGGGGTAGGCAGAGCATATGAATTCAAGAATTCAGTGCCACATCTAGCAATTTCAGGGCATCCAGATTATATAGACATCCGTTATTTAACTATATAGACCCAAAAACACCAACCCAACGTGAGGTGTCGGGTTTAGAATAACACCTCTCCATTTCTTCCATGGATGTCGTAAGAGGCGACTAAGGACATGGGTTGTGGAATACTTTAGGCGACAGGCTTAGAAACCTGTCACTATTGTACCTGCCACCTCAAAATCGAAATAATACTATGCTAGAAGTGGCCACAAAACGTGAAATAGTCATTGTTTTGTCTATGTAGCGTTTTGTGTGCTCTGCCTACCCCGTTTGGGAATACAAGCGTGATTGTATGTATGTATGACTGTATGCAAAAACACCAAAAAAATTGTTACAAAAACACGATTGTTGTATAGGAGTCCCCCATATACAGGGTGTCCCATAAATCGCGACCAAGCCTGACACCGGAGGTAGTTCGATTCAAGAGCTATCGAACCAACTTAACATGACCTCAGTAAAAGTTGGACGGTTTTCGAGATATTGGCAATTTAGTATTTTTTTCGAAC
>BHDV01048895.1:182209-213342 GCA_005406045.1 Adoxophyes honmai | reverse complement strand
GAGGTCATGTTAGGTTGGTTCGATAGCTCTTGGATAGACCTACCTCCGGTGTCAGGCTTGGTCGCGATTTATGGGACACCCTGTACATTAGTTTCATTTTATTTTTAGTATTTGTTCTTACAGCGGCAATAAAAATTAATAATCTTTGAAAATTTAAACAGTCAAGCTAGCACGGTTCATGAGATACAGCCTGATGACAGACGGTCGGACGGACAGCAAAGTCTATAATAGGGTCCCGTTTTGCGTACGAAACCCTAAAAAGGGTTCCTTAAATTTCGAGTTGAAAGTAACAAAACATTTAGTTCTTTTTTCATGACGAGATAAAAAATAAAAATGTATGTACTATGTAAGTGTGAGTTTTCAGACACGTATACAAGAGCACTGGCTAAAATATTTACGATCAGTTTTCGGTCAATAGGGCATCCACAGTACCCTACTCCAGTAAAATTCGTAAGAGACAACATAAACTCAAGATTAGAACATTCGTTTATCGATAAACACTTCGTATTTCCGATTCTCGATGACGTATTCAGCTGTATCGTGAAAGCCTTAACACGGCAAAAGAACGTCTCGTAAGTGCCAATATGTGGAACGACTGAATTTCTAAAAGATATCACCCAGGAGGATTATTGGCGTTGTGAATGTAGGTACACTTTAGACCGTGTATTCAATTTTCTGTACAGTTAGTACTAAAACGAGGTGGCAAAAGAAGCGTAAAAGAAAAATAAATGCAGGAAAAATCATAGCGTTCACTGAAAGACTGAATAAGAAATAGTGTGATAAGGGAAGGAGCGGGGGTGAAAGTAGATATATTGGTTAGGGTAGAAAAAAGTATGCTTAGTTGATTTGGTCAAATAGAGAGGATGGATGAAAGAAGATGTAGTAAACAAAATGAAGCAAAAGAAGTATGTCTGGATCGTAGCAAGTGAAACGAAGTAGTCTCTGCCTACCTCTGTGGGAGCGAGGCGTGACGGTGTGTATGTGTGTAGTATTAAATATATAAACTGTCAAAATAAGTGACAGAGATTAGTTTTGACTTACGGATAAAATCAAGAAGTGCCGTAAACATAAGTCATGTGGTGTCAGGTTTAGAATTAAATAACACCTCTCCGTTTCTTCAGTGGATATTGATAGGCTAGCAACCTGTCACTATTATACCTCATAACTTAGAGCCTAAAAAAATCGTCTAGCCATTTCCTGTGCTTGCCTGTCCCTTTAAGAATACAGGCATAATGTATGTATGTGTTAACACAGGTTCGCTCTTAACCGATTATTCTGCCGACGGTACAGCTAGTGACGTGAAAACTTACATCGTAGCGAAGGGTCCCGTGAGAGTCCTATGCGAATGCTTCACGATAAATGTTTCGCAGTTGAGGATAATATTTGTTTCATAAGAGCTGAGCGATATGGATATTACTATAAATGTATAACGTATGTGTTGAAAGTGGCGACATATAAAGTGTCTAGTTATAGTCTATGTGGAGTTTTCTGTGCTCCGCCTACCCTATTGGTACAGGCGTGGGTGTCGTAAGAGGTAACTAACAAAATAGGTTACGGTATGCTTTAAACGACAGGCTAGTAACCTGTCACTATTATACATTTTTGGCTACGAAGCGTGAGATAGTAATCTATTTGTCTATGCTGCGTTTTATGTGGTCTTCCTACATCTTTAAGAAATAAGGACTTGATTTTTATGTTATGTATGTCCATAATAATGATACCTACTGAGGTATAATAATATTATATCGTTATTTACGACATTCTAAGAGTCTTTTTTAACCGAGAATATCTACCAGCTGCTACTGATAGCTATTTTTTTTAAATAATAAATAAAAAAACTCGTAAATACCCGAGATTTTTACCGACTGTATAGATTACCTGTGTATCGATGAGTATGCGAACTGAAAAATGCTTCCAACATCCGAAACACTTATTTCCACAACACTTTATTTCTTTTTTACACAAAAAACTTCACTGGCCACTAATAAATTATTAATAAAAAAATTACAACTTTTATTAATATCACTGTCACGTAAAACTTGTTCGAAACTCAAATTACGCGGCAGCTCCGTGCTGGCTAGAACTATTTTAAAATATGAACAAAACAATTACGCATCCCTACTTTTATAATTTTCTTTTTTAATCTTTTTTTTTTAATTAATCTGTAGCGAGTTTGTGTCGGCGCGACCGGCGAGGCGGGAAACACTGACGTGCTCAGAGAGTCACTATTTTTACGAAGTCCGATTTAGACCGGGAGGCGGACGGCAAAATCGGTTTTAATGTGTTTTGATAAGACAAGAATTAACTTTTATTGCGGCGTCTTAAGACAGACGTAATGACGTTTTAATTGTTAAGAAAATGGGACATTTATTTTTTGACCGTCTCAAAAAAAAATCGTGTACAGTATTTTATTTGAACTAAAACGTAAAAATTAATTATCTTATTCTGTTTCCTTACTCATCTCTTACATAATCTACTGAAGAAATAGAGAGGCGTTATTCTAAAACCTCCCCATGCGGTTAATTTTACCCACTTAAATGAAAACACTGTTCACAATATTTTTACATAAGTTTATTTCGTCAAGTCACCAAAAAGCACCAAATATTGATAAAAAAATGTTTGGCACACCTCCATAATAAACCACTTTAATCTAAGACATCAGCCTACCCTCAGTATAATTTTTTACCGTTATTACGAGCTCTCGCGCAGCCTCAAATTGCTCATACATTAAATAAAATAAAAAACGCTCCACGTAAGCCTTATTTAGCATTTCCCATAAACCGGCCACAACAGAAGCCAGGCCGCAGCTGCGACCCGCTACCACGGTGTGAGACGCTTCCTAATTTCTGCTACATTGCGTTTATTACCCATCAAGTGCAGAGTGATAGCTGTGTTCATGACGCAATGCACTTTATATTTTGAGATTAGTATTACAGCTTTATATTCGCATTGACATTTTTAACTGTGCCTTCAGTCTTGTTGTTCTATGATTATTTATGTTACTATCGGAAGTAGTAAATAGATGCCGGATTACATGCAATTGCATGTGTGCATATGCATTTGCACATTTGACCTATTTGTTGATTTATCAAAACAGACCTTTGTTAGCGTATATTTTCACAATTTTTCGTTATCTGCCGAGTTAACTTGGTAAACGTAAGTATAGTGATATTCATCTGGATAAATACTGGTAGTTTTCACCACGCAATGGACAGAGAATTAAGTCATGGTGTCGTAAGTTGGCTTGTGTCAGGATATTCCCTCGCTGATTGTAATAGTGGGCTTAAAGTAACGCTTATAGCACCATTTCTGGGCTAAGCCTTGCTGTTGTAGCATAGTGACAGAAAAAGTTAAAACAAGTCAAATTTGACTGTGTCGTTAGCAAGAATACATACATACATCCCGCCTGGATTCTACAAAACCATGACTATTTCACGTTTCATGGCCACTTCTAGCATATTTTTTAGGTTTTCAGTTGGCAAGAATTCTTATCGTAATAATATTTTGACAGAAGTAGATAAGTTTCAGATTCTCTCTGGTAATAAAATAACTAATCATGAACACTATAATCAATAGTATTTTAACCTTATGCAACTGAGGTGACTTTGCGATAAACATTCTACTGAGGTGTAGTCTGTCAGACGTTATTTTCATTTGTCTAAATCTGTATAAATTTTAAGGAGTATACTATGTTTATGTTTTACATTATAATCAAATGATTCGTAATTGAATAGAAAAAAAAAGAAATAAGAGCTCTCAAAAGAATGGATTGTGGTTTTTGGTAATTATTTATGGAGATCAACATTTTTATGCCTTTTTCACCGAGTATTAGAAAAATATTAAGAAAAGTAAAAGTTAACGTATTTTGTAAAAAACAAAAAATAATATGTTAGAGAAACAGTTTGTTTTTAAAGATGTTGTACGGTTGGTACTACTAGATGGCAGCACTATCGCGCTGTCGGATATAATTTGCAGAGTATTTTGAGTTATTGGAGTGGCAACACTCATAATTGTAAACCTGCAGGGTATTTGAAGTTGGTGGAGTGGCAACACTCGTGTTTACGTTTATTTTAATCTAACGGTCAGTCAGTAGTGCGGTGGCTGTGAGCTTTCACTTTGGCTTGGAGCACCGTCTGCGCCGGGTGTGCGCACTGATAGACTTTTAAAATCAACATGGCTGATACCGAAATCATGGACGGCGATACTAATCCGGTTGAATCCTTCACAAATATTTTTTGTAGCACATTATAATAATTCAGTGATATTAAACTTAACGAGATCTCACGGTGTAATTAGGCACAAATCTTATTTCAATAATGTACTTGGCAGCCTTGGCAAATCTGAGTAGAAAATTGCTGACAAATGTGTTTTTTACATGCCCAGCAGCGGTATCTAGTCTGCCTTTATAACTTGCTAGGACATATACTGCACAAATTTCTCCCAGCAGGCCTTTCGGCCTGAGTTCCGAGTACGGGGGGGGGGAACAATTCCTTCGTAAAACTCGCCTAATAGAACCAATAGCAGAAGGTACTGAGCGAGACAGGACTACATCACGTCACATTGCGATCTGGTAACGTTTTTACGTTTGGCGGTGTCTGACAGACTACCACCTCAGTGGCAGAAGGTTAAGAAACAAACTAGTAATCCCACTGTAAAAATATAAATTTGTACAAACACTAATTTTAATGAAAGCTTTCGGAATGTTTTTTTATTATAATTTTGAAAGTATACTTACCATAAAACTGGCATAGCAACCCGAAAAAGAACTAATCAAACAATTGACTTCAAACTTCATCTTACAAAATTTTAACGCCATACCATGCATTTCCATTCAACAAATGAATAATTAATTCCCCCCTCACCTCCCATTACTTGGCATTGCTCCCGCGACGAAAAAAAAACAAAGTATTCCTAATTCCTAATGCTTTTATTAACTCGCATAGATCACGTCGAGTCGTCGAGATATCTCGCAGACATTTAGCGCATATCTCGACGTTTAGTGTTGTCTCTCGTTAGAGGTTAGTTATTCTTTGGATATTAGTTGGTATTGTTTATTGCGTTATGATCTGATAATGGGTTTCTATATAATGGTACACAGATTCAAAATTTGGCTAGCTCTATGAAAACTAACAAATTTTGTGCGATAAAATAAGATATATCAATGCAGCTGTTTACATCGTTTAAAGAAAGTATTTAATTGACACCAGTCTTTAAATTTCCGTGGTTTTGATTGTTTTGTCTATCGATAAGTGAATTTGCCTGTTCTTGGAGGTCAATTAGTAAAATAAAGTAAAAGCCTTTCCATTGTACAAACAAAGTACAGATAAATCACAAATAAAAGATACAAAGGTGCACTTATCCCAAAAGGGATCTCTGCGTGCCAATTTTTGAGTAGGAGAGGAGCAATAATTTAGTACCTTGTGTATAAAAATGTACCTGCGTGTTGTCAGAATATAATAATACCTCTTCAGTTTTTCCGTGGATTTCGTAAGAAGTGACTATGGGAATAGGTTTTACAATGTTTTAGGGAACAGGCTAGCTACCCATCACTATTATACTACCTCTTCCATCACTACCCATACCTAAAATTAAGTTAGAAGTGACTGCAAAGCGTGAAAAAGTCATAATCATGTTTTGTCTATGTCACGTTTCCGATAGGAAACACAGGCGCGATTGTATGTATTTATGTGTTTTATTGTAATTCATATAATTATGTCATGCATAACTTTAAAGGCTTGTTTAAAAATTAAAGACTATCATTTTTTAATGGCGACTAACCGAACGCCACGGAATGCAAAGAAGCTGTCCCCCAATTCGAAGGCCAATCTTCCAAATGGTTTTTCCGTTCAAATATTTAACAGGAAAACGTAAGTGTCAAATGTTGGCTTCGTAATGGTTTCAGTTTCTTTGCTTTAAATTACCTCTGTTTTCCTCTTTGTTGACTTTACGATCAGTAAAAATCCTCGAAACACCTTAGAAATTGATAAAATTAAAAATAAAATTACTAACTTAGTAATCAAATCAATTTGGCTCGAAATATTTCGCACTACTTAAAATTAATCTTTTACTGTATTTATCTTGCTAGAAAACCGATAATGACATATTAAAAGTAAGTCTGAATAGATTTCTTTTGGGATAAGGTTACCTTTTTATTAATTGACATAGTTGCTGTATTGAATCACTTTTAAATATGTTGTGCAATAAAGGGGCAAACTACAAAATTGAAAGTATCACTAAGCTAATTTAAATGTCTACATACATCACGTCTTTGCCCTCATTATTATGAGGTAGGTAACACACAAGAATCGTCACATGGACAAAACCATGATTTAAGCTTTAAAAACAGAATACAGAGATATAATATTGAAAGTTGCAGGCATGTCACATACTCATCACTAGCCTCTTATGACATTCACGAAATAAATAGAGAGGTCATGTTAACCCCACATCACAATTAAATTACATACCTACATACATACACACACAATCACGCCTATGTTCCCAAAAGGGGTAGGCAAAGCACACGAAACGCTACGTAGACAAAACCATGACTAAAATTAAATTAAAGTGGTGAAAATCTTGCAAACACTGAGTAAAGAAGTTGCACAAAACAAAATAAAAAGCCCCAATCTACGTAAGTCTTGCAAATGCTGCGCTGTTCCCGCCAGCGTCGACAAGCTCTCAGCGCCCTCGACGCTCTTGAATCCGTTCTCGGATGTTCGAGTATCCAACATGGCGTCGTTTTCTGAGTTAGCAGATTTCTGTCACACACGGGATTGAGTTTTTAGACAAACAATTTAAGTTTATCTGTTGGATTCCGTTAGGTTTTGGGTCAAAAAGTGAGTGCTGAAATTCAAATTTAGGAAATTTTTATAAATTGATCATAATTAAAAGTTTATTTACGTGTTTTCAGGATTATGGTTGTCGTAATTTCTCATGTACGATGTAAAATACCTACCATGGTTAAATGAAGTGGTTAAAAGCAAAGGAATTGTTTCCATATAATTTACTCACACATTAAATTCAACATTAACTATAACTTATATCCGGATTGATAAGGTTTCCGTACTAGCAAGGGAGAAATTTTACATTCAACGAAAAGTGCGTGAAGCTATAGAGATTAGTAGACGTCCAAATTTTAATCGAGATGGTGGTTGGTCGGTGCCTCCGAGTTGGAAGACGGTTTTGAATCTTCGTACTGCGTCTACAGCGAGTGTGGAGGTGCCTTTACAAAGTGATGTGGTTAGTGTTGTGTGCTACCCTATTTTTGACAGTAATATAAATGACGATAATAACGAGGGTAGTCGTGTGCCGGTGTTAGTTTCGTCGAGCACGAGCAGTCGCGCGAAGAGAGCGGAGGCGCGCAGTTAGCACTTGGCTGCAGCAGCCGCCGCGGCTCCTAGATGAAGGGCTACGAATTAGTCCGAAACATGTCGAGCTAAGCTCGATTTAATGAACGTGAGTTATCCGTTAAATTTTCAACTTAACTATAACTTACTTACTAGAAACGCTAAAAAAAGTAAATTACTAACGAATAAAGTGGTTTACGTATAATTTGCTAAGCTTTGCATTTAATAAATAAAAAAATGTCATAGAAAACTCTGCAACATAACAAAACTGTGCGCTGTCTTTACAACGTTTTGCAATATATTGCGGATATTGCTACAAAAAGACATCTGTCAAATCACTACCGAAAATTTCACCCAGCTCCCGGTCCAAAGTGTATTTGCCAAAGATTTAATTTTACTACCAATAAAATTGAACAATGAGAACCGTCTTTTCGAGTAACGTCTCCAAATATATGTGTACCTGAAAATTTCTGCAGACGTTTCCGACCGACGCGCTTCTTGGCACATTCCGAGCTGTCATTAAACGCGTAACTCGATAAATGTTTATACATTTGTAATTTATGGATATTCAAAATAGATCTGAAAAGTGTAGGTAATAACTATCCTTTTTATTTCTTTTCAGTAGACTTCCCTAGAAAGGCAACGGTTGGATCGACAATAATTACACACATATTTATTAATCACACCTGTGTTCCTACATTGGGTAGGAAGAGCACACAAAGTCCCTCATAGGCAAAACCACGACCAATTCACGCCTCGCAGCCACTTTCGGCATGATTTTAGCTTGAAACATTGATGAAAGAAGTATAGTAGTGACAGATAAACTGATTTCTGTAGTCGCCTTTAACGACGTCCATGGAAGAAATGGAGGTGTTATTCTAAACCCGACACCACACGGCTGTCATTCATTTATGTGTGAAGAAAAACGAAATCAATCTCAGCCGAGGAAGTTAACATCTTTACGGTTTCAACGTCTTAAACCACATTTTCGCAGAATTAGCGTTAAAATCCTATGCTAAAGCTTCAATTTACTTTATACCTTAACCACTGATGTTTTAAGTCAATAGTCCAATACATGAGTCGGATCTTAACGTTACTAGTAATTTAGACGTTATTGGTACGTCGTTAAGGTATAAGATGGATGAAGCAATGTATTTACTTCAGATTGTTATGTTCTCTACGTTTCGCTTCTAAGAAAAAGAGCACCGGAAAAATGCAATTACGGACGTCGGATGTTCTTATTTTATTAGAAAACATGGTTTCTGCTCCGCAAATAAATGTGCGGACAATAATTGTGGCTCACGAGAAAAGCCACCATTCGTCAAAAAACTGTGGTGTTTTTCTTTTGTTCGACAAAAATGACGAGTATTAGTGCTTAGAAGTTTTAAGGAACTTCGCTCCATGGTACAATCTTTGACTAGACGTGACGTTAGAAGTTCGATGAACGACAACCTTGCCTATTTTTAATAAATATATACTTAAAGTACCTACCAAAAATACATACATACATACGTTACTTCGCTATCACGCCTAGCATTAATTTAAGTTTGGAAATAAATAAAAGAATTGCAGTTATGTAGTTGCAAATTGCTAGCCTGTCATCTTGAGTAATATTTTTGCAGTCACCTCTTACGACATCCACTGATAAAATGGAGAGGTATTATTCTATACTTGAGACCATACAGGAACACCAAAATACTCTGTAATAGTACTAAGCTCCGCCTACCCCATTACGGAATGAAAGCGTGATGCGTGTGGGATTATACTACCTACTACAGGTCGTTACAAAAATGTATAACTTCTCGTATGCATAGTAGTAGATCTGCTCCATACATAAATATAAATACATGGAAAAAATCGCCTGCGCCGCATACGAGGGGTTTAGGTGTAGTTATCAAATTCGTTGAAAGTGGGGACCCATCGAGCTATAGTAGAATCTCCCCAAGCAAAACATGGGAACTGACTTAAAAAGTGAACCGAATTTAAAGGAAAGCAGGCATAAAAACAGATTGCACCGTGCTTTTGACGATAATTATGCGGGAGTGAAAACGGCGTTACTTTTTAAAAGGATGATGCCCATTGAATACGGAACACGCATTTGCCGACGCGACGGCGGCTGCATACCAACTCACGAGAGACTCTTCGAATACACCCGCGAGTGCCGCCTACGCATTCAGCGACAAACGCCGAGTTAGGCCCTGCGCAGATGACAGACTATGCAGAATTGATCGCACAAAAAGTCTGTCGTCTGCGCAGGGCCTTAGAGTGCTTTTTACATAAAGAAACAGGTATCCGGTAGGTACAGATAAATCTGTGCGGATCGATAATCGGTAACATAACATAACATATAATAATCACGCGCCTAAGTATGTTCCCAAACGGGGTAGGCAGAGCACACGAATCGGGTAATAAACCAACCCAGATTATGACTATTTCACGCTTCGGAGCCACTTCGCTTTACTTTAGATTTAAAAACAGATAGAATAGGTGGTATAATAGAGACAGATTGCTAGCCTTTCACCTAAAACATACCTAAACTATAGAGCTGTAACGAACCGTATGTATTCGTTACTAAGTAACGGGTATGCGGTCTGATACGGAGTACCGAATCGTTACTCACGCATCCGTCTCGTTACTCGTTACTCGCATCATTCGTACTATTGGTGCCTACACTGACTACACTGTTTCGGTTCACTCACACAAGTACCGTAATTCGTTAATCGTATTCTCCGTATTGACATAGTACTAAATACGGGTTCCTGCAACGTTTCAGTTCAAGCAAGTGTCGTTGATATTTCACACGAACACATTTCAGTACTCGCATTCTTTGTTTTTTGTGTTCCTTACACTGTTTGTTGTGTTCATACGTGTATCGAAACGTTTACTGTTCGTATTTCGTATAGCCTAATAAAGTAAGGTTAATTAAGGTAAAAACCTCGGAATTTCGAGATACCCAGCTGGAAGTTTTGTAAATATTTGCATATTGAGGCTCTAAAAGTTGTCTCGAAACCTACATATTCTAGGGTGTGAGCGACTATTAAATTTCAAGGTCAAAAGTCATAAAAATCTGTTTTTTGCGCTTCTTTTGTAAATATCTCATTTCCTATGGATTTTTGCTATTTGTGTTTCTTATCAATATTGTAGAATACAAAATTCTCTACAAGTTTTGTTTTTCATTTTTTTTATACGGTGAACCGATTTCGAGATAGAGGGCGGAGAGCGCGCGGTCATAACATCACTTTGGGTCGACCGGTCTCCGATCGAAAACGCGCCATTATATACTTGATGAACTATCGATAGATCAATGATTATAAATATTTGATTAATTAAATCAATGTGGCTTTGGGTTGGCTGCTGACTGTCTTCGTTTTTTGGCGTAAATTAGAAGATGTGTCCCTCTAACCTGGATTTTTGCAATTATAGTTGATTTTTTTCTATGTACCAGACCAGCTGGTTTTCGATTTTTGACGTAAAATGAGGTGACCCACTAAGTTCAATATTTTTTGTAAAGGAGGTATGTCGATTTCGACAGTAGTTTGGTTGGGCTCTAGTGCTTTCTAATCAGTATGGGTCACTATTTTAATAATACAATAATAGTGACCTACATAACTGAAATGTCGCGTTAGGAACCTTTAATATGGTGCCTATGGCTAGTTTGTTCGCGTGAAGTATGAATGATGGTTTTCGAAAGGATAAATACGATAATGAAGCATAAAAAGATGCGGATTTTATTTTTAAGAAATAAAATCCTTTTGTGGCGCGCGGGGTAATGTAACGTTGTACGTACATATTTCATTTAAATAACGTAATTGTCAAAAATATAGTAGAAACTTAAAACTTCATTAACAATTGTAAAATAATAAATTAACTAAAAATAATAAAACAGTCAGTAACTAGTCATAACTAAGCTAACTGTACCATAATATTTCCATAATGTTAAAAAATATAAATATATAAAATAATCAGAACCGTTTAAACTGACCCCTAAATATACGGGCGGTCTGTCTCATAGTCACAGATTAGCTTCGAACACAGATACCGCGAGTCCTGCAATTGTATGCAAAACAAGCGTGACATTTTTTTATTCCTGCAGTAGATAACGTCACACATGAGTACCTTGGTAATGAGTGTGACAGTCCGGGTGGAACCCATTCTATAATGACGTCACCTTATTTATGTTGTCCTGTTTCTATGCAGTTATACCTAACCTAAGTACTAGACAAAACTGTATGTATAATGTATACAAATAGTTTATTTACTGTATGGGTATACAACTAAATGAAAGACGCACCAAAGAAGGAGCATTTCTCTCCCTTTTGGATTTCTGTTTACATGCTAACTGCATACACCTGAGCTCTCTGTGTCGACATTGATCTGCGAATACACCGTTCTCTTAAAATCTGGGACGCGCAAACGCTTGCACCCATTTTACAGAATCATTTCTCGAAGACGATTGTCTTAGTTAATTCACAGCTACGTGTCAATTTTTTAAAAAAGTAAATTAAGCACGTTATTATTTAATTTACGTTATTACTAAGTATCCGACATCTTCGGAAAATTTTAATATCTACATTTAGTTAAACTATAAAGTCAGTGAAACTACGCACCCCAATTTAGGGTAAGTGTTGAACAAAGAAACGCAATCTGTGCTTAGCTGTACCTTAAGCTAGTGCTTATTTGAAACCTAATGTTTAGTTACGAGTTACTTTCTCCGTACCTAACACTGTATCATCGCCGTAGATCCGGCTACGATAAATAAATTACGGGTACTCGTAACTTTGCATTACGGAATGTTCACATTATAATTTTTAACTTATTTAGGTTCTTAAATGTTTCCATTATAGCCTTATATGCTTTGCTACAGTCGCTAATGCCTGTTTAGAATGCACTTAGTGTTAAATATCACATTGTAACTTCTGTAATGTTGCAAGTCATTGTAGGGTTACCCTTCATATTTTTATAAAAAAATATTCTAGATTTTTCTTCCAAATTTTGTAACTCCGTTCTGATAGTGAACACCTAACCAACTGCTTTCGGCTGCTCCTCATTTAGGCACAGCTCAGTTGGATGTTCACTGTCAGCGGACGTGATAACGAACATGTCTTACCTGTGGACATTATCCACAGGGTTCTACGGTACGGGTCCTACGATACCCCTACTTAACTACGGTCCTACTGCTTGACCTCGGGTGTCATCTACACCCGGCTCGGCACATCCTTGGCCACCGCACACACCAGCTGCCCGGCGTACCCTGGGCCGAACACCACAGCCTGCCCATCCGTCCGCTGTCTACATCGCTACCCTAGGGGAGTACCGACCTACGGAGGTCAAACCAGACGGGCTTACGTTCCCCGACCTAGTTTTTTTTTAAATAAATAATTTTTGATTTGTTGACGTTTCGGTTTTTTTATTTATAATCCACCTTTTGGGTCCCGAACGTCACAGTGTTACTCTAAACCCAACACCATACGGCAAACATAACTTCACTCATTTTCTTAGTCGTTCTAGAAAAAACTGCTTTTCAAATCTCATAAAGCCAGTTCATAAAAACCGCGCGTTTATTCCACCCCATCAAGCAGTTCTCTGAGAGAACTTCTCTCTGGCCAATAGCGTTGAATAAGAAAGTATCTCGCGCGTCACATCCACATCTCATCCGCGTGTTAATAGTTTATAGCGGTGTGTCTTACGCGGCGGAGCTATCTAGAACGGCAGCGGACGTGACCGCGTTTAGCCCGTCCCTCTATATTTTATAGCACCTTTGCGAATAATATTCGATGAGGCTGTTGGTTGAGGCACTATTCATCATCATTATCATGTCGATTTCTTCCAATAGAAATCTTAAGAGGCGACTAAGGAAATGGGTTAAGGTGTTTTAGGCGACAGGTTAGCATCCTGTCATTTATACCTCTTTCATCAAAATTTCAATCTAAAACAAAACTACTTATTCTAAAAGTGGCTTCGAAACGGGAAGTAGAATGATTTTGACTTAGCGTGTCACACACTAAGCAGATACGACAAAATATCTGTGTTTACAATATCTGTCAATATTGCTGCCTATACAATTCAATGAGCTAACAAACACAGAGCAGATAACTTTTATTGTACCTGTTGGCACCGACATAATGGAACGATAGCATTAATACGCATTATCTGATTAGTCTGTGATACGCTTATGTGACGTTTCGTGTGCTCTGCCTACCCCATTTGGGAACACAGGCGTGATTCTGTGTATGTGTGTGTGTGTGTGTGTGACTAAGTCCCTCTAAGTGACAAACATTCAACACCATGACGAACAAGTCTCGCTAAACCCAATTCCATACATAATTTATCCGGATATTTCCTTATAAGATTTATTTGTGCAAATATCCGTCCCCACGCTCAATAATAAAACAAAAATGACTCGGTGCACCGCGTCGTAAAACATCTTGATTCCGAGACGCAAATAAACTCAGTTTGTAGAGAAATGAAATCCCACGCGTGCACATACAGCGCAACTCGTGAGAGAATAATGACATAATCACTGACGAAAGGACAAAAAGTCAGGCTGAGTATATTATGTTCAAGTGCAAGCGTGAGGGCAATATTACTGCACGCGTGCGACAGAGATAGATAGCAACGGGTCAACGCTCGAATTTCGCTGTGCTCTGCAACCGGTCCTTATTAAAACAAATACCCAACGTACAAAGTGCCGACTACTGTCAAACTATACTCCGTTTCATGACATTAGATCTTTTAACGGTCAAATCCTTACACATTTTTATGTAAACCCGCAAGTGTCACTGCAAATGGTGATTTGTACCATCGAACCAATAGGGTTTTTGAACATTTTTGAAATATACTTTTAATAAATTCTTCATTATGTAATAAACACGATATATTAGTATTTCCGGATTCTTGTCTGTACCTATTAACAAAGAAAATAAATATTAAAGTTCAAATTCTCAAACTCACGCCAAAAACGGTGTTTGACGTCAAATGCAAGTAAACAAAGGCACCACACAAAGAAGCTGTCAAAATTGTCATGTCAAATTATCAATGTCCACTTTGACCACAGATACCTTTCATGGTATGTGACGTCATCAATCAATCGCAAGCGTTTTGGTCACAGATACATTATTAACGAATATTAGAAATTAATAGAACAAAATACTCTAAAAATGCATAATATTTTGAACAAAAGAAAGTGAAATATGTTTAATTTTCCTATAATCTGTTAGGGTGGCCACAAATTATAGTTTATTTTTACTGTTGTCAAAGACCCTATTGATTCCTGAGTTCCTGACCCACCATAGAACCTATTTACAGTGAACGTCATAGTGACATTGCATTGCTTGACAAAGTACATCTTTATTACGTTTATTGTGACAACGTTCTGCGGTGGGTCAGGAGTCAGTTGGTTCGATTGTACGGACAGCTGCAGAGAAAGGTAACCCCCCAGTAATAGAACTTTGTATGGGCGGCGGGTTACTTTTCTCTGCAGCTGACTGTACCTATTGAGAACATTATAGCAAAAAGTTATAAGTATTATTGCAATAATTATTTCCAGTTTTACCTCTTGATTCTTGAGAAAAAAAAATTCTATTGAAAGTCTAATTTTAAACACAACTGAGTAAGTATATGAAAATTTGATATTATTATGTTACTCCTGATTAAAAAATGACTTATAGTAAGAATACATTTTATTCTCATTTGGTTGAATGCCGCTTTAAATGGAACAGGTCAAATCGCGGCATCGCTTGGCAGCGCGCGCGCACCCACCGAACGAACAGCACCAGTACCAAGGCGTATCGTAAACCATAGGTATATTATTTACGTTGTTTAAGTCGATAGCGAATAAATGCGCTTCGAATAGTTTCGAATCAACTTATCAATGACGTCTGTTATATTTGTGACTCATACCGATGTTTTACGAAGACTTTTCCCGTGTGGTGCCGGGTTAGAATCCCCCTTTCTTCCCGTGGGTGGCGTAAGAGTCGACTCTGGGAAAGGGTTAGTGTATTGTGGGCGATGGGTTAGCAACCTGTCACTGCAATATCACGTTTAACCATCTGGTTACCGGGTAACCGTTACCCTGATATCGGGAATACAGGCGTGAGGATATTGTATGTATGTGTTTTCCAGTGCGAGTAAGTTCCTGTATTGCTCTTTCCAGGTAAAAATAGTGCAAGAAACCTAACCCCACTACGCACAATCTTGCTATAGGATTATGCGACACCTTATGCCATTATTGCTTTTTGCTTCGTAATTCTGCAAGACATTCTCCACAGTTGTCTTTTGCAAATTGTACAGAATCGTCTATAAAAATGTGTCACTAGCATTTAGATTCAACGGGTAATTAAAAATTTGGTAACAGAGTTACCGATATTTAGGTACTTTCACAAGTGATAGGTTAGATATGCTGTAAAATTCTCCATTCAAATTGATTACTCCATCGCTATCGAGTACGGTACGGACACTGAATTCGTGGTAAGGGTTCCGAATGCTGCCAAGAGAGTCTTAGCTCTTGTCAGGAGTAAACAGCGGAAGCACTTGTTGCAACAGTTATTCATGAAATCAGCTGTTTTTTTACACACATACATACATCACGCCTGTATTCCCAAATGGGGTAGGCAGAGCACACAAAATGCTGCACAAAACCATGACTGTTTCACGTTTTGTGGGCACTTAAAAAAGAGAATAGTATAGGCAAATAAGAACACTTTTATACTTACGTCTTTTCGAGTAAACTAGCGCTTTGGAAAGACCATTATTGCCATAATACTAAAAATAATATATAATATCACTGACACAAGGGCCAAAGGTGTTGGAGGCAGGTTTTTACGTCATGACATGTCTTGTTCTTCAAAATTACTATTTTCTACAACACTAAGAATCGGTTGTCAGCTATGCCATCTTCTAAGAGTGATAGGTAGTTTAAAGGCGAGCGGTAAATTGTGTTATTTTTAGTTGAGAAATGAACAAAACGTCACTTTTAAGTAGAACAAGTAAATGGAAAAGTAAATGTTCTTTCAACTCCACCGGCGGACTGCTGAGAAATCCAAAACGTACACAATGTTAAGTTAATTTCAACAACTCTATTTATTTTTATTAAAGCTGAAAGAGTTCTTAGTTTTACTGAAAAGTAGTTTCTGCTACCTGTAGTACTTTTCTATTTGATCTTTCAAGCGCAAGTCGAAACACGCTGCGTTGCGTGCGTGGTTTAAAATGTGTGGATAATTTTGATACAATTTTCTTTCTCTACAGATTTCGGTAAATGATATATTTTTTAGTACCCAATAAAAAGTTTGTGGATGTCATTAAAGGCGACTAAAGAAATAGGTCAAGGTATATTTTAAGGAACAGTTTAGAAACCAGTCACTATTATACATACCAACTCTAAAACCTAAAAAATATGCTAGAAGTGGTCATGAAACATGAAAACTTAATAACACAAGATCCCGTTTATATTAAGAAAAAGATAAATTTATGAAAGTGACAACATTAGAAAACAAACGACTACCTATACAGGGCGGCCGAAAATTTACCATACCTAATATTTTAACCAGTGGTCGGGTATACGCGTCGACCTTGCGATGCTAGGCGGTTGACTAAGGCCGGGAAACGCCGCACGCGGCGGGCGAAAACGACCACTTCCGAGCATACCATTCAGACGCCGCGGGTGGCGGGCAGTTGTCGGCCGCGGGCGGCGGGTGATGGCGACCCCGGCCTAAGAACCGGGGTACAAATTTGTAACTTCTGGCCACCCTGTATAACCGATAACAGTTTTTGCCTGCAAGTCAATACCAATCTACTAAGCCGCGAGTGCACTATCGTCGTCCTACATGCGCTGCGTTCGCGCATAATTTATGAATGAAAACGATGCGTGGAAACATTGCGGGTATAACCGGCCGCGCCGACGGAAGCAGCTGACAGGTATTCATTGCCTTGGCTTCCCAGGTTATTTAAATTATATCAAATAGTTTCTGATATAAAGTTTAATAGCTTTATTTTCATGAGAGGTGGGAAGTACAGTTTTAGTAGCTTTTAGAAACATGGTTATTGAAGCGTTGAGACGGCGTCGTTTAAGATTGGAGTCGGTTTAAATTGTGAGACTCCGATAGAGATGCGCGAAGTAGAACACTTTAACAGATGACGTTTGCGGAAGAGGTTCTATTAGTGGACGAAAGGTGGCACTAAGGCGTTATATTTTTTTTTGGTTTGCAATTACTCACTCTTACTCGATTTTTTATTACACTATAATTTCGACATTGGTGAAATGAACAATATTAATGAACATAGACTAAATCATGATTACTTCACTCTTCGCAGCCACTTTCGCAGTCAATTTTAGGTTTAAAATAGATGGAAGGGTAAAAAAATGACAGGTTGCTAGTTGCTAGCCTATCGCCTAAACGTATTTCCAGTCGCTTCTTGCGACATCCGCAGAAGAAATGGAGAGGTGTTCTTATCTAGACAAAAGACAGGAACAATTTATAGATTTTAAACTGTTTTGCTGTCAGCTAATGGAGAACACTCGCAAGGAAATCTATTTAGAATACATTTTAGTAGAATACAGTTCTAGCAGTGACTTGATCGTTTATTAACGCACATCTCAAACAGACGGAAATTGCACTAGAACTGGTCCCAAATGTTCCAAATTATTATGTCTGTGAGTCATGTCTGTGCGCGTTGATATAACGCACTTTGATTGATTTTTATAAATGTTGGTAGTTTTCTTATAATTGATTAGCTAGCTCGTATCAAATACTCACATTTATATCAGATATTTATGTAGTTAGATTTGAACCTAGTATTACAATAGTCGCTTATAATTTATTCACGATTTCATAACCCTAACGATGTTTCGGAACCATGTTAATTACTACAGCATAGTAAATCAATTGAATATCGAACCTACGTCGTGGCGACTAAATATAATATCAAACAACTGAACGACTGTTCATAGAACAAGAATATCGTTCGTTTGAAATCGGTCTTTATGTGGACGACATTATAAATGTTTGTTGCTTGTTTAAAATGAACTTCGAAATCGCTTGTTGGTATCAGTTTAAAATCATTGGGTGAAGACAGAAATATTAACTGAATAGTTTTTGATGTGCTTCAACGTTTGATAGATATAATGTTGAGTAAATAATGTAGTAAATAGTCAATTTGTACCGATTTAAAGTACATAGAAGCAAATGTTGTGTAATTTGTGAACGAAACATTATGTATTATGTATTCGAAATATCAGCGATGAAATAAATACAATACTTTTGGTGATGTTAGGTACAATATAATAAAAGAAGCTAAGAATAGGTATGATTTGCTTGTGATTCGTGAAGCACAATAACTTTCTGATTGTATAGAGAGCTCCAATAAAGTAAATATATTTTATTACGTTTCGGTTGTTATACGACCTTGAGTAGGGTACGCCCGGATTGTTACCACCATCTTTCGTGCTAACCTGTCGCAAAGCAGCAGTCGAGTCTCCTGGGATGGCAATCTTTCTGGCATTGCCCTTTCCAACCGAGTTGAGACGATCGTGAGGGTCAAAATCAATTGAGATAGTATTATACATTTTAATGTAAACATGTTACATACAATCACGCCTGTATTCCCAAATGGGGTAAATAAAGCACACGAAACGTAACATCAAACATAAACATAGACAAGTCATTTAACGTTTTGTAGCTACTTTTTTGTATAATAATGAGATGAAAGAGTTGTAATAGTGACAGATTGCTAGCTTGTCATCTAAAATATACCTACCTTAAGCCATTTCGTTAGTCGTCTCTTACGACATCTACAGAAGATATTAAGAGGTGTTATTCTAAACACCATACAGAGACTTAATACCTCAAACTTATTCTAGAATGTACTGGCGTTACGTGTACTCTGTCGAAACACACAGAAAAAAATTACAAAGAAAATAGACAAGTAATTGTCTATGTCTACCCATTATGTTTCACAATACCCGTCATTACGTATCTAACATTGCAAACAACCACATCATTATTTTCAGCCAAACCGCATGGGAGTGGAGAAAAATGATTTTATCAGAAGCTCGCGTTTACGCCGTTCCCTGCTAAATATAAACTTGTGCTCATTTGTTCTACTTCCACGGTTCACGAATAAACAGAACTAGGGAACAGGAAATAATATGTCGGCCACGCGATTGTGTTTTGTCCGAGAGAGCTTTCACAATCGTCTTCCTTTTAATAGCTTAACTAATTTTAAAAGTTACCAAATAATACTGAAATCATTACATTAACTCGGTTGAGAGTTACGACAATATAGATAGACAGGCAGAGACACCAAAGTCAAACTAAAAACACCTCTCTTCGTGCGTGGGTTCAAAAGACCCTACCACATAACAAATGAAAATCTTTTACTGGCATTAAATTTTGAATTAAGGAAAACGTTATTTTTCGGGTTTTTTTTTTTTTTTTGGGAAAAGTCAAAAGTATTGTGTGAATCTTCGAGTGATTGGCCTAACCGATAGGAATAGTTGAAAAATCAGTAACGTAGAGGTAACGTATTCATTACATTACTGAGTACCTAACTATGACAGAATATTGTGAGTATTTTTCCCAGGACAGTTTCATCAATTATTTAACTCATAAACATGTTTCCATCCAACATACTTACTTACACACGCCAACATAATCCAGAAAACAACGGACCGCAATTTATGAGCTGCTGTAAATTTAGTTAAAGAATGTAGCATTACATTGGCGTAAGACCGGATTACTGCGATGCGCGAGAGTTCAGCTTCCGATGGTTACAATTAATTTCCGATTTTTAACCGACTTCAAAAAGGAGGAGGTTCTCAATTCGACCTAATTTTTTTTATTTTTTTTTTGTGTGTATATTACTCGATAACTCGAAAACCCGTGGACCGATTTTCAAAATTATTTTTTTTAATCGAAAGGGTATAACTCGAAATTGGTCCCATTGGCATGAAACCAGGATCTGATGATGGAATCTTGGAGAAATCGAGGGAACTCTTCAAATTTTAAATGGAGATGTACGGCGTTTTCGGTAATTTGTTGATGAAGTCAAGATTTTACATTCAGTAAACAGAATACTTTTAAAATATTGCTAATTTGAAGTCGGTTTTTTTTTGTTTAAAATTATTAGAGTTCCGTACATACCTCTAAGGCACGATTTTCTCCTACGTTGACGTCGGTCGCTGACGTCGATTGCGCGTACAGTCACGAACCGGAATTGTTGAGCCACTTGCCACTGTTCGCAGTTTAGACGTGTAATCAATGACCGATGTGACCGACTAGATGTCAGCTATTGGATTAGTATTACACGACCAAGTTACAAACATAGGTAAGTGGCTCAACAATCCCTGTTCGGGATGGTACAGTAGATAAATAAGAGACTAGCTGTCTACGAGCTAAGGTGTCTCACACTAACATAGCAGTGCGTTAGCCTACTCTCTGCTCTAAATATCCCGTGATATACGGGGTACGGGCCCCATAAATCCTCCATGACGCATGCCCGCCCTGCCGTGCAAATCATCTTATTGTTAGAGACACGTGTTACAGGCTTTTGCCGTTTTCCTTTTGTTAACTGCTTGCCTTGCATGATATTGTAGGGAAGACATACATACATACATCATGCTTGTATTCCCAAACGGGGTAGAGCATACGAAATCTATAGGTACTAATATTATAAAGCTGAAGAGTTTGTTTTTTTGAACGCGCTAATCTCAGGAAATATTGATTTGATTTTTTTTTATTAAGGAAAGCTTTAGGCTATAATAATATAACAACACGCTGCGACCAATAGGACCGAAGAAACACTGCAAAATGTGAAAAAAATGGGGAAAATTACCCAAAGTCAAAATTCCACGCGGACGGATTCGCGGGCTTAGCTAGTTATAATATAAATCGTATGTTTTATCGCTAAGCTATCCTTTTCAGAAACGCTCAAAACTCAGAACTCTAATTCGAAACCCCTGTATCTCCAAGAAACTTTGGATGAGAGCAATTAAATCCAAAATCAGACCCTAATATTACTTCAATTTCTGCGCCCGCGTTGGCACACCGCCAACTGACGCCGTTCGCCAACTACAGTCCCTAGCAACGGAAACTGGTCGATTTCCTAACAAATTTACACAGAATGCAACCAGTTTTCACTGCTCGCGAGTATACGAATAACTGTCCGAGGAACGCCGTTCCGACAAATATATGCGATACCCAATTGATATTGCGAGTAATCTTATTAATTTGTGTGTCAGTTACGGCGTTTTTTATTGTGTTGTTTCGTGTCAGAAACTGGGGTTTTGTGATTGATGGATCATGGGATATGGAAAAGATGTTGCATATAAGGAGTACCCGAAACCGTCGAGCGTGTATGACAAGAGTGATGAATGTGAGTGAAGCGAGAGAAGTATGTCAGAATAGATGCGAATGGCGCTCTGTTGTCTCTGCCTACCCCGCAGGGAATAAGGCGTGACGGTTATGTATGTATGTATGTATGTTGCATGTGACACCTAGCCATCAACAATTTCCTAATGATGTTTAAGAGTTGAACCATCTTCAGGGGCCACAACTGTTTATGAGAGCACTGGGCAAAAGTCAGGAGAAAATTATGCGTGTTGGTGGCAGAGAATTGCGTTAGCGGAATATTTTGGTTTGACTAACGCAGACTAACTCATACTTTTACACACCTATGAAAAATTTAGTTTTTGGCAATAATAAAGAGTGACTTAGGTATTCTAAGACTATAATTTTATTCTCGTTTGGTTAAAATAGCCCTAAGTGACGCTCTATGTCTACTAGTTTTACACAGTATGTCTAGATTACTTTTTTGGAAAGCAAAATTAGACTTTTTCTTAATCGTACACTTTTGACAGAGTGGTCGTGATCGTGGTCAAAATCGCTTCTTGCAACACAACAGCTCTTGCAATCCGTCTAATTACCTAAAAATGTGCTGACCGTGGCTACGAAACGTGGAATAGTCATGGTTTCGTCCATGATGTAATGTTTAATGTGCTCTGCCTACCCCAGGAGTACAGGCGTGATGTATGCGTAGCAACTTACAAAAATACCAAGTCTTTCCCAACTCAGCTTCATTCCACTGCGTCTGCATCAAACGCCATTACGAGAAAATATTGCAAGTCCGTGGCAAATAATGGGATAGTTTTTGGTAAATACTTGTTATTGTCGGACAGAAGCTAGGTGATAAATGGTAGACATTCACTCGGCACCTTTATGAATCGGTTCGTTATATCTGACGTGGAAGAATGACGGACGAAAACGGACGCCATTTTGGATGTTATCCGGCTTTGATGTTGCAGATGCGTTGCAGCGGTGTTCTTTTATTATAGTGGAGTTATCGCAAAATTAATTTAAACTAAATATTTCAATGACTTGAAGAGAAAAACCTTTTATTAAGCGAAAGAATACTGTTATAGCAGCAATATAAAAACAAAATCTGTGAAAATTTTGACAGTCTAGCTCAGGGGTTCCCAATCTTTTTCAGCTCGCGGCGCACCCACAAGTTTAGATACTGTCACGGCGCCCTACCCTGTGTAACTATTTAAAAAAGATACAGTACAGATAGGCTCAGATAATGGTAGTATTTAGGCTGAGAGTAATATGTATGTGTAAAAATATGAAAATTATAAAAAATCGACTCACGGCGGCGCCCCTCAATACTTTCTGCGGCGCACAGTTTGGAAACCCTTGGTCTAGCTAGCAAGGTTAATTAGATACAGCTTACTTACTAGATAGATCTGGAAAGACAATTTTCAATTTAGTTTCATCGTAAAGTACCTGAAACAAAAAAAAGAACAGTACTTAGTTAGTTGACTAAGTTTTTTATGTTACACAATGTTAAAAACCGGCCAAGTGCGAGTCGGACTCCCGCACTGAGGGTTCCGTACAAACAGATTACAACGCCATCTAGTGATAGATTTTCGAACTAATGATAAATTTTAATTTTATTTATAAAAAAAAAACTACTTGGTAAATTTTATTCAAACCAATTTTCGTTGATAGTTTTTATGGTAATGTACATCATATATTTTTTTTAGATTTATCACTCTTATATTTTAGAAGTTAGAGGGGGGGGGACACAACTTTTTCAACTTTGGAAGCGTCTGTCGCGCAAACTATTCACTTTAGAAAAGTATGATGTTAGAAATCTCAATATCATTTTTGAAGAGCTATCCATAGATACCCCACACATATGGGTTTGATAAAAAAAAATTTTTTGAGTTTCAGTTCCATGTATGGGGAACCCTAAAAAAATATTGTTTTTTTTTAAATTTTGTATCATAATTTTAATGCGGTTCACAGAACACATCTACTCACCAAGTTTTATTAGCATAGCTCTCATAGTTTCGGAAAAAAGTAGCTGTGACATACGGACAGACGGACAGACGGACAGACGGACAGACGGACAGACGGACAGACATGACGAATCCATAAGGGTTCCGTTTTTTGCCATTTGGCTACGGAACCCTAAAAATGACGCCGTGTGGTGTTGGGATAGAATAACATCTCTCCATTTCTTCCGTGGATGTCGTAAGAGGCGACTAAGGAAATAGGTTTTGGTATGCTTTAAGCGACAGACTAGCAACCTGTCACTGTTCTATCTCTTCCATCTTTGCAAACCTAAAACTCTGCTAGAAGGGGCTGCAAAACGTGATATAGTCATTATCATGTTTTTGTTTATGTCACGTTTCGTATGCTCTGCCTATCCCATTTGGAAATACATGCATGTATCTTATGTGATATAATATTCTAAACCCGCCACCACATGCTACTGGTACCTACTCGTAAAACGTACACATAAAATCCAAGCTGTATCGGAATACTAACATAACAAACAGCATTCGATAATTGAAAACCAGACCGAGATAATAAATTTTTCAGTGCAATATCTCAACACGATTGGGTACTGGAAACTAAACGACTGCACCAAGTCTGATTGTTTTCAGGCCACCAGAATTATTATCGTAACCCATTTCTTGTTCTACGAAATCCAAGCTTTTCGTATTTACCACCATCTGGTATGGAGCCTCTGGTATCGGGATAGAAAAACAGTTCAATTTCTTCCGTGGATGTCGTAAGAGGGTACTAAGGAAGTTTAGGTACGCTTTAGGCGACAGGCTAACAACCTGTCATATTGTACCGTTTAACTTATAACCTTAAAACAGCAGCGCTATTGTCTACCGCACCAAAAATCTAAATCGTGTTTAATTTGACAGTTGAAATCAATAATCACTTCGAAATTGATACATTTCAAATGATTTCAAAACGAAGTGACTCTGAAACTGTCAAATTAAACACGATTTAGATTTTTGTTGCGTTAGACAATAGCGCTACAGTTCTAAATGCGACTTGATTGTTGTCTATATAATACATACGTAATTTATGTGTGTATGTAAAAACTTAAGACTGATTTTACCACACGAGACTATAATTAGTCTTGGTCACTCTTGTCCGCATTTTCACGTGAAAATTTGATTTACTAGCGAATGAAGACTGAATTATTTCAAGACGAAATTCTTTCTCATTCGATTGAATCGACTCCAAGAAAGATTGGTGAATTGGCTCAATGTGAACCAATCATTTCCGAACCCATTACGGTTTTAGAACGAAACTATTAAAGTTAGGTTATTTACGCTTTTACGGCCACATTATTTAGCTTTTCGAGTTAATCCTTAGCTCGCTGCTATCCATAAATAATTGAGCCGGCCTTCTGTGCCAAGAACTGGCTGGAAATAGAAAACTACTTCGGTTAATTTAACCGCGAAAACTGGGTTTAGGTTAGAACAAGATTACAGTTTCGAATTTATCTGATAGTTAACAGAAACGTGCTCCATTTCTTCCGTGGATGTCGTAAGAGGTGACTAAGGACATAGTACAGCCTAGCAACCTGTCACTATTGAACCTGCCACCTCAAAACCTAAAAAATATTGTGCAAGAAGTGACCACAAAACGTGAAATAGTCATCGTTTTGTCTATGTAGCGTTGTGTGTGCTCTACCTACCCCGTTTGGAAATACAGGCGTGATTGTATGTATGTAACAGATACGTCGAGATGTCAGACGTCATGGAGCATTTTATAGAAGGTGTAACGAAACCCTGATGACAATTCAGAGATGCGAAAGTACCTAGTTCTGAAATCTATAGAATCATAAAAATAACTTAACTTAAAAAAGGATTTGCTTTTCTTCTTATTCTACGGGAAAACTATGGACTAAGGAAAAAGGTGAAGGTATGTTTATTTTATTTAAGTAATGTTGCGTGAGCTTTGTCTACCTCGCATGGGAATACAGGTATGATGGAATATATTCTAAATTATCACAATTAGAGGCCTAAAATTATATCAAACTGATCAAAGCGGTGCAAAACGTATAGTTGCAGGTAGAAGAAGAAGATGTTGTTAAACTTTTTTAAGTATATGATTACTTTCTTCGGAAAATAAAATAGTTACTGTTTAGATTTATTGTATTCGTTAGAGCTAAGAACATAATTTATTTACAGAAAAATTAGGGCACAGATTGTTACCCATTAAGACATTAAATACTTATTAAGGGCAATTGTAAAACTTGAGCTTATCAACAGAATCGACGCAAAGGTCTTGTAATCTAAACTTTGGTAGAAAACAACTCCTTAGAACTTGCGAGTTAATGGCTGAGATATTGATCTTGCTACCTAAATTAGACAAAAACACCAAACAACGAAAAGAAAAGAAAATGAATAAATCAAAAATCAAACTATTTTTTTACCTGTTTCTTTTACTCCGTGTGGTATCGAGTTTGAAGTAATACCTCTCCATTTCTATCGCGAATGTTGTAAAAGGCGACTACGGAGGTTGAGATTAATATTATTTTAGGCGATAGTGTAGCAACATTGAGGATATAACCTATAGAGTACTAATGTCATCTTGGTTGTTCGGAAATTATTCCGCAAAACAATTGAAAACCTCGCTGTGCTCTTATTGGCCGGCCCAAGATCGCGCGCCACACTAGAGTTGGGCAAGTTTACAAATGTATCGATAATATCGATATCGATAATAGTAATTTTTTACTAATTGTCCTGGAACGCAATTTTTAAAACAAGCTCACCTCTCTGTCTTCGCACTCATCGTTCAATATTAATATCGCTCTTGTACAATTATAAATGAAATGTAAACCACTTTTAAAATAAAAGATTATAAAATTCACCAACAAATTTAATTCCTTACCAATGCAGTCCTTTTGGTTTATTGAAAAAAAAATGCTAATCTGGACCGAGATAATAAAATAAAACTGTCAAAAAATTAAAAAACACGTTTTTTTTTTTATCAAGGTTACCTACTGTAAACAGTGAACTGTTTCGTTAAATGAATCTAAAATAAACCTACTTTCAATCACAGCGGATTACAGCTAATTTAATTTAAGTGAGTATAATCAAAACTTTACAAAAATGATTGTTATTGAAAAATACAAAAAAGCAGTTTTTTTCTAAATAAAACCCGCGGGGACACTGGACTGTAATTGTTAGCAGTGGAAGACTTCGGCCCCTCAACACGAACCTCGAAAATTGATTTGATTGATTGATTGGCCCAAAATGATGCTAAAAGTGGCTGCGAAGCATGAAATAGTCATAATCATGGATATGTCTATTTCACGTTTCGTGTGTTTTGCCTACCCCATTTGGGAACAAAGGCGTGATTTTATGTTATGTTAACATTTATTTAATTCGGCACCGTAAAATACGAAATACTTATAAATATCGATACATCATTTGATTATTAACAGCGCAACTCTAGTTACACTGTGTATTGACAGAATGAGATGAAGTAATGGGATGACACCTAGGTAAAAGTGAGATGCATAATTATGTGTCATTTTGAATGACCAGTTAACTTGAGCTGCACTAAAATGAATATAAATTGAAAAATGCATGTTTACTGTTAATTACCGGTTAAATGTAACACCGTCTGTTTACAAATTTGAATTTTTGCCGTTTTTACCACACCAACGAATGGAAGAGTACGTCATTACGCAAGTATATTAATTTACATCTAGAAATATGAGGAGTTGCACTCAGATCTGTTGTTGGCTCCATACAGTTTCTGTGACAGTGACACTACACGTTAGTATATTGAAATAAACAAACATTTGCGGACCGGGGTTGCGAACATTGTTTCTCTATAGGTTCTATCCTCTATGTGTAGCAACCTGTCTCTGTTACATCTGCCAATTTAAAACCTGTGCCTGGAAGGAGGTTTCTTTATTGGGACCGTGCGCGACGACAGCGCCACGTGACAGGTGGCCACTATGGACAAAATTGTCGCCGCTGTCAAGCAAGAAGCAAGTAAATATTTTGAAAAAAATTAATGAAATCTTGTGTTGTTTTACAATATTCGACAATTTTGGGCGATGATAGTCAGTAAAATTATTGCAAATAACATTAAAATTGTTGTTTGCCGTTAGAAATGAGTCTACTAGTGACGAAAACGGGGTTTCGTGCCATCACCCACGAAATCATTTTCCAACCGGAGACGATGAATAAAGGGAGGAAATTGGTGCAAGCTGGGCATGTCCTTGAGGTTGAAGACATTCGCCAAGGAGACATGACTCATATCATCAAAGCCCTCGGGCCAATCATCAAACCACTCGTGGTTCGCCAAACTTCTGTCACGGCAACGGCGTACAAGATTATTTTCTTTGTAAGCAGCTTTTATGTTTCGATGCCGTTCAAAAACGCTTATTTATGTCTAACTAATCAATTTCCTTTAGGTAAACACCAATTATCATGTTGAGAGAGTGTCATGCAACTGTGTTTATCATAAGAGTGGAAAATGCAGCAGTTATTTACTACATAAATAATGAGGAGAGCTTTATGAACTTATACGAATGTTTACAGTCGCTATTGTTCTTTGTGTTATTACAATTCACAATAACACATCTTACTAGCCCCATAATAAATTCATCTCAAAAATAATTAGAAAATGTTCATTGCAATATAGATTTGACAGCTTAAGTGAGCGACAAAAATGTCAATTTTAGCCGCAGCGAGCGCTGTGATCGTTTAGGCTACTCCCTCCACCCACTTTGCACCCTGCCAATTGAGGTCTTTCCATAATTTCCAAATAAAATCTATACTGTAACCACAGACTTATATTTAAATAGATGACTCAAGTGTATGTACTTCGCGTGCCAAAAGGGAGAGCAATGCTCTTCCTTAGACGCGATTTCATTCAGTTTTGTACCACTTAGATTAGGTTTAACTGCCTAGAGACAGGAGAACTAGAACAAGGTGGCGTCACCATTGAATCAGTTTCACTCGCACTGTCAATTCCCATCACTAAAGCGCTGTGACGTTACAGTAGGTAGAGAAAAAGTGGCACGCTTGGTTTACATACAAAATAAATGCAGGAACTCGCGGTATCTAATTCGATAAGTCTGTGACTATAACTTTAATTCCTTTCCCTAACGTTCTCCAACTCAAACCCAACATTGTAACAGACTGAATGAGTCATTATCGCCTCCCATTCGCGAATGATAATGAAAGCCGTTCATTCTAATCCAGGTCGCACATTCGCCGGTCCGTTCGTCCATTTAAATATAATGGACCTCCCATGCTAATGCGAATTCGACTCTGCTGTTAAAGGGTTAAAAATGTATTTCATACAATGGTAAACGTCTAATAAAATTCGTATGATTATTTTAAAGGGTGCTAACTTAATTTAATTGTGAATACATAGTTTCTTTGGGTCTAGTTATTACGATTCAACGGGTAGATTTCATTATTTTGGTCAATCTAATGCTTCTGTTTTCATGATAAAAATTACTTTATTCTCCGTTTGCATCTGTTTGATTTAGAATATTGCCTCTCGATTTTTTCCGTGGATGTCGTAAGAGGCGACTTTACTTTGTGGGTTTAGATACTTAAATTAAAGTAAACAAACTTTATGTCAGATTTGACAGGTTAAGAACGTTTTTTTTTTCCACCCAACTTTTTTCGGATGTTCAAATAGTTTAGCAAAGGAATCTTCATAATATTTATTGATCTGATGAACGTTAGTGTTATAATTCCAATTGTTTCTGGTATTAGGTAAATTTAGGCACCAACAAAATATTTTTTATTGTTTCCTTCCTTTGCTAAACTTTTTGAATATCCGAAAAAAGTTAGGTGGTAAAAAAAAACGTTCTTAACCTGCCAAATCTGACATAAAGTTTGTTTACTTTAATTTAAGTACCTAAACCCACAAAGTATAAGGAAAGAGGATTGCTTTAGGCGACAGGCTGGCTGGGTTATGCTAACCGTTGATACTAAACATGAAATAGTCATAAAATGCCTTTGTAACGTGTTTTGTGCTCTACCTACCCCACTTTGTCACATTCAGCGCTGTGACACATTGCTTTCCTATTACATACATACACACATCACGCCTGTTTTCCCAAATGAGATAGGCAGAGCACACGAAGCGCTACATAGACAAAACCATGATTATGTCACTAGCATGTCTTCCAGCATATTATTTTTAGGTTTTGAGTTGACAGGTATAATAGTGACAAGTTGCTAGCCTGTCGCCTTAAATATACATACATACATACATACCGTCACGCCTCTTTCCCACAAGGGTAGGCAGAGACCAATTTGTTCCACTTGCTACTATCCTGACATACCTCTTTTGCTTCATCCACGTTCATTAGTCTCTTCATACATGCTCGTCGATTTCGGGTACTCTGGACCTGACCTGTTTCTAAAACGTCCGCGATTTGGTCACGGAACGCCCGTCTAGGTCTCCCCCTCTCAACACATCCATTCACCCTTCCAGCATAGATCTGTTTAGTCAATCTTCTTTCATCCATCCTCTCTACATGACCAAACCAGCTGAGCATACTATTTTCTATTCTAGTCACTATATCTACTTTCACAACAGCTCGTTCTCCCACACTATTTCTAATTCTTTCTTTCAGTGATACACCTAATACACCTTCCATACTTCTTAACGCTCTCATTTCTACCGCATTTATTCAACTTTTATGCTTCGTTTGCCATACCCAACTTGTGCTACCGTAACATTAATGTTGGAAACCTTAACCTATTTCTTTACCTCTTACTACATCCACGGAAGAAATGGAGAAGCGTTATACTAAACCCGGCACCACACGGAATAAATTACATATTATTATATTATATTAAATTTGTACACCGTGACAAAGTACTTCCAGTTATTTATGATGCTGATAGCGCGGAAACGCACAGCAATCAGCCCTTCGCCACGCGGAACATTGTAATAACTCATAATTAAATAATTCAATTACTTTGGAACCTTGTCGGCCCACGGGGTCGCGAGCCTCCGTGGCCGTGGGTGTTGTCACTTCTCATATTGGTTATGAACATTGGTGTGTGACAGCAGTGACGCCTAAATCCGAGAGTCGGGTGTCCCCGGACAACGCTTAAATATTTCAGAATATTTTGATGGACGGAGACTTTGTTTTACTTTTAAAGGTTGAATAAAAGTGTATTCAAGGATTTTTGTAACCAAACTAGAATTTGATGTTGGAATAAGTCTGATTTACTGGGTTAACCAATTTTTCTTGCGACATTATTTGTCCATTGTTTCGTTTAGCAATCTTTTTTTTTCTGTTTCGAAGACGACGTTGGCTTCAATCTGTCAAAATTAAATATGACGATGCCTATTGTAAGGGAAATATGCGAAATAAAAGGACGGAGGTTGTTTTAGGTATGAGCATTGATGTAGGAAAGGTCCTATCGGCCCTTAACATGATTGCGCACTTGGGTAATACTGCATAGAGGCAAGTTGAGGACAGGTG